>CAKKTE020000241.1:1200000-1535041 GCA_920105625.2 Clusia tigrina | reverse complement strand
CTTGAGTCCAAAATCAAACACTGATAAAGCTTCAAATGGCGCTAACTATATACGGTACGTCCTATACCTATCAAAGCTTGCAACATACAAATGATTGTAACTTTTTACTGGAGCGTCATAAAAACTTGAAATTTTGTAGCAATAAAGTACTCGAGCCTCTTGTCAATTTAAGCTATCGCTCAAAGCTATGGTACCCTTGAGTCCCAAATCAAACACTGATAAAACTTCAAAGGCCCTAGCTTCTATACCGTACGTCCTACACCTATCAAAGTTTGCAACATACAAATGCTTGTAACTTTTTACTGGAGCGTCATAAAAACCTTGAAATTTTGTAACAATAAAGTACTCGAGCCTCTTGTCAATTTAAGCTATCGCTCAAAGCTATGCTACCCTTGAGTCCAAAATCAAACACTGATAAAACTTCAAATGGCCCTAACTTCTATACGGTACGTCCTACACTATCAAAGTTTGCAACATACAAAAGCTTGTATCTTTTTACTGGAGCATCATAAAAACTTGACATTTTGTAACAATAAAGTACTCGAGCCTCTTGTCAATTTAAACTATCGTTCAAAGCTATGCTACCCTTAAGTCCCAAATCAAACACAGATAAAACTTCAAATGGCCCTAACTTCTATATGCTATGTCCTACACCTATCAAAGTTTGCAACATACAAATGCTTGTAACTTTTTACGGGGAACGTCATAAAACCTTGAAATTTTGTAACAATAAAGTACTCGAGCCTCTTGTCAATTTAACCTATCGCTCAAAGCTATGCTACCCTTGTGTCACAAATCAAACACTGATAAAACTTTAAATGGCCCTAACTTCTATACAGTACGTCCTACTCCTATCAAAGTTTGGAACATACAAATGCTTGTAACTTTTTACTGGAGCGTCATAAAACCTTGAAATTTTGTAACAATAAAGTACTCGAGCCTCTTGTCAATTTAAGCTATCGCTCAAAGCTATGCTACCCTTGAGTCCCAAATCAAACACTAATAAAACTTCAAATGGTCCTAACTTCTATACGGTACGTCCTACACCTATCAAAGTTTGCAACATACAGATGCTTGTAACTTTTTACGGGGAGCGTCATAAAACCTTGAAATTTTGTTACAATAAAGTACTCGAGCCTCTTGTCAATTTAACCTATCGCTCAAAGCTATGCTACCGTTGAGTCACAAATCAAACACTGATAAAACTTCAAATGGCCCTAACTTCTATACCGTACGTCCTACACCTATCAAAGTTTGCAACATACAAATGCTTGTAACTGTTTACTGGAGCGTCATAAAACCTTGAAATTTTGTAACAATAAAGTACTCAGGCCTCTTGTCAATTTAAGCTATCGCTTAAAGCTATGCTACCCTTGAGTCCCAAATCAAACACTGATAAAACTTCAAATAGTCCTCACTTCTATATGGTACGTCCTACACCTATCAAAGTTTGCAACCTACAAATGCTTGTAACTTTTTATTGGAGCGTCATAAAAACTTGAAATTTGGAAACAATAAAATACTCGAGCCTCTTGTCAATTCAAGCTATCGCTCAAAGCTATGCTACCCTTGCGTCCCAAATCAAACACTGATAAAACTTCAAATGGCCCTAACTTCTATACGGTGCGCGCTACTCCTATCAAAGTTTGCAACATACAAATGCTTGTAAGTTTTTACTGGAGCGTCATAAAACCTTGAAACTTTGTAACAATAAAGTACTCGAGCCTTTTGTCAATTTAAGCTATCGCTCAAAGCTATGCTACCCTTGAGTCCCAAATCAAACACTAATAAAACTTCAAATGGTCCTAACTTCTATACGGTACGTCCTACACCTATCAAAGTTTGCAACATACAAATCCTTGTAACTTTTTAGTGGAGCGTCATAAAACCTTGAAATTTTGTAACAATAAAGTACTCGGCCTCTTGTCAATTTAAGCTATCGCTAAACGCTATGCTACCCTTGAGTCCCAGATCAGACACTGATAAAACTTCAAATGGCCCTAACTTCTATACGGTACGTCCTACTCCTATCAAAGATTGCAACATACAAATGCTTGTAACTTTTTACAGGAGCGTCATAAAACCTTGAAATTTTGTAACAATAAAGTACTCGAGCCTCTTGTCAATTTAAACTATCGCTCAAAGCTATGCTACCCTTGAGTCCCAAATCAAACACTGATAAAACTTTAAATGGCCCTAACTTCTATACGGTACGTCCTACACCTATCAAAGTTTGCAACATTCAAATGCTTGTAACTTTTTACTGGAGCGTCATAAAACCTTGAAATTTTGCAACAATAAAGTACTCGAGCCTCTTGTCAATTTAAGCTATCGCTCAAAGCTATGCTACCCTTGAGTCCCAAATCAAACACTGATAAAACTTCAAATGGTCTTAACTTCTATACGGTACGTCCTACACCTATCAAAGTTTGCAACATACAAATGCTTGTAACTATTTACTGGAGCGTCATAAAACCTTGAAATTTTGTAACAATAAAGTACTCGGCCTCTTGTCAATTTAAGCTGTCGCTCAAGGCTATGGTACCCTTGAGTCCCAAATCAAACACTGATAAAACTTCAAAGGCCCTAGCTTCTATACGGTACGTCCTACACCTATCAAAGTTTGCAACATACAAATGCTTGTAACTTTTTACTGGGGCGTCATAAAACCTAGAAATTTTGTAATAATAAAGTACTCGAGCCTCTTGTCCATTTAAGCTATCTCTCAAAGCTATGCTACCCTTGAGTCCCAAATCAAACACTAATCAAACTTCAAATGGCCTTAACTTTTATACGGTACGTCCTACACCTGTCAAAGTTTCACAACATACAAATGCTTGTAACTTTTTACTGGAGCGTCATAAAACCTTGAAATTTTGTATCAATAAAGTACTCGAGCCTCTTGTCCATTTAAGCTATCGCTCAAAGCTATGGTACCCTTGAGTCCCAAATCAAACACTGATAAAACTTCAAAGGCCCTAGCTTCTATACCGTACGTCCTACACCTATCAAAGTTTGCAACATACAAATGCTTGTAACTTTTTACTGGAGCGTCATAAAACCTTGAAATTTTGTAACAATAAAGTACTCGAGCCTCTTGTCAATTTAAGCTATCGCTCAAAGCTATGCTACCCTTGAGTCCAAAATCAAACACTGATAAAACTTCAAATGGCCCTAACTTCTATACGGTACGTCCTACACTATCAAAGTTTGCAACATACAAAAGCTTGTATCTTTTTACTGGAGCATCATAAAAACTTGACATTTTGTAACAATAAAGTACTCGAGCCTCTTGTCAATTTAAACTATCGTTCAAAGCTATGCTACCCTTAAGTCCCAAATCAAACACAGATAAAACTTCAAATGGCCCTAACTTCTATACGGTACGTCCTACACCTATCAAAGTTTGCAACATTCAAATGCTTGTAACTTTTTACTGGAGCGTCATAAAACCTTGAAATTTTGCAACAATAAAGTACTCGAGCCTCTTGTCAATTTAAGCTATCGCTCAAAGCTATGCTACCCTTGAGTCCCAAATCAAACACTGATAAAACTTCAAATGGTCTTAACTTCTATACGGTACGTCCTACACCTATCAAAGTTCGCAACATACAAATGCTTGTAACTATTTACTGGAGCGTCATAAAACCTTGAAATTTTGTAACAATAAAGTACTCGAGCCTCTTGTCAATTTAAGCTATCGCTCAAAGCTATGCTACCCTTGAGTCCCAAATCAAACACTGATAAAATTTCAAATGGCCCTAACTTCCATATGATACGTCCTACACCTATCAAAGTTTGCAACATACAAATGCTTGTAACTTTTTACTGGAGCATCATAAAACCTTGAAATTTTGTAACAATAAAGTCCTCGAGCCTCTTGTCAATTTAAGCTATCGCTCAAAGCTATGCTACCCTTGAGTCCCAAATCAAACACTGATAAAACTTCAAATGGCCCTAACTTCTATACGGTACGTCCTACACCTATCAAAGTTTGCAACATACAAATGCTTGTAACTTTTTACTGGAGCGTCATAAAGCCTTGAAATTTTGTAACAATAAAGTACTCGAGCCTCTTGTCAATTTAAGCTATCGCTCAAAGCTATGCTACCCTTGAGTCCCAAATCAAACACTGATAAAACTTCAAATGGCCCTAACTTCTATACGGTACGTCCTACACCTATCAAAGTTTGCAACATACAAATGCTTGTAACTGTTTACTGGAGCGTCATAAAACCTTGAAATTTTGTAACAATAAAGTACTCGGGCCTCTTGTCAATTTAAGCTATCGCTTAAAGCTATGCTACCCTTGAGTCCCAAATCAAACACTGATAAAACTTCAAATAGTCCTCACTTCTATATGGTACGTCCTACACCTATCAAAGTTTGCAACATACAAATGCTTGTAACTTTTTAGTGGAGCGTCATAAAAACTTGAAATTTGGAAACAATAAAGTACTCGAGCCTCTTGTCAATTCAAGCTATCGCTCAAAGCTATGCTACCCTTGCGTCCCAAATCAAACACTGATAAGACTTCAAATGGCCCTAACTTCTATACGGTACGTCCTACTCCTATCAAAGATTGCAACATACAAATGCTTGTAATTTTTTACAGGAGCGTCATAAAACCTTGAAATTTTGTAACAATAAAGTACTCGAGCCTCTTGTCAATTTAAACTATCGCTCAAAGCTATGCTACCCTTGAGTCCCAAATCAAACACTGATAAAACTTTAAATTGCCCTAACTTCTATACGGTACGTCCTACACCTATCAAAGTTTGCAACATTCAAATGCTTGTATCTTTTTACTGGAGCGTCATAAAACCTTGAAATTTTGTAACAATAAAGTACTCGGCCTCTTGTCAATTTAAGCTATCGCTAAACGCTATGCTACCCTTGAGTCCCAGACCAGACACTGATAAAACTTCAAATGGCCCTAACTTCTATATGGTACATCCTACACCTATCAAAGTTTGCAACATACAAATGCTTGTAACTTTTTACTGGAGCGTCATAAAACCTTGAAATTTTGTAACAATAAAGTACTCGGCCTCTTGTCAATTTAAGCTGTCGCTCAAGGCTATGCTACCCTTGAGTCCCAAATCAAACACTGATAAAGCTTCAAATGGCGCTAACTTCTATACGGTACGTCCTATACCTATCAAAGCTTGCAACATACAAATGATTGTAACTTTTTACTGGAGCGTCATAAAACCTTGAAATTTTGTAGCAATAAAGTACTCGAGCCTCTTGTCAATTTAAGCTATCGCTCAAAGCTATGGTACCCTTGAGTCCCAAATCAAACACTGATAAAACTTCAAAGGCCCTAGCTTCTATACGGTACGTCCTACACCTATCAAAGTTTGCAACATACAAATGCTTGTAACTTTTTACTGGAGCGTCATAAATCCTAGAAATTTTGTAATAATAAAGTACTCGAGCCTCTTGTCAATTTAAGCTATCTCTCAAAGCTATGCTACCCTTGAGTCCCAAATCAAACACTGATAAAACTTCAAATGGCCCTAACTTTTATACGCTACGTCCTACACCTATCAAAGTTTGCAACATACAAATGCTTGTAACTTTTTACGGGGAGCGTCATAAAACCTTGAAATTTTGTAACAATAAAGTACTCGAGCCTCTTGTCAATTTAAGCTATTGCTCAAAGCTATGCTACCCTTCAGTCCCAAATCAAACACTAATAAAACTTCAAATAGTCCTAACTTCTATACAGTACGTCCTACATCTATCAAAGTTTGCAACATACAGATGCTTGTAACTGTTTACTGGAGCGTCATAAAACCTTGAAATTTTGTAACAATAAAGTACTCGGGCCTCTTGTCAATTTAAGCTATCGCTTAAAGCTATGCTACCCTTGAGTCCCAAATCAAACACTGATAAAACTTCAAATAGTCCTCACTTCTATATGGTACGTCCTACACTTATCAAAGTTTGCAACCTACAAATGCTTGTAACTTTTTAGTGGAGCGTCATAAAAACTTGAAATTTGGAAACAATAAAGTACTCGAGCCTCTTGTCAATTCAAGCTATCGCTCAAAGCTATGCTACCCTTGCGTCACAAATCAAACACTGATAAGACTTCAAATGGCCCTAACTTCTATACGGTACGTCCTACTCCTATCAAAGATTGCAACATACAAATGCTTGTAACTTTTTACAGGAGCGTCATAAAACCTTGAAATTTTGTAACAATAAAGTACTCGAGCCTCTTGTCAATTTAAACTATCGCTCAAAGCTATGCTACCCTTGAGTCCCAAATCAAACACTGATAAAACTTTAAATGGCCCTAACTTCTATACGGTACGTCCTACACCTATCAAAGTTTGCAACATTCAAATGCTTGTATCTTTTTACTGGAGCGTCATAAAACCTTGAAATTTTCCAACAATAAAGTACTCGAGCCTCTTGCCAATTTAAGCTATCGCTCAAAGCTACGCTACCCTTGAGTCCCAAATCAAACATTGATAAAGCTTCAAATGGCGCTAACTTCTATACGGTACGTCCTATACCTATCAAAGCTTGCAACATACAAATGATTGTAACTTTTTACTGGAGCGTCATAAAACCTTGAAATTTTGTAGCAATAAAGTACTCGAGCCTCTTGTCAATTTAAGCTATCGCTCAAAGCTATGGTACCCTTGAGTCCCAAATCAAACACTGATAAAACTTCAAATGGCCCTAACTTCTATACGGTACTTCCTACACCTATCAAAGTTTGCAACATACAAATGCTTGTAACTTTTTACTGGAGCGTCATAAAACCCAGAAATTTTGTAATAATAAAGTACTCGAGCCTCTTGTCAATTTAAGCTATCTCTCAAAGCTATGCTACCCTTGAGTCCCAAATCAAACACTCATAAAACTTCAAATGGCCTTAACTTTTATACGGTACGTCCTACACCTGTCAAAGTTTCACAACATACAAATGCTTGTAACTTTTTACTGGAGCGTCATAAAACCTTGAAATTTTATAACAATAAAGTACTCGAGCCTCTTGTCAATTTATGCTATCGCTGAAAGCTATGCTACCCTTTAGTCCAAAATCAAACACTGATAAAACTCCAAATGGCCCTAACTTCTATACGGTACGACCTACACCTATCAAAGTTGGCAACATACAACTGCTTGTAACTTTTTATTGGAGCGTCATAAAACCTTGAAATTTTGTAACAATAAAGTACTCGAGTCTCTTGTCAATTTTAGCTATCGCTCAAAGCTATGCTACCCTTGAGTCCCAAATCAAACACTGATAAAGCTTCAAATGGCCCTAACTTCTATACGGTACGTCGTATACCTATTAAAGCTTGCAACATACCAATGCTTGTAACTTTTTACTGGAGCGTCATAAAACCTTGAAATTTTGCAGCAATAAAGTACTCGAGTCTCTTGTCAATTTAAGCTATCGCTCAAAGCTATGCTACCCTTGAGTCCCAAATCAAACACTGATAAAACTTCAAATGGCCCTAACTTCTATACGGTACGTCCTACACCTATCAAAGTTTGCAACATACAAATGCTTGTAACTTTTTACTGGAGCGTCATAAAGCCTTGAAATTTTGTAACAATAAAGTACTCGAGCCTCTTGTCAATTTAAGCTATCGCTCAAAGCTATGCTACCCTTGAGTCCCAAATCAAACACTGATAAAACTTCAAATGGCCCTAACTTCTATACGGTACGTCCTACACCTATCAAAGTTTGCAACATACAAATGCTTGTAACTGTTTACTGGAGCGTCATAAAACCTTGAAATTTTGTAACAATAAAGTACTCGGGCCTCTTGTCAATTTAAGCTATCGCTTAAAGCTATGCTACCCTTGAGTCCCAAATCAAACACTGATAAAACTTCAAATAGTCCTCACTTCTATATGGTACGTCCTACACCTATCAAAGTTTGCAACATACAAATGCTTGTAACTTTTTAGTGGAGCGTCATAAAAACTTGAAATTTGGAAACAATAAAGTACTCGAGCCTCTTGTCAATTCAAGCTATCGCTCAAAGCTATGCTACCCTTGCGTCCCAAATCAAACACTGATAAGACTTCAAATGGCCCTAACTTCTATACGGTACGTCCTACTCCTATCAAAGATTGCAACATACAAATGCTTGTAATTTTTTACAGGAGCGTCATAAAACCTTGAAATTTTGTAACAATAAAGTACTCGAGCCTCTTGTCAATTTAAACTATCGCTCAAAGCTATGCTACCCTTGAGTCCCAAATCAAACACTGATAAAACTTTAAATTGCCCTAACTTCTATACGGTACGTCCTACACCTATCAAAGTTTGCAACATTCAAATGCTTGTATCTTTTTACTGGAGCGTCATAAAACCTTGAAATTTTCCAACAATAAAGTACTCGAGCCTCTTGCCAATTTAAGCTATCGCTCAAAGCTACGCTACCCTTGAGTCCCAAATCAAACATTGATAAAGCTTCAAATGGCGCTAACTTCTATACGGTACGTCCTATACCTATCAAAGCTTGCAACATACAAATGATTGTAACTTTTTACTGGAGCGTCATAAAACCTTGAAATTTTGTAGCAATAAAGTACTCGAGCCTCTTGTCAATTTAAGCTATCGCTCAAAGCTGTGGTACCCTTGAGTCCCAAATCAAACACTGATAAAACTTCAAATGGCCCTAACTTCTATACGGTACGTCCTACACCTATCAAAGTTTGCAACATACAAATGCTTGTAACTTTTTACTGGAGCGTCATAAAACCCAGAAATTTTGTAATAATAAAGTACTCGAGCCTCTTGTCAATTTAAGCTATATCTCAAAGCTATGCTACCCTTGAGTCCCAAATCAAACACTAATAAAACTTCAAATGGCCTTAACTTTTATACGGTACGTCCTACACCTGTCAAAGTTTCACAACATACAAATGCTTGTAACTTTTTACTGGAGCGTCATAAAACCTTGAAATTTTATAACAATAAAGTACTCGAGCCTCTTGTCAATTTATGCTATCGCTGAAAGCTATGCTACGCTTTAGTCCAAAATCAAACACTGATAAAACTCCAAATGGCCCTAACTTCTATACGGTACGACCTACACCTATCAAAGTTGGCAACATACAACTGCTTGTAACTTTTTATTGGAGCGTCATAAAACCTTGAAATTTTGTAACAATAAAGTACTCGAGTCTCTTGTCAATTTTAGCTATCGCTCAAAGCTATGCTACCCTTGAGTCCCAAATCAAACACTGATAAAGCTTCAAATGGCCCTAACTTCTATACGGTACGTCGTATACCTATTAAAGCTTGCAACATACCAATGCTTGTAACTTTTTACTGGAGCGTCATAAAACCTTGAAATTTTGCAGCAATAAAGTACTCGAGTCTCTTGTCAATTTAAGCTATCGCTCAAAGCTATGCTACCCTTGAGTCCCAAATCAAACACTGATAAAACTTCAAATGGCCCTAACTTCTATACGGTACGTCCTAAACCTATCAAAGTTTGCAACATACAAATGCTTGTAACTTTTTACTGGAGCGTCATAAAGCCTTGAAATTTTGTAACAATAAAGTACTCGAGCCTCTTGTCAATTTAAGCTATCGCTCAAAGCTATGCTACCCTTGAGTCCCAAATCAAACACTGATAAAACTTCAAATGGCCCTAACTTCTATACGGTACGTCCTACACCTATCAAAGTTTGCAACATACAAATGCTTGTAACTTTTTACTGGAGCATCATAAAACCTTGAAATTTTGTAACAATAGAGTACTCGAGCCTCTTGTCAATTGAAGGTATCGTTCAAAGCTATGCTACCCTTGAGTCCCAAATCAAACACTGATAAAACTTCAAATGGCCCTAACTTCTATACGGTACGTCCTACACCTATCAAAGTTTGCAACATACAAATGCTTGTAACTGTTTACTGGAGCGTCATAAAGCCTTGAAATTTTGTAACAATAAAGTACTCGAGCCTCTTGTCAATTTAAGCTATCGCTCAAAGCTATGCTACCCTTGAGTCCCAAATCAAACACTGATAAAATTTCAAATGGCCCTAACTTCCATATGATACGTCCTACACCTATCAAAGTTTGCAACATACAAATGCTTGTAACTTTTTACTGGAGCATCATAAAACCTTGAAATTTTGTAACAATAAAGTCCTCGAGCCTCTTGTCAATTTAAGCTATCGCTCAAAGCTATGCTACTCTTGAGTCCAAAATCAAACACTGATAAAGCTTCAAATGGCGCTAACTATATACGGTACGTCCTATACCTATCAAAGCTTGCAACATACAAATGATTGTAACTTTTTACTGGAGCGTCATAAAAACTTGAAATTTTGTAGCAATAAAGTACTCGAGCCTCTTGTCAATTTAAGCTATCGCTCAAAGCTATGGTACCCTTGAGTCCCAAATCAAACACTGATAAAACTTCAAAGGCCCTAGCTTCTATACCGTACGTCCTACACCTATCAAAGTTTGCAACATACAAATGCTTGTAACTTTTTACTGGAGCGTCATAAAACCTTGAAATTTTGTAACAATAAAGTACTCGAGCCTCTTGTCAATTTAAGCTATCGCTCAAAGCTATGCTACCCTTGAGTCCAAAATCAAACACTGATAAAACTTCAAATGGCCCTAACTTCTATACGGTACGTCCTACACTATCAAAGTTTGCAACATACAAAAGCTTGTATCTTTTTACTGGAGCATCATAAAAACTTGACATTTTGTAACAATAAAGTACTCGAGCCTCTTGTCAATTTAAACTATCGTTCAAAGCTATGCTACCCTTAAGTCCCAAATCAAACACAGATAAAACTTCAAATGGCCCTAACTTCTATATGCTATGTCCTACACCTATCAAAGTTTGCAACATACAAATGCTTGTAACTTTTTACGGGGAACGTCATAAAACCTTGAAATTTTGTAACAATAAAGTACTCGAGCCTCTTGTCAATTTAACCTATCGCTCAAAGCTATGCTACCCTTGTGTCACAAATCAAACACTGATAAAACTTTAAATGGCCCTAACTTCTATACAGTACGTCCTACTCCTATCAAAGTTTGGAACATACAAATGCTTGTAACTTTTTACTGGAGCGTCATAAAACCTTGAAATTTTGTAACAATAAAGTACTCGAGCCTCTTGTCAATTTAAGCTATCGCTCAAAGCTATGCTACCCTTGAGTCCCAAATCAAACACTAATAAAACTTCAAATGGTCCTAACTTCTATACGGTACGTCCTACACCTATCAAAGTTTGCAACATACAGATGCTTGTAACTTTTTACGGGGAGCGTCATAAAACCTTGAAATTTTGTTACAATAAAGTACTCGAGCCTCTTGTCAATTTAACCTATCGCTCAAAGCTATGCTACCCTTGAGTCACAAATCAAACACTGATAAAACTTCAAATGGCCCTAACTTCTATACCGTACGTCCTACACCTATCAAAGTTTGCAACATACAAATGCTTGTAACTGTTTACTGGAGCGTCATAAAACCTTGAAATTTTCTAACAATAAAGTACTCAGGCCTCTTGTCAATTTAAGCTATCGCTTAAAGCTATGCTACCCTTGAGTCCCAAATCAAACACTGATAAAACTTCAAATAGTCCTCACTTCTATATGGTACGTCCTACACCTATCAAAGTTTGCAACCTACAAATGCTTGTAACTTTTTATTGGAGCGTCATAAAAACTTGAAATTTGGAAACAATAAAATACTCGAGCCTCTTGTCAATTCAAGCTATCGCTCAAAGCTATGCTACCCTTGCGTCCCAAATCAAACACTGATAAAACTTCAAATGGCCCTAACTTCTATACGGTGCGCGCTACTCCTATCAAAGTTTGCAACATACAAATGCTTGTAAGTTTTTACTGGAGCGTCATAAAACCTTGAAACTTTGTAACAATAAAGTACTCGAGCCTTTTGTCAATTTAAGCTATCGCTCAAAGCTATGCTACCCTTGAGTCCCAAATCAAACACTAATAAAACTTCAAATGGTCCTAACTTCTATACGGTACGTCCTACACCTATCAAAGTTTGCAACATACAAATCCTTGTAACTTTTTAGTGGAGCGTCATAAAACCTTGAAATTTTGTAACAATAAAGTACTCGGCCTCTTGTCAATTTAAGCTATCGCTAAACGCTATGCTACCCTTGAGTCCCAGATCAGACACTGATAAAACTTCAAATGGCCCTAACTTCTATACGGTACGTCCTACTCCTATCAAAGATTGCAACATACAAATGCTTGTAACTTTTTACAGGAGCGTCATAAAACCTTGAAATTTTGTAACAATAAAGTACTCGAGCCTCTTGTCAATTTAAACTATCGCTCAAAGCTATGCTACCCTTGAGTCCCAAATCAAACACTGATAAAACTTTAAATGGCCCTAACTTCTATACGGTACGTCCTACACCTATCAAAGTTTGCAACATTCAAATGCTTGTAACTTTTTACTGGAGCGTCATAAAACCTTGAAATTTTGCAACAATAAAGTACTCGAGCCTCTTGTCAATTTAAGCTATCGCTCAAAGCTATGCTACCCTTGAGTCCCAAATCAAACACTGATAAAACTTCAAATGGTCTTAACTTCTATACGGTACGTCCTACACCTATCAAAGTTTGCAACATACAAATGCTTGTAACTATTTACTGGAGCGTCATAAAACCTTGAAATTTTGTAACAATAAAGTACTCGGCCTCTTGTCAATTTAAGCTGTCGCTCAAGGCTATGGTACCCTTGAGTCCCAAATCAAACACTGATAAAACTTCAAAGGCCCTAGCTTCTATACGGTACGTCCTACACCTATCAAAGTTTGCAACATACAAATGCTTGTAACTTTTTACTGGGGCGTCATAAAACCTAGAAATTTTGTAATAATAAAGTACTCGAGCCTCTTGTCCATTTAAGCTATCTCTCAAAGCTATGCTACCCTTGAGTCCCAAATCAAACACTAATCAAACTTCAAATGGCCTTAACTTTTATACGGTACGTCCTACACCTGTCAAAGTTTCACAACATACAAATGCTTGTAACTTTTTACTGGAGCGTCATAAAACCTTGAAATTTTGTATCAATAAAGTACTCGAGCCTCTTGTCCATTTAAGCTATCGCTCAAAGCTATGGTACCCTTGAGTCACAAATCAAACACTGATAAAACTTCAAAGGCCCTAGCTTCTATACCGTACGTCCTACACCTATCAAAGTTTGCAACATACAAATGCTTGTAACTTTTTACTGGAGCGTCATAAAACCTTGAAATTTTGTAACAATAAAGTACTCGAGCCTCTTGTCAATTTAAGCTATCGCTCAAAGCTATGCTACCCTTGAGTCCAAAATCAAACACTGATAAAACTTCAAATGGCCCTAACTTCTATACGGTACGTCCTACACTATCAAAGTTTGCAACATACAAAAGCTTGTATCTTTTTACTGGAGCATCATAAAAACTTGACATTTTGTAACAATAAAGTACTCGAGCCTCTTGTCAATTTAAACTATCGTTCAAAGCTATGCTACCCTTAAGTCCCAAATCAAACACAGATAAAACTTCAAATGGCCCTAACTTCTATACGGTACGTCCTACACCTATCAAAGTTTGCAACATTCAAATGCTTGTAACTTTTTACTGGAGCGTCATAAAACCTTGAAATTTTGCAACAATAAAGTACTCGAGCCTCTTGTCAATTTAAGCTATCGCTCAAAGCTATGCTACCCTTGAGTCCCAAATCAAACACTGATAAAACTTCAAATGGTCTTAACTTCTATACGGTACGTCCTACACCTATCAAAGTTTGCAACATACAAATGCTTGTAACTATTTACTGGAGCGTCATAAAACCTTGAAATTTTGTAACAATAAAGTACTCGAGCCTCTTGTCAATTTAAGCTATCGCTCAAAGCTATGCTACCCTTGAGTCCCAAATCAAACACTGATAAAATTTCAAATGGCCCTAACTTCCATATGATACGTCCTACACCTATCAAAGTTTGCAACATACAAATGCTTGTAACTTTTTACTGGAGCATCATAAAACCTTGAAATTTTGTAACAATAAAGTCCTCGAGCCTCTTGTCAATTTAAGCTATCGCTCAAAGCTATGCTACTCTTCAGTCCAAAATCAAACACTGATAAAGCTTCAAATGGCGCTAACTATATACGGTACGTCCTATACCTATCAAAGCTTGCAACATACAAATGATTGTAACTTTTTACTGGAGCGTCATAAAACCTTGAAATTTTGTAGCAATAAAGTACTCGAGCCTCTTGTCAATTTAAGCTATCGCTCAAAGCTATGGTACCCTTGAGTCCCAAATCAAACACTGATAAAACTTCAAAGGCCCTAGCTTCTATACCGTACGTCCTACACCTATCAAAGTTTGCAACATACAAATGCTTGTAACTTTTTACTGGAGCGTCATAAAACCTTGAAATTTTGTAACAATAAAGTACTCGAGCCTCTTGTCAATTTAAGCTATCGCTCAAAGCTATGCTACCCTTGAGTCCAAAATCAAACACTGATAAAACTTCAAATGGCCCTAACTTCTATACGGTACGTCCTACACTATCAAAGTTTGCAACATACAAAAGCTTGTATCTTTTTACTGGAGCATCATAAAAACTTGACATTTTGTAACAATAAAGTACTCGAGCCTCTTGTCAATTTAAACTATCGTTCAAAGCTATGCTACCCTTAAGTCCCAAATCAAACACAGATAAAACTTCAAATGGCCCTAACTTCTATATGCTATGTCCTACACCTATCAAAGTTTGCAACATACAAATGCTTGTAACTTTTTACGGGGAACGTCATAAAACCTTGAAATTTTGTAACAATAAAGTACTCGAGCCTCTTGTCAATTTAACCTATCGCTCAAAGCTATGCTACCCTTGTGTCACAAATCAAACACTGATAAAACTTTAAATGGCCCTAACTTCTATACAGTACGTCCTACTCCTATCAAAGTTTGGGACATACAAATGCTTGTAACTTTTTACTGGAGCGTCATAAAACCTTGAAATTTTGTAACAATAAAGTACTCGAGCCTCTTGTCAATTTAAGCTATCGCTCAAAGCTATGCTACCCTTGAGTCCCAAATCAAACACTAATAAAACTTCAAATGGTCCTAACTTCTATACGGTACGTCCTACACCTATCAAAGTTTGCAACATACAGATGCTTGTAACTTTTTACGGGGAGCGTCATAAAACCTTGAAATTTTGTTACAATAAAGTACTCGAGCCTCTTGTCAATTTAACCTATCGCTCAAAGCTATGCTACCGTTGAGTCACAAATCAAACACTGATAAAACTTCAAATGGCCCTAACTTCTATACCGTACGTCCTACACCTATCAAAGTTTGCAACATACAAATGCTTGTAACTGTTTACTGGAGCGTCATAAAACCTTGAAATTTTGTAACAATAAAGTACTCGGGCCTCTTGTCAATTTAAGCTATCGCTTAAAGCTATGCTACCCTTGAGTCCCAAATCAAACACTGATAAAACTTCAAATAGTCCTCACTTCTATATGGTACGTCCTACACCTATCAAAGTTTGCAACCTACAAATGCTTGTAACTTTTTATTGGAGCGTCATAAAAACTTGAAATTTGGAAACAATAAAATACTCGAGCCTCTTGTCAATTCAAGCTATCGCTCAAAGCTATGCTACCCTTGCGTCCCAAATCAAACACTGATAAAACTTCAAATGGCCCTAACTTCTATACGGTACGCGCTACTCCTATCAAAGTTTGCAACATACAAATGCTTGTAAGTTTTTACTGGAGCGTCATAAAACCTTGAAACTTTGTAACAATAAAGTACTCGAGCCTTTTGTCAATTTAAGCTATCGCTCAAAGCTATGCTACCCTTGAGTCCCAAATCAAACACTAATAAAACTTCAAATGGTCCTAACTTCTATACGGTACGTCCTACACCTATCAAAGTTTGCAACATACAAATCCTTGTAACTTTTTAGTGGAGCGTCATAAAACCTTGAAATTTTGTAACAATAAAGTACTCGGCCTCTTGTCAATTTAAGCTGTCGCTCAAGGCTATGGTACCCTTGAGTCCCAAATCAAACACTGATAAAACTTCAAAGGCCCTAGCTTCTATACGGTACGTCCTACACCTATCAAAGTTTGCAACATACAAATGCTTGTAACTTTTTACTGGAGCGTCATAAAACCTAGAAATTTTGTAATAATAAAGTACTCGAGCCTCTTGTCCATTTAAGCTATCTCTCAAAGCTATGCTACCCTTGAGTCCCAAATCAAACACTAATCAAACTTCAAATGGCCTTAACTTTTATACGGTACGTCCTACACCTGTCAAAGTTTCACAACATACAAATGCTTGTAACTTTTTACTGGAGCGTCATAAAACCTTGAAATTTTGTATCAATAAAGTACTCGAGCCTCTTGTCCATTTAAGCTATCGCTCAAAGCTATGGTACCCTTGAGTCCCAAATCAAACACTGATAAAACTTCAAAGGCCCTAGCTTCTATACGGTACGTCCTACACCTATCAAAGTTTGCAACATACAAATGCTTGTAACTTTTTACGGGGAGCGTCATAAAACCTTGAAATTTTGTAACAATAAAGTACTCGAGCCTCTTGTCAATTTAAGCTATCGCTCAAAGCTATGCTACCCTTGAGTCCCAAATCAAACACTAATAAAACTTCAAATGGTCCTAACTTCTATACGGTACGTCCTACACCTATCAAAGTTTGCAACATACAGATGCTTGTAACTTTTTACGGGGAGCGTCATAAAACCTTGAAATTTTGTAGCAATAAAGTACTCGAGCCTCTTGTCAAATTAAGCTATCGCTCAAAGCTATGCTACCCTTGCGTCCCAAATCAAACACTGATAAGACTTCAAATAGCTCTAACTTCTATACGGTACGTCCTACTCCTATCAAAGATTGCAACATACAAATGCTTGTAACTTTTTACAGGAGCGTCATAAAACCTTGAAATTTTGTAACAATAAAGTACTCGAGCCTCTTGTCAATTTAAACTATCGCTCAAAGCTATGCTACCCTTGAGTCCCAAATCAAACACTGATAAAACTTTAAATGGCCCTAACTTCTATACGGTACGTCCTACACCTATCAAAGTTTGCAACATTCAAATGCTTGTAACTTTTTACTGGAGCGTCATAAAACCTTGAAATTTTCCAACAATAAAGTACTCGAGCCTCTTGTCAATTTAAGCTATCGCTCAAAGCTACGCTACCCTTGAGTCCCAAATCAAACATTGATAAAGCTTCAAATGGCGCTAACTTCTATACGGTACGTCCTATACCTATCAAAGCTTGCAACATACAAATGATTGTAACTTTTTACTGGAGCGTCATAAAACCTTGAAATTTTGTAGCAATAAAGTACTCGAGCCTCTTGTCAATTTAAGCTATCGCTCAAAGCTATGGTACCCTTGAGTCCCAAATCAAACACTGATAAAACTTCAATTGGCCCTAACTTCTATACGGTACGTCCTACACCTATCAAAGTTTGCAACATACAAATGCTTGTAACTTTTTACTGGAGCGTCATAAAACCCAGAAATTTTGTAATAATAAAGTACTCGAGCCTCTTGTCAATTTAAGCTATCTCTCAAAGCTATGCTACCCTTGAGTCCCAAATCAAACACTAATAAAACTTCAAATGGCCTTAACTTTTATACGGTACGTCCAACACCTGTCAAAGTTTCACAACATACAAATGCTTGTAACTTTTTACTGGAGCGTCATAAAACCTTGACATTTTATAACAATAAAGTACTCGAGCCTCTTGTCAATTTATGCTATCGCTGAAAGCTATGCTACCCTTTAGTCCAAAATCAAACACTGATAAAACTCCAAATGGCCCTAACTTCTATACGGTACGTCCTACACCTATCAAAGTTTGCAACATACAACTGCTTGTAACTTTTTATTGGAGCGTCATAAAACCTTGAAATTTTGTAACAATAAAGTACTCGAGTCTCTTGTCAATTTTAGCTATCGCTCAAAGCTATGCTACCCTTGAGTCCCAAATCAAACACTGATAAAGCTTCAAATGGCCCTAACTTCTATACGGTACCTCGTATACCTATTAAAGCTTGCAACATACCAATGCTTGTAACTTTTTACTGGAGCGTCATAAAACCTTAAAATTTTGCAGCAATAAAGTACTCGAGTCTCTTGTCAATTTAAGCTATCGCTCAAAGCTATGCTACCCTTGAGTCCCAAATCAAACACTGATAAAACTTCAAATGGCCCTAACTTCTATACGGTATGTCCTACACCTATCAAAGTTTGCAACATACAAATGCTTGTAACTTTTTACTGGAGCGTCATAAAGCCTTGAAATTTTGTAACAATAAAGTACTCGAGCCTCTTGTCAATTTAAGCTATCGCTCAAAGCTATGCTACCCTTGAGTCCCAAATCAAACACTGATAAAACTTCAAATGGCCCTAACTTCTATACGGTACGTCCTACACCTATCAAAGTTTGCAACATACAAATGCTTGTAACTTTTTACTGGAGCATCATAAAGCCTTGAAATTTTGTAACAATAAAGTACTCGAGCCTCTTGTCAATTTAAGCTATCGCTCAAAGCTATGCTACCATTGAGTCCCAAATCAAACACTGATAAAATTTCAAATGGCCCTAACTTCTATATGGTACGTCCTACACCTATCAAAGTTTGCAACATACAAATGCTTGTAACTTTTTACTGGAGCATCATAAAACCTTGAAATTTTGTAACAATAAAGTACTCGAGCCTCTTGTCAATTTAAGCTATCGCTCAAAGCTATGCTACTCTTGAGTCCAAAATAAAACACTGATAAAACTTCAAATGCCCCTAACTTCTATACGGTACGTCCTATACCTATCAAAGTTTGCCACATACATATGCTTGTAACTTTTTACTGGAGCGTCATAAATCCTTGAAATTTTGTAACAATAAAGTACTCGAGCCTCTTGTCAATTTAAGCTATCGCTCAAAGCTATGCTACCCTTGAGTCCCAAATCAAACACTGATAAAACTTCAAATGGCCCTAACTTATATACGGTACGACCTACACCTATCAAAGTTTGCAACATACAAATGCTTGTAACTTTTTACTGGAGCGTCATAAGACCTTGAAATTTAAAAAAAAAGTACTCGAGCCCCTTGTCAATTTAAGCTATCGCTCAAAGCTATGCTAACCTTGACTCCCAAATCAAACTCTGATAAAACTTCAAATGGCCCTAACTTCTATACGGTACGTACTACACCTATCAAAATTTGCAACATACAAATGCTTGTAACTTTTTACTGGAGCGTCATAACACCTTGAAATTTTGTAACAATAAAGTACTCGAGCCTCTTGTCAATTTAAGCTATCGCTAAAAGCTAGACTACCCTTGAGTCCCAAATCAAACACTGGTAAAACTTAAAATGGCCCTAACTTCTATACGGTACGTCCTACACCTATCGAAGTTTGCAACATACAAATGCTTGTAACTTTTTACTGGAGCGTCATAAAACCTTGAAATTTTGTAACAATAAAGTACTCGAGCCTCTTGTCAATTTAAGCTATCGGTCAAAGCTATGCTACCCTTGAGTCCCAAATCAAACACTGATAAAACTTCAAATGGCCCTAACTTCTATACGGTACGCCCTACACCTATCAAACTTTGCAACATATAAATGCTTGTAACTTTTTACTGGAGTGTCATAAAACCTTGAAATTTTGTAACAATAAAGTACTCGAGCCTCTTGTCAATTTAAGCTATCGCTCAAAGCTATGCTACCCTTGCGTCCCAAATCAAACACTGATAAAACTTCAAATGGCCCTAACTTTTATACGGCACGTCCTACACCTATCAAAGTTTCACAACATACAAATGCTTGTAAATTTTTACTTGAGCGTCATAAAACCTTGAAATTTTGTAACAATAAAGTACTCGAGCCTCTGGTCATTTGAAGGTATCGTTCAAAGCTATGCTACCCTTGAGTCCCAAATCAAACACTGATAAAACTTCAAATGGCCCTAACTTCTATACGGTACGTCCTACACCTATCAAAGTTTGCAACATACAAATGCTTGTAACTGTTTGCTGGAGCGTCATAAAGCCTTGAAATTTTGTAACAATAAAGTACTCGAGCCTCTTGTCAATTTAAGCTATCGCTCAAAGCTATGCTACCCTTGAGTCCCAAATCAAACACTGATAAAACTTCAAATGGCCCTAACTTATATACGGTACGTCCTACACCTATCAAAGTTTGCAACATACAAATTCTTGTAACTTTTTACTGGAGCGTCATAAGACCTTGAAATTTTTAAAAAAAAAAAGTACTCGAGCCCCTTGTCAATTTAAGCTATCGCTCAAAGCTATGCTAACCTTGAGTCCCAAATCAAACTCTGATAAAACTTCAAATGGCCCTAACTTTTATACGCTACGTCCTACACCTATCAAAGTTTGCAACATACAAATGCTTGTAACTTTTTACGGGGAGCGTCATAAAACCTTGAAATTTTGTAACAATAAAGTACTCGAGCCTCTTGTCAATTTAAGCTATCGCTCAAAGCTATGCTACCCTTGAGTCCCAAATCAAACACTAATAAAACTTCAAATGGTCCTAACTTCTATACGGTACGTCCTACACCTATCAAAGTTTGCAACATACAGATGCTGTAACTTTTTACGGGGAGCGTCATAAAACCTTGAAATTTTGTTACAATAAAGTACTCGAGCCTCTTGTCAATTTAACCTATCGCTCAAAGCTATGCTACCGTTGAGTCACAAATCAAACACTGATAAAACTTCAAATGGCCCTAACTTCTATACCGTACGTCCTACACCTGTCAAAGTTTGCAACATACAAATGCTTGTAACTGTTTACTGGAGCGTCATAAAACCTTGAAATTTTGTAACAATAAAGTACTCGGGCCTCTTGTCAATTTAAGCTATCGCTTAAAGCTATGCTACCCTTGAGTCCCAAATCAAACACTGATAAAACTTCAAATAGTCCTCACTTCTATATGGTACGTCCTACACCTATCAAAGTTTGCAACCTACAAATGCTTGTAACTTTTTAGTGGAGCGTCATAAAAACTTGAAATTTGGAAACAATAAAGTACTCGAGCCTCTTGTCAATTCAAGCTATCGCTCAAAGCTATGCTACCCTTGCGTCCCAAATCAAACACTGATAAGACTTCAAATGGCTCTAACTTCTATACGGTACGTCCTACTCCTATCAAAGATTGCAACATACAAATGCTTGTAACTTTTTACAGGAGCGTCATAAAACCTTGAAATTTTGTAACAATAAAGTACTCGAGCCTCTTGTCAATTTAAACTATCGCTCAAAGCTATGCTACCCTTGAGTCCCAAATCAAACACTGATAAAACTTTAAATGGCCCTAACTTCTATACGGTACGTCCTACACCCATCAAAGTTTGCAACATTCAAATGCTTGTAACTTTTTACTGGAGCGTCATAAAACCTTGAAATTTTCCAACAATAAAGTACTCGAGCCTCTTGTCAATTTAAGCTATCGCTCAAAGCTACGCTACCCTTGAGTCCCAAATCAAACATTGATAAAGCTTCAAATGGCGCTAACTTCTATACGGTACGTCCTATACCTATCAAAGCTTGCAACATACAAATTATTGTAACTTTTTACTGGAGCGTCATAAAACCTTGAAATTTTGTAGCAATAAAGTACTCGAGCCTCTTGTCAATTTAAGCTATCGCTCAAAGCTATGGTACCCTTGAGTCCCAAATCAAATACTGATAAAACTTCAAATGGCCCTAACTTCTATAGGGTACGTCCTACACCTATCAAAGTTTGCAACATACAAATGCTTGTAACTTTTTACTGGAGCGTCATAAAACCCAGAAATTTTGTAATAATAAAGTACTCGAGCCTCTTGTCAATTTAAGCTATCTCTCAAAGCTATGCTACCCTTGAGTCCCAAATCAAACACTAATAAAACTTCAAATGGCCTTAACTTTTATACGGTACGTCCTACACCTGTCAAAGTTTCACAACATACAAATGCTTGTAACTTTTTACTGGAGCGTCATAAAACCTTGATATTTTATAACAATAAAGTACTCGAGCCTCTTGTCAATTTATGCTATCGCTGAAAGCTATGCTACCCTTTAGTCCAAAATCAAACACTGATAAAACTCCAAATGGCCCTAACTTCTATACGGTACGTCCTACACCTATCAAAGTTTGCAACATACAACTGCTTGTAACTTTTTATTGGAGCGTCATAAAACCTTGAAATTTTGTAACAATAAAGTACTCGAGTCTCTTGTCAATTTTAGCTATCGCTCAAAGCTATGCTACCCTTGAGTCCCAAATCAAACACTGATAAAGCTTCAAATGGCCCTAACTTCTATACGGTACGTCGTATACCTATTAAAGCTTGCAACATACCAATGCTTGTAACTTTTTACTGGAGCGTCATAAAACCTTGAAATTTTGCAGCAATAAAGTACTCGAGTCTCTTGTCAATTTAAGCTATCGCTCAAAGCTATGCTACCCTTGAGTCCCAAATCAAACACTGATAAAACTTCAAATGGCCCTAACTTCTATACGGTACGTCCTACACCTATCAAAGTTTGCAACATACAAATGCTTGTAACTTTTTACTGGAGCGTCATAAAGCCTTGAAATTTTGTAACAATAAAGTACTCGAGCCTCTTGTCAATTTAAGCTATCGCTCAAAGCTATGCTACCCTTGAGTCCCAAATCAAACACTGATAAAACTTCAAATGGCCCTAACTTATATACGGTACGTCCTACACCTATCAAAGTTTGCAACATACAAATGCTTGTAACTTTTTACTGGAGCATCATAAGACCTTGAAATTTAAAAAAAAAAAAGTACTCGAGCCCCTTGTCAATTTAAGCTATCGCTCAAAGCTATGCTAACCTTGAGTCCCAAATCAAACTCTGATAAAACTTCAAATGGCCCTAACTTCTATACGGTACGTACTACACCTATCAAAATTTGCAACATACAAATGCTTGTAACTTTTTACTGGAGCGTCATAACACCTTGAAATTTTGTAACAATAAAGTACTCGAGCCTCTTGTCAATTTAAGCTATCGCTAAAAGCTAGACTACCCTTGAGTCCCAAATCAAACACTGGTAAAACTTAAAATGGCCCTAACTTCTATACGGTACGTCCTACACCTATCAAAGTTTGCAACATACAAATGCTTGTAACTTTTTACTGGAGCGTCATAAAACCTTGAAATTTTGTAACAATAAAGTACTCGAGCCTCTTGTCAATTTAAGCTATCGGTCAAAGCTATGCTACCCTTGAGTCCCAAATCAAACACTGATAAGACTTCAAATGGCCCTAACTTCTATACGGTACGCCCTACACCTATCAAACTTTGCAACATATAAATGCTTGTAACTTTTTACTGGAGTGTCATAAAACCTTGAAATTTTGTAACAATAAAGTACTCGAGCCTCTTGTCAATTTAAGCTATCGCTCAAAGCTATGCTACCCTTGCGTCCCAAATCAAACACTGATAAAACTTCAAATGGCCCTAACTTTTATACGGCACGTCCTACACCTATCAAAGTTTCACAACATACAAATGCTTGTAACTTTTTACTGGAGCGTCATAAAACCTTGAAATTTTGTAACAATAAAGTACTCGAGCCTCTGGTCATTTGAAGGTATCGTTCAAAGCTATGCTACCCTTGAGTCCCAAATCAAACACTGATAAAACTTCAAATGGCCCTAACTTCTATACGGTACGTCCTACACCTATCAAAGTTTGCAACATACAAATGCTTGTAACTGTTTGCTGGAGCGTCATAAAGCCTTGAAATTTTGTAACAATAAAGTACTCGAGCCTCTTGTCAATCTAAGCTATCGCTCAAAGCTATGCTACCCTTGAGTCCCAAATCAAACACTGATAAAATTTCAAATGGCCCTAACTTCTATATGGTACGTCCTACACCTATCAAAGTTTGCAACATACAAATGCTTGTAACTTTTTACTGGAGCATCATAAAACCTTGAAATTTTGTAACAATAAAGTACTCGAGCCTCTTGTCAATTTAAGCTATCGCTCAAAGCTATGCTACTCTTGAGTCCAAAATCAAACACTGATAAAACTTCAAATGCCCCTAACTTCTATACGGTACGTCCTATACCTATCAAAGTTTGCCACATACATATGCTTGTAACTTTTTACTGGAGCGTCATAAATCCTTGAAATTTTGTAACAATAAAGTACTCGAGCCTCTTGTCAATTTAAGCTATCGCTCAAAGCTATGCTACCCTTGAGTCCCAAATCAAACACTGATAAAACTTCAAATGGCCCTAACTTTTATACGGCACGTCCTACACCTATCAAAGTTTCACAACATACAAATGCTTGTAACTTTTTACTGGAGCGTCATAAAACCTTGAAATTTTGTAACAATAAAGTACTCGAGCCTCTGGTCATTTGAAGGTATCGTTCAAAGCTATGCTACCCTCGAGTCCCAAATCAAACACTGATAAAACTTCAAATGGCCCTAACTTCTATACGGTACGTCCTACACCTATCAAAGTTTGCAACATACAAATGCTTGTAACTGTTTGCTGGAGCGTCATAAAGCCTTGAAATTTTGTAACAATAAAGTACTCGAGCCTCTTGTCAATCTAAGCTATCGCTCAAAGCTATGCTACCCTTGAGTCCCAAATCAAACACTGATAAAATTTCAAATGGCCCTAACTTCTATATGGTACGTCCTACACCTATCAAAGTTTGCAACATACAAATGCTTGTAACTTTTTACTGGAGCATCATAAAACCTTGAAATTTTGTAACAATAAAGTACTCGAGCCTCTTGTCAATTTAAGCTATCGCTCAAAGCTATGCTACTCTTGAGTCCAAAATCAAACACTGATAAAACTTCAAATGCCCCTAACTTCTATACGGTACGTCCTATACCTATCAAAGTTTGCCACATACATATGCTTGTAACTTTTTACTGGAGCGTCATAAATCCTTGAAATTTTGTAACAATAAAGTACTCGAGCCTCTTGTCAATTTAAGCTATCGCTCAAAGCTATGCTACCCTTGAGTCCCAAATCAAACACTGATAAAACTTCAAATGGCCCTAACTTATATACGGTACGTCTTACACCTATCAAAGTTTGCAACATACAAATTCTTGTAACTTTTTACTGGAGCGTCATAAGACCTTGAAATTTTTTAAAAAAAAAGTACTCGAGCCCCTTGTCAATTTAAGCTATCGCTCAAAGCTATGCTAACCTTGAGTCCCAAATCAAACTCTGATAAAACTTCAAATGGCCCTAACTTCTATACGGTACGTCCTACACCTATCAAAATTTGCAACATACAAATGCTTGTAACTTTTCACTGGAGCGTCATAACACCTTGAAATTTTGTAACAATAAAGTACTCGAGCCTCTTGTCAATTTAAGCTATCGCTAAAAGCTATACTACCCTTGAGTCCCAAATCAAACACTGGTAAAACTTAAAATGGCCCTAACTTCTATACGGTACGTCCTACGCCTATCAAAGTTTGCAACATACAAATGCTTGTAACTTTTTATTGGAGCGTCATAAAACCTTGAAATTTTGTAACAATAAAGTACTCGAGCCTCTTGTCAATTTATGCTATCGCTGAAAGCTATGCTACCCTTTAGTCCAAAATCAAACACTGATAAAACTCCAAATGGCCCTAACTTCTATACGGTACGTCCTACACCTATCAAAGTTTGCAACATACAACTGCTTGTAACTTTTTATTGGAGCGTCATAAAACCTTGAAATTTTGTAACAATAAAGTACTCGAGTCTCTTGTCAATTTTAGCTATCGCTCAAAGCTATGCTACCCTTGAGTCCCAAATCAAACACTGATAAAGCTTCAAATGGCCCTAACTTCTATACGGTACGTCGTATACCTATTAAAGCTTGCAACATACCAATGCTTGTAACTTTTTACTGGAGCGTCATAAAACCTTGAAATTTTGCAGCAATAAAGTACTCGAGTCTCTTGTCAATTTAAGCTATCGCTCAAAGCTATGCTACCCTTGAGTCCCAAATCAAACACTGATAAAACTTCAAATGGCCCTTACTTCTATACGGTACGTCCTACACCTATCAAAGTTTGCAACATACAAATGCTTGTAACTTTTTACTGGAGCGTCATAAAGCCTTGAAATTTTGTAACAATAAAGTACTCGAGCCTCTTGTCAATTTAAGCTATCGCTCAAAGCTATGCTACCCTTGAGTCCCAAATCAAACACTGATAAAACTTCAAATGGCCCTAACTTATATACGGTACGTCCTACACCTATCAAAGTTTGCAACATACAAATGCTTGTAACTTTTTACTGGAGCATCATAAAGCCTTGAAATTTTGTAACGATAAAGTACTCGAGCCTCTTGTCAATTTAAGCTATCGCTCAAAGCTATGCTACCCTTGAGTCCCAAATCAAACACTGATAAAATTTCAAATGGCCCTAACTTCTATATGGTACGTCCTACACCTATCAAAGTTTGCAACATACAAATGCTTGTAACTTTTTACTGGAGCATCATAAAACCTTGAAATTTTGTAACAATAAAGTACTCGAGCCTCTTGTCAATTTAAGCTATCGCTCAAAGCTATGCTACTCTTGAGTCCAAAATCAAACACTGATAAAACTTCAAATGCCCCTAACTTCTATACGGTACGTCCTATACCTATCAAAGTTTGCCACATACATATGCTTGTAACTTTTTACTGGAGCGTCATAAATCCTTGAAATTTTGTAACAATAAAGTACTCGAGCCTCTTGTCAATTTAAGCTATCGCTCAAAGCTATGCTACCCTTGAGTCCCAAATCAAACACTGATAAAACTTCAAATGGCCCTAACTTATATACGGTACGTCCTACACCTATCAAAGTTTGCAACATACAAATGCTTGTAACTTTTTACTGGAGCGTCATAAGACCTTGAAATTTAAAAAAAAAAGTACTCGAGCCCCTTGTCAATTTAAGCTATCGCTCAAAGCTATGCTAACCTTGAGTCCCAAATCAAACTCTGATAAAACTTCAAATGGCCCTAACTTCTATACGGTACGTACTACACCTATAAAAATTTGCAACATACAAATGCTTGTAACTTTTTACTGGAGCGTCATAACACCTTGAAATTTTGTAACAATAAAGTACTCGAGCCTCTTGTCAATTTAAGCTATCGCTAAAAGCTAGACTACCCTTGAGTCCCAAATCAAACACTGGTAAAACTTAAAATGGCCCTAACTTCTATACGGTACGTCCTACACCTATCAAAGTTTGCAACATACAAATGCTTGTAACTTTTTACTGGAGCGTCATAAAACCTTGAAATTTTGTAACAATAAAGTACTCGAGCCTCTTGTCAATTTAAGCTATCGGTCAAAGCTATGCTACCCTTGAGTCCCAAATCAAACACTGATAAAACTTCAAATGGCCCTAACTTCTATACGGTACGCCCTACACCTATCAAACTTTGCAACATATAAATGCTTGTAACTTTTTACTGGAGTGTCATAAAACCTTGAAATTTTGTAACAATAAAGTACTCGAGCCTCTTGTCAATTTAAGCTATCGCTCAAAGCTATGCTACCCTTGCGTCCCAAATCAAACACTGATAAAACTTCAAATGGCCCTAACTTTTATACGGCACGTCCTACACCTATCAAAGTTTCACAACATACAAATGCTTGTAACTTTTTACTGGAGCGTCATAAAACCTTGAAATTTTGTAACAATAAAGTACTCGAGCCTCTGGTCATTTGAAGGTATCGTTCAAAGCTATGCTACCCTTGAGTCCCAAATCAAACACTGATAAAACTTAAAATGGCCCTAACTTCTATACGGTACGTCCTACACCTATCAAAGTTTGCAACATACAAATGCTTGTAACTGTTTGCTGGAGCGTCATAAAGCCTTGAAATTTTGTAACAATAAAGTACTCGAGCCTCTTGTCAATCTAAGCTATCGCTCAAAGCTATGCTACCCTTGAGTCCCAAATCAAACACTGATAAAATTTCAAATGGCCCTAACTTCTATATGGTACGTCCTACACCTATCAAAGTTTGCAACATACAAATGCTTGTAACTTTTTACTGGAGCATCATAAAACCTTGAAATTTTGTAACAATAAAGTACTCGAGCCTCTTGTCAATTTAAGCTATCGCTCAAAGCTATGCTACTCTTGAGTCCAAAATCAAACACTGATAAAACTTCAAATGCCCCTAACTTCTATACGGTACGTCCTATACCTATCAAAGTTTGCCACATACATATGCTTGTAACTTTTTACTGGAGCGTCATAAATCCTTGAAATTTTGTAACAATAAAGTACTCGAGCCTCTTGTCAATTTAAGCTATCGCTCAAAGCTATGCTACCCTTGAGTCCCAAATCAAACACTGATAAAACTTCAAATGGCCCTAACTTATATACGGTACGTCCTACACCTATCAAAGTTTGCAACATACAAATTCTTGTAACTTTTTACTGGAGCGTCATAAGACCTTGAAATTTTTAAAAAAAAAAGTACTCGAGCCCCTTGTCAATTTAAGCTATCGCTCAAAGCTATGCTAACCTTGAGTCCCAAATCAAACTCTGATAAAACTTCAAATGGCCCTAACTTCTATACGGTACGTCCTACACCTATCAAAATTTGCAACATACAAATGCTTGTAACTTTTTACTGGAGCGTCATAACACCTTGAAATTTTGTAACAATAAAGTACTCGAGCCTCTTGTCAATTTAAGCTATCGCTAAAAGCTATACTACCCTTGAGTCCCAAATCAAACACTGGTAAAACTTAAAATGGCCCTAACTTCTATACGGTACGTCCTACGCCTATCAAAGTTTGCAACATACAAATGCTTGTAACTTTTTACTGGAGCGTCATAAAACCTTGAAATTTTGTAACAATAAAGTACTCGAGCCTCTTGTCAATTTAAGCTATCGGTCAAAGCTATGCTACCCTTGAGTCCCAAATCAAACACTGATAAAACTTCAAATGGCCCTAACTTCTATACGGTACGCCCTACACCTATCAAACTTTGCAACATATAAATGCTTGTAACTTTTTACTGGAGTGTCATAAAACCTTGAAATTTTGTAACAATAAAGTACTCAAGCCTCTTGTCAATTTAAGCTATCGCTCAGAGCTATGCTACCCTTGCGTCCCAAATCAAACACTGATAAAACTTCAAATGGCTCTAACTTTTATACGGCACGTCCTACACCTATCAAAGTTTCACAACATACAAATGCTTGTAACTTTTTACTGGAGCGTTATAAAACCTTGAAATTTTGTAACAATAAAGTACTCGAGCCTCTGGTCATTTGAAGCTATCGCTCAAATCTATGCTACCCTTGAATCCCAAATCAAACACTGATAAAACTTCAAATGGCCCTAACTTCTATACGGTACGTCCTACACCTATCAAAGTTTTCAATATACAAATGCTTGTAACTTTTTACTGGAGCGTCATAAAACCTTGAAATTTTGTAACAATAAAGTACTCGAGCCTCTTGTCAATTTAAGTTATCGCTCAAAGCTATGCTACCCTTGAGTCCCAAATCAAACACTGATAAAGCTTCAAATGGCCCTAACTTCTATACGGTACGTCCTACACCTATCAAAATTTGCAACATACAAATGCTTGTAACTTTTTACTGGAGCGTCATAAAAACTTGAAATTTTGTAACAATAAAGTACTCGAGCCTCTTGTCAAATTAAGTTATCGCTCAAAGCTATGCTACCCTTGAGTCCCAAATCAAACACTGATAAAGCTTCAAATGGCCCTAACTTCTGTACGGTACGTCCTACACCTATCAAAGTTTGCAACATACAAATGCTTGTAACTTTTTACTGGAGCGTCATAAAACCTAGAAATTTTGCAACAATAAAGTACTCGAGCCTCTTGTCAATTTAAGCTATCGCTCAAATCTATGCTACCCTTGAGTCCCAATCCAAACACTGATAAAACTTCAAATGGTTTTAACTTCTATACGGTACGTCCTACACCTATCGAAGTTTGCAACATACATACAAGTGCTTGTAACTTTTTACTGGAGCGTTATAAAACCTTGAAATTTTGTAACAATAAAGTACTCGAGCGTCTTGTCAATTTAACCCTCCTTTCATGTCAGTGAAAACTTACGAGTTACATTTTTTGGGGGTCCCTCAGACCCCACGAGTAAGACACAGGTAAAAATAAGGTAACTTAGCGCTGGGGAGCATTTTTATTAACTAAGGAGTGGCGGGGTCTGATATGCCCCTTAACAAAGGTTTATAAGTAAAAAAAAAAACAATTAATTCCTCATAGATGAGCCAGTAGGCATATGTAGAGCTGAGCCACCATGTGTTCCACCACTATTTTTAGCATCTGAATCGCATTTCACGCAGGTAATTAAATGGTGGGTACTGCAAATGTTTTTGTGGCATACGTCACAGATAACTCCCGACTTTCAATCAGCGGAACGAGGACAAAGATGGCACCTTGCCTGCATTTTCAATAAAAAACAATAAGTATTGGGAACAAAAAAATATATGGGAAAATGTTATTTTACCTTTTTTCGAGGTAAACGTTCCTCAAAACGTGGATAGAGCAGTGGCTCATTGTAGCCAAGAATATTGAAGGCGTCTATTGCCGATTTGCCTACCGTATTTCTTTCGCAGGTCTGCCTGGTAATAATCTCGGTGTCCATCAATTGTTTTGCGAGCTCAATAAGCTTCTCGTTATGGAAACGATTTATGTTTTTGGTTGGTGGATGCCAATGACGATAAATCACCACCGCAGCCAGCGCTGCAACATCCACGAAGTTATAAAAAACCACCATTGGCCATCTTCTGGTCATCGGCGAGCAAGAATATGTGCTGACGAGCTGGTCAAACACGCCTACACCACCTTTAGTTTTGTTATAGTCGAGAATGATTTGTGGTTTATTTTGTGGCCCGCGAACATCGACATTTGTAGAATGTTGTGTTGACAATAAAACCACACATTTGTTCTGTTTTGGCACATATGAACAAAGGGCCATACCATCCGAAAATCCAAACAAAGAAGAATTGACAGCCCGATACACCTTTCGCCCGTTATTTTTCAATGGATTCATACTCTCGTCAAGTTCTTCTTTGACAACAAAAGACTTCGGGATGTCGCGTTTATTTTTACGCAAAGTGCCAACAATTGTTGTACGCTTCTCTAACAAGTGCAGTGCCAGATCAACCGAGGTAAAATAGTTGTCGATGGTCAAATTACGTCCAACATTTTGGTACTTTTCCATCAAAGAATTGACAACATCATATGCTCGACCATGTTCTGTGGAACTGGTTTCAGCGCCAGTATATATGTCGCACTTCAACGGGAAGTGCTGTCAGTAATCCACCATAACTTTATTCCATATTTGGAAGGCTTTGCAGGCATGTACTGCCGATATTTACATCGACCACGAAATCCTTTGAGCTGCTCATCAATTGTGACGTTTTCGTATGGTTGATAAATAGATGCCAAATTTCTATTTACAATATTCATCATTTGTCCACTTGGATACAACAAAGACAATGTTCGATTGGAATGTGGTTGGGATCGACGACCAATTGAGTCATCAAATCGCATAAATCGTTGTATCATCTCAAAACGATTGAGGCTTATTGCAGCTCGAAGAATGACGTGACCTTCTTGTGGGCTCCACAATGTTTTTAGCCGCCGATGACCATCTCGCATAGCATCAATATACAACAGGCAACCAAAAAATGCATCCAATTCAGACAAACTCAATGGTTTCCAGTGTCTGGTGGTTCCACTGGCTGCATTTGCTAAATTATAGCAATGTTCAGCTCTAGTATTAGTCCATTTAATTATATCATTCTTTAAATCGGCACTGAACACGCGACTGAATAGATTCAAAAGAGTTGAAGACTTTATGTGAAAGAGTGGTCCAGGTGAGATAGGCGGACGAAAAATATTACATGCCTGAGTTCGGGCTGAAGGAGCAACCATTGGCTGTTTTTCCCACACTCTACCAGTACGAGCGCGGTAATATCCACCACTAGATGTTGCATTTATATCAACATTTTCTTCTGCTTCGTTTTCTATGATATGATCGATTTCATCAAGATCAAGAACCTCGTCGTCATCCTCTACTTCTTCCTGAATTTCAAACTCAATCCCGACATTCCCATCCCCAACCGTACCAAGAAGCGCATTATCACCAATCATCTCATCTCCATCATCAGCTAACAAAAATTAAATTCAATTTCACAACATATATACAAATCAAAACAAACAATAAATTTCAATCAAAAAACAGAATCAACTCACAATCATTCTGATTCCATTCAGCTTGCGGCAAGTAATTGGGATCTCTGTCCTCATCATCACCATCAGCAAATGGATCCTCATCTTCATCTTCATCTTCTTCGAAAAGCAAATCATTTATGAAATTTTTCTTTTCTATAATACACATTCGATTGGCTGTAAAACGCCGTTGTTCATGATCACGGTTAGACATTCTACAAAATAATTCATACATAAATCAATTTACAAAGAATTCATAGCAATCACATATACAGTACACAAAAATAAACTTTACTTATATATTTTTCCACCAAAAAAACAAAATTTTTTTTCCACTTTCAATGTAAACGGTGTTTATCATTTGATTTTTCACTCAGAATGAAACTAAATGCCAGTAACAGCAAATGCAACAACATTATGCACGTGGCCACGTACTCTTGTCATATGTAACAACTGTCAAAAATTGAGATATAATAAGCATGGGGTCTGGTGGACCCCAGAATATGTACAACGGGTACAAATGAGAAAGTCTTCGGAAAAATAAAACCTTGAAATATTGTAACAATAAAGTACTCGAGCCTCTTGTCAATTTAAGTTATCGCTCAAAACTATGCTACCCTTGAGTCCCAAATCAAACACTGATAAAACTTCAAATGGCCCTAACTTCTATACGGTACGTCCTACACCTATCAAAGTTTGCAACATACAAATGCTTGTAACTTTTTACTGGAGCGTCATAAGACCTTGAAATTTTATAACATTAAGTACTCGAGCCTCTTGTCAATTTAAGCTATCGCTCAAAGCTATGCTACCCTTGAGTCCCAAACCAAACACTGATAAAACTTCAAATGGCCCTAACTTCTATACGATACGTCCTACACCTATCGAAGTTTCCAACATACAAGTGCTTGTAACTTTTTACTGGAGCGTCATAAAACCTTGAAATTTTGTAACAATAAAGTACTCGAGCCTCTTGTCAATTTAAGCTATCGCTCAAAGCTATGCTACCCTTGAGGCCCAAATCAAACACTGATAAAACTTCAAATGGCCCTAACTTCTATACGGTACGTCATCCACGAATCAAAGTTTGCAACATACAAATGCTTGTAACTTTTTACTAGAGCGTCATAAAACCTTGAAATTTTGGAACAATAAAGTACTCGAGCCTCTTGTCAATTTAAGTTATCGCTCAAAGCTATGCTACCCTTGAGTCCCAAATCAAACAATCATAAAACTTCAAATGGCCCTAACTTCTATACGGTACGTCCTACACCTATCAAAATTTGCAACATACAAATGCTTGTAACTTTTTACTGGAGCGTCATAAAAACTTGAAATTTTGTAACAATAAAGTTCTCGAGCCTCTTGTCAATTTAAGCTATCGCTCAAAGCTATGCTACCCTTGAGTCCCAAGTCAAACATTGATAAAACTTCAAATGATCCTAACTTCTATACGGTACGTCCTACACCTATCAAAATTTACAACATACAAATGCTTGTAACTCTTTACTGGAGCGTCATAAAAACTTGAAATTTTGTAACTATAAAGTACTCGAGCCTCTTGTCAATTTAAGCTATCGCTCAAAGCTATACTACCCTTGAGTCCCAAATCAAACATTGATAAATCTTCAAATGACCCTAACTTCTATACGGTACGTCCTACACGTATCAAAGTTTGCAACATACAAATGCTTGTAACTTTTTACTAGAGCGTCATAAAACCTTGAAATTTTGGAACAATAAAGTACTCGAGCCTCTTGTCAATTTAAGCTATCGCTCAAAGCTATGCTACGCTTTTGTCCCAAATCAAACACTGATAAAACTTCAAATGGCCCTAACTTCTATACGGTACGTCCTACACCTATCAAAGTTTGCAGCATACAAATGCTTGTAACTTTTTACTGGAGCGTCATAAAACCTAGAAATTTTGCAACAATAAAGTACTCGAGCCTCTTGTCAATTTAAGCTAGCGCTCAAAGCTATGCTACCCTTGAGTCCCAAACCAAACACTGATAAAACTTCAAATGGCCCTAACTTCTATACGATACGTCCTACACCTATCGAAGTTTCCAACATACAAGTGCTTGTAACTTTTTACTGGAGCGTCATAAAACCTTGAAATTTTGTAACAATAAAGTACTCGAGCCTCTTGTCAATTTAAGCTATCGCTCAAAGCTATGCTACCCTTGAGGCCCAAATCAAACACTGATAAAACTTCAAATGGCCCTAACTTCTATACGGTACGTCATCCACGAATCAAAGTTTGCAACATACAAATGCTTGTAACTTTTTACTAGAGCGTCATAAAACCTTGAAATTTTGGAACAATAAAGTACTCGAGCCTCTTGTCAATTTAAGTTATCGCTCAAAGCTATGCTACCCTTGAGTCCCAAATCAAACAATGATAAAACTTTAAATGGCCCTAACTTCTATACGGTACGTCCTACACCTATCAAAATTTGCAACATACAAATGCTTGTAACTTTTTACTGGAGCGTCATAAAAACTTGAAATTTTGTAACAATAAAGTTCTCGAGCCTCTTGTCAATTTAAGCTATCGCTCAAAGCTATACTACCCTTGAGTCCCAAATCAAACATTGATAAAACTTCAAATGACCCTAACTTCTATACGGTACGTCCTCCACGTATCAAAGTTTGCAACATACATGCTTGTAACTTTTTACTAGAGCGTCATAAAACCTTGAAATTTTGGAACAATAAAGTACTCGAGCCTCTTGTCAATTTAAGTTATCGCTCAAAGCTATGCTACCCTTGAGTGCCAAATCAAACACTGATAAAACTTCAAATGGCCCTAACTTCTATACGGTACGTCCTACACCTATCAAAATTTACAACATACAAATGCTTGTAACTCTTTACTGGAGCGTCATAAAAACTTGAAATTTTGTAACAATAAAGTACTCGAGCCTCTTGTCAATTTAAGCTATCGCTCAAAGCTATACTACCCTTGAGTCCCAAATCAAACATTGATAAAAGTTCAAATGACCCTAACTTCTATACGGTACGTCCTACACGTATCAAAGTTTGCAACATACAAATGCTTGTAACTTTTTACTAGAGCGTCATAAAACCTTGAAATTTTGGAACAATAAAGTACTCGAGCCTCTTGTCAATTTAAGTTATCGCTCAAAGCTATGCTACCCTTGAGTCCCAAATCAAACACTGATAAAACTTCAAATGGCCCTAACTTCTATACGGTACGTCCTACACCTATCAAAGTTTTCAATATACAAATGCTTGTTACTTTTTACTGGAGCGTCATAAAACCTTGAAGATTTGTAACAATAAAGTACTCGAGCCTCTTGGCAATTTAAGCAATCGCTCAAAGCTATGCTACCCTTGAGTCCCAAATCAAACACTGATAAAACTTCAAATGGCCCTAACTTCTATACGGTACGTCCTACACCTATCAAAGTTTTCAATATACAAATGCTTGTTACTTTTTACTGGAGCGTCATAAAACCTTGAAGATTTGTAACAATAAAGTACTCGAGCCTCTTGGCAATTTAAGCAATCGCTCAAAGCTATGCTACCCTTGAGTCCCAAATCAAACACTGATAAAACTTCAAATGGCCCTTACTTCTATACGGTACGTAATACACCTATCAAAGTTTGCAACATACAAATGCTTGTAAATTTTACTGGAGCATCATAAAACCTTGAAATTTTGTAACAATAAAGTACTCGAGCCTCTTGTCAATTTAAGCTATCGCTCAAAGCTATGCTACCCTTGAGTCCCAAATCAAACACTGATAAAACTTCAAATGGCCCTAACTTCTATACGGTACGTAATACACCTATCAAAGTTTGCAACATACAAATGCTTGTAACTTTTACTGGAGCATCATAAAACCTTGAAATTTTGTAACAATAAAGTACTCGAGCCTCTTGTTAATTTAAGCTATCGCTCAAAGCTATGCTACCCTTGAGTTCCAAATCAAACACTGATAAAACTTCAAATGGCCCTAACTTCTATACGGTACGTCCTACACCTATCAAAGTTTGCAACATACAAATGCTTGTAACTTTTTACTGGAGCGTCATAAGACCTTGAAATTTTATAACATTAAGTACTCGAGCCTCTTGTCAATTTAAGCTATCGCTCAAAGCTATGCTACCCTTGAGTCCTAAATCAAACACTGATAAAACTTCAAATGGCCCTAACTTCTATACGGTACGTCCTATACCTCTCAAAGTTTGCAACATACAAATGCTTGTAGCTTTTTACTGGAGCGTCATAAAACCTTGAAATTTTGTAACAATAAAGTACTCGAGCCTCTTGTCAATTTAAGCTATCGCTCAAAGCTATACTACCCTTGAGTCCCAAATCAAACATTGATAAAACTTCAAATGACCTTAACTTCTATACGGTACGTCCTCCACGTATCAAAGTTTGCAACATACATGCTTGTAACTTTTTACTAGAGCGTCATAAAACCTTGAAATTTTGGAACAATAAAGTACTCGAGCCTCTTGTCAATTTAAGTTATCGCTCAAAGCTATGCTACCCTTGAGAGTCAAATCAAACACTGATAAAGCTTCAAATGGCCCTAACTTCTATACGGTACGTCCTATACCTCTCAAAGTTTGCAACATATAAATGCTTGTAGCTTTTTACTGGAGCGTCATAAAACCTTGAAATTTTGTAACAATAAAGTACACGAGCCTCTTGTCAATTTAAGCTATCGCTCAAAGCTATGCTACCCTTGAGTCCAAAATCAAACACTGATAAAACTTCAAATGACCCTAACCTCTATACGATACGTCCTACACGTATCAAAGTTTGCAACATACAAATGCTTGTAACTTTTTACTAGAGCGTCATAAAACCTTGAAATTTTGGAACAATAAAGTACTCGAGCCCCTTGTCAATTTAAGCTATCGCTCAAAGCTATGCTAACCCTTGAGTCCCAAATCAAACACTGATAAAGCTTCAAATGGCCCTAACTTCTATACGGTACGTCGTACACCTATCAAAGTTTGCAACATACAAATGCTTGTTACTTTTTACTGGAGCGTCATAAAACCTTGAAGATTTGTAAAAATAAAGTACTCGAGCCTCTTGTCAATTTAAGCTATCGCTCAAAGCTATGCTACCCTTGAGTCCCAAATCAAACACTGATAAAGCTTCAAATGGCCCTAACTTCTATACGGTACGTCCTATACCTCTCAAAGTTTGCAACATACAAATGCTTGTAGCTTTTTACTGGAGCGTCATAAAACCTTGAAATTTTGTAACAATAAAGTACTCGAGCCTCTTGTCAATTTAAGCTATCGCTCAAAGCTATACTACCCTTGAGTCCCAAATCAAACATTGATAAAACTTCAAATGACCTTAACTTCTATACGGTACGTCCTCCACGTATCAAAGTTTGCAACATACATGCTTGTAACTTTTTACTAGAGCGTCATAAAACCTTGAAATTTTGGAACAATAAAGTACTCGAGCCTCTTGTCAATTTAAGTTATCGCTCAAAGCTATGCTACCCTTGAGAGTCAAATCAAACACTGATAAAGCTTCAAATGGCCCTAACTTCTATACGGTACGTCCTATACCTCTCAAAGTTTGCAACATATAAATGCTTGTAGCTTTTTACTGGAGCGTCATAAAACCTTGAAATTTTGTAACAATAAAGTACACGAGCCTCTTGTCAATTTAAGCTATCGCTCAAAGCTATGCTACCCTTGAGTCCAAAATCAAACACTGATAACACTTCAAATGGCCCTAACTACTATACGGTACGTCCTACATCTATCAAAGTTTGCAGCATACATATGCTTGTAACTTTTTACTGGAGCGTCATAGAACCTTGAAATTTTGTAACAATAAAGTACTCGAGCCTCATGTAAATTTTAGCTACCGCTCAAAGCTATGCTACCCTTGAGTTCCAAATCAAACACTGATAAAACTTCAAATGGCCCTTACTTCTATACGGTACGTAATACACCTATCAAAGTTTGCAACATACAAATGCTTGTAAATTTTACTGGAGGATCATAAAACCTTGAAATTTTGTAACAATAAAGTACTCGAGCCTCTTGTCAATTTAAGCTATCGCTCAAAGCTATGCTACCCTTGAGTCCCAAATCAAACACTGATAAAACTTCAAATGGCCCTAACTTCTATACGGTACGTAATACACCTATCAAAGTTTGCAACATACAAATGCTTGTAACTTTTACTGGAGCATCATAAAACCTTGAAATTTTGTAACAATAAAGTACTCGAGCCTCTTGTTAATTTAAGCTATCGCTCAAAGCTATGCTACCCTTGAGTTCCAAATCAAACACTGATAAAACTTCAAATGGCCCTAACTTCTATACGGTACGTCCTACACCTATCAAAGTTTGCAACATACAAATGCTTGTAACTTTTTACTGGAGCGTCATAAGACCTTGAAATTTTATAACATTAAGTACTCGAGCCTCTTGTCAATTTAAGCTATCGCTCAAAGCTATGCTACCCTTGAGTCCCAAATCAAAGACTGATAAAACTTCAAATGACCCTAACTTCTATACGGTACGTCCTACACGTATCAAAGTTTGCAACATACAAATGCTTGTAACTTTTTACTAGAGCGTCATAAAACCTTGAAATTTTGGAACAATAAAGTACTCGAGCCTCTGGTCAATTTAAGTTATCGCTCAAAGCTATGCTACCCTTGAGTCCTAAATCAAACACTGATAAAACTTCAAATGGGCCTAACTTCTATACGGTACATCCTACACCTATCAAAATTTTCAATATACAAATGCTTGTAACTTTTTACTGGAGCGTCATAAAACCTTGCAATTTTGGAACAATAAAGTACTCGAGCCTCTTGCCAATTTAAGTTATCGCTCAAAGCTATGCTACCCTTGAGTCCCAAATCAAACACTGATAAAACTTCAAATGACCCTAACCTCTATACGATACGTCCTACACGTATCAAAGTTTGCAACATACAAATGCTTGTAACTTTTTACTAGAGCGTCATAAAACCTTGAAATTTTGGAACAATAAAGTACTCGAGCCCCTTGTCAATTTAAGCTATCGCTCAAAGCTATGCTAACCCTTGAGTCCCAAATCAAACACTGATAAAGCTTCAAATGGCCCTAACTTCTATACGGTACGTCGTACACCTATCAAAGTTTGCAACATACAAATGCTTGTTACTTTTTACTGGAGCGTCATAAAACCTTGAAGATTTGTAACAATAAAGTACTCGAGCCTCTTGTCAATTTAAGCTATCGCTCAAAGCTATGCTACCCTTGAGTCCCAAATCAAACACTGATAAAGCTTCAAATGGCCCTAACTTCTATACGGTACGTCCTATACCTCTCAAAGTTTGCAACATACAAATGCTTGTAGCTTTTTACTGGAGCGTCATAAAACCTTGAAATTTTGTAACAATAAAGTACTCGAGCCTCTTGTCAATTTAAGCTATCGCTCAAAGCTATACTACCCTTGAGTCCCAAATCAAACATTGATAAAACTCCAAATGACCTTAACTTCTATACGGTACGTCCTCCACGTATCAAAGTTTGCAACATACATGCTTGTAACTTTTTACTAGAGCGTCATAAAACCTTGAAATTTTGGAACAATAAAGTACTCGAGCCTCTTGTCAATTTAAGTTATCGCTCAAAGCTATGCTACCCTTGAGAGTCAAATCAAACACTGATAAAACTTCAAATGGCCCTAACTTCTATACGGTACGTCCTACACCTATCAAAATTTACAACATACAAATGCTTGTAACTCTTTACTGGAGCGTCATAAAAACTTGAAATTTTGTAACAATAAAGTACTCGAGCCTCTTGTCAATTTAAGCTATCGCTCAAAGCTATACTACCCTTGAGTCCCAAATCAAACATTGATAAAACTTCAAATAACCCTAACTTCTATACGGTACGTCCTACACGTATCAAAGTTTGCAACATACAAATGCTTGTAACTTTTTACTAGAGCGTCATAAAACCTTGAAATTTTGGAACAATAAAGTACTCGAGCCTCTTGTCAATTTAAGTTATCGCTCAAAGCTATGCTACCCTTGAGTGCCAAATCAAACACTGATAAAACTTCAAATGGCCCTAACTTCTATACGGTACGTCCTACACCTATCAAAATTTACAACATACAAATGCTTGTAACTCTTTACTGGAGCGTCATAGAAACTTGAAATTTTGTAACAATAAAGTACTCGAGCCTCTTGTCAATTTAAGCTATCGCTCAAAGCTATACTACCCTTGAGTCCCAAATCAAACATTGATAAAACTTCAAATGACCCTAACTTCTATACGGTACGTCCTACACGTATCAAAGTTTGCAACATTCAAATGCTTGTAACTTTTTACTAGAGCGTCATAAAACCTTGAAATTTTGGAACAATAAAGTACTCGAGCCTCTTGTCAATTTAAGTTATCGCTCAAAGCTATGCTACCCTTGAGTCCCAAATCAAACACTGATAAAACTTCAAATGGCCCTAACTTCTATACGGTACGTCCTACACCTATCAAAGTTTTCAATATACAAATGCTTGTTACTTTTTACTGGAGCGTCATAAAACCTTGAAGATTTGTAACAATAAAGTACTCGAGCCTCTTGTCAATTTAAGCAATCGCTCAAAGCTATGCTACCCTTGAGTCCCAAATCAAACACTGATAAAGCTTCAAATGGCCCTAACTTCTATACGGTACGTCCTATACCTCTCAAAGTTTGCAACATACAAATGCTTGTAGCTTTTTACTGGAGCGTCATAAAACCTTGAAATTTTGTAACAATAAAGTACTCGAGCCTCTTGTCAATTTAAGCTATCACTCAAAGCTATGCTACCCTTGAGTCCAAAATCAAACACTGATAACACTTCAAATGGCCCTAACTACTATACGGTACGTCCTACATCTATCAAAGTTTGCAGCATACATATGCTTGTAACTTTTTACTGGAGCGTCATAGAACCTTGAAATTTTGTAACAATAAAGTACTCGAGCCTCATGTAAATTTTAGCTACCGCTCAAAGCTATGCTACCCTTGAGTTCCAAATCAAACACTGATAAAACTTCAAATGGCCCTTACTTCTATACGGTACGTAATACACCTATCAAAGTTTGCAACATACAAATACTTGTAAATTTTACTGGAGCATCATAAAACCTTGAAATTTTGTAACAATAAAGTACTCGAGCCTCTTGTCAATTTAAGCTATCGCTCAAAGCAATGCTACCCTTGAGTCCCAAATCAAACACTAATAAAACTTCAAATGGCCCTAACTTCTATACGGTACGTAATACACCTATCAAAGTTTGCAACATACAAATGCTTGTAACTTTTTACTGGAGCGTCATAAAAACTTGAAATTTTGTAACAATAAAGTACTCGAGCCTCTTGTCAATTTAAGCTATCGCTCAAAGCTATACTACCCTTGAGTCCCAAATCAAACATTGATAAAACTTCAAATGACCCTAACTTCTATACGGTACGTCCTACACGTATCAAAGTTTGCAACATACAAATGCTTGTAACTTTTTACTAGAGCGTCATAAAACCTTGAAATTTTGTAACAATAAAGTACTCGAGCCTCTTGTCAATTTAAGTTATCGCTCAAAGCTATGCTACCCTTGAGTCCCAAATCAAACACTGATAAAACTTCAAATGGCCCTAACTTCTATACGGTACGTCCTACACCTATCAAAGTTTTCAATATACAAATGCTTGTAACTTTTTACTGGAGCGTCATAAGACCTTGAAATTTTATAACATTAAGTACTCGAGCCTCTTGTCAATTTAAGCTATCGCTCAAAGCTATGCTACCCTTGAGTCCCAAATCAAACACAGATAAAACTTCAAATGACCCTAACTTCTATACGGTACGTCCTACACGTATCAAAGTTTGCAACATACAAATGCTTGTAACTTTTACTGGAGCATCATAAAACCTTGAAATTTTGTAACAATAAAGTACTCGAGCCTCTTGTTAATTTAAGCTATCGCTCAAAGCTATGCTACCCTTGTGTCCCAAATCAAACACTGATAAAACTTCAAATGGCCCTAACTTCTATACGGTACGTCCTACACCTATCAAAATTTTCAATATACAAATGCTTGTAACTTTTTACTGGAGCGTCATAAAACCTTGCAATTTTGGAACAATAAAGTACTCGAGCCTCTTGTCAATTTAAGTTATCGCTCAAAGCTATGCTACCCTTGAGTCCGAAATCAAACACTGATAAAACTTCAAATGACCCTAACCTCTATACGATACGTCCTACACGTATCAAAGTTTGCAACATACAAATGCTTGTAACTTTTTACTAGAGCGTCATAAAACCTTGAAATTTTGGAACAATAAAGTACTCGAGCCCCTTGTCAATTTAAGCTATCGCTCAAAGCTATGCTAACCCTTGAGTCCCAAATCAAACACTGATAAAGCTTCAATTGGCCCTAACTTCTATACGGTACGTCGTACACCTATCAAAGTTTGCAACATACAAATGCTTGTTACTTTTTACTGGAGCGTCATAAAACCTTGAAGATTTGTAACAATAAAGTACTCGAGCCTCTTGTCAATTTAAGCTATCGCTCAAAGCTATGCTACCCTTGAGTCCCAAATCAAACACTGATAAAGCTTCAAATGGCCCTAACTTCTATACGGTACGTCCTATACCTCTCAAAGTTTGCAACATACAAATGCTTGTAGCTTTTTACTGGAGCGTCGTAAAACCTTGAAATTTTGTAACAATAAAGTACACGAGCCTCTTGTCAATTTAAGCTATCGCTCAAAGCTATGCTAACATTGAGTGCCAAATCAAACACTGATAAAACTTCAAATGGCCCTAACTTCTATACGGTGCATCCTATACCTATCAAAGTTTGCAACATACAAATGCTTGTAACTTTTTACTGGTGAGTCATAAAACCTTTAAATTTTGTAACAATAAAGAACTCGCGCCTCTTGTCAATTTAAGTTATCGCTGAAAGCTATACTACCCTTGAGTCCCAAATCAAACAATGATAACACTTCAAATGGCCCTAACTACTATACGGTACGTCCTACATCTATCAAAGTTTGCAGCATACAAATGCATGTAACTTTTTACTGGAGCGTCATAGAACCTTGAAATTTTGTAACAATAAAGTACTCGAGCCTCATGTAAATTTTAGCTACCGCTCAAAGCTATGCTACCCTTGAGTCCCAAATCAAACACTGATAAAACTTCAAATGGCCCTAACCTGGATCGTCATAAAGCCTTGCAATTTTGTAACAATAAAGTATTCGAGCCTCTTGTCAATTTAAGCTATCGCTCAAAGCTATGCTACCCTTGAGTTCCAAGTCATACACTGATAAAACTTCAAATGGCCCTAACTTCTATACGGTACGTCCTACACCTATCAAAATTTGCAACATACAAATGCTTGTAACTTTTTACTGGAGCGTCATAAAACCTTGAAATTTTGTAACAATAAAGTACTCGAGCCTCTTGTCAATTTAAGATATCGCTCAAAGCTATGCTACCCTTGAGTCCCAAATGAAACACTGATAAAACTTCAAATGGCCCTAACTTCTATACGGTGCATCCTATACCTATCAAAGTTTGCAACATACAAATGCTTGTAACTTTTTACTGGTGAGTCATAAAACCTTTAAATTTTGTAACAATAAAGAACTCGCGCCTCTTGTCAATTTAAGTTATCGCTGAAAGCTATACTACCTTTGAGTCCCAAATCAAACAATGATAACACTTCAAATGGCCCTAACTACTATACGGTACGTCCTACATCTATCAAAGTTTGCAGCATACAAATGCATGTAACTTTTTACTGGAGCGTCATAGAACCTTGAAATTTTGTAACAATAAAGTACTCGAGCCTCATGTAAATTTTAGCTACCGCTCAAAGCTATGCTACCCTTGAATCCCAAACCAAACACTGATAAAACTTCAAATGGTCCTAACTTCTATACGGTACGTCCTACACCTATCGAAGTTTGCAACATACAAGTGCTTGTAACTTTTTACTGCAGCGTCATAAAACCTTGAAATTTTGTAACAATAAAGTACTCGAGCCTCTTGTCAATTTAAGCTATCGCTCAAAGCTATGCTAACATTGAGTGCCAAATCAAACACTGATAAAACTTCAAATGGCCCTAACGGTACGTCCTACTCCTATCAAAATTTGCAACATACAAATGCTTGTAACTTTTTACTGGAGCGTCATAAAAACTTGAAATTTTGTAACAATAAAGTACTCGAGCTTCTTGTCAATTTAAGCTATCGCTCAAAGCTATACTACCCTTGAGTCCCAAATCAAACACTGATAAAACTTCAAATGGCCCTAACTTCTATACGGTACGTCCTATACTTATCAAAGTTTGCAGCATACAAATGCTTGTAACTTTTTACTGGAGCGTCATAGAACCTTGAAATTTTGTTACAATAAAGTACTCGAGCCTCATGTCAATTTTAGCTATCGCTCAAAGCTATGCTACCCTTGAGTCCCAAATCAAACACTGATAAAACTTCAAACGGCCCTAACTTCTATACGGTACGTCCTACACCTATCAAAGTTTGCAACATACAAATGCTTGTAACTTTTTACTGGAGCGTCATAAAACCTTGAAATTTTGTAACAATAAAGTACTCGAGCCTCTTGTCAATTTAAGCTATCGCTCAAAGCTATGCTAACATTGAGTCCCAAATCAAACACTGATAAAACTTCAAATGGCACTAACTTCTATACGGTACGTCCTACTCCTATCAAAATTTGCAACATACAAATGCTTGTAATTATCATAGAACCTTGAAATTTTGTAACAATAAAGTACTCGAGCTTTATGTCAATTTTAGCTATCGCTCAAAGCTATGCTACCGTTGAGTCCCAAATCAAACACTGATAAATCTTCAAATGGCCCTAACCTGGATCGTCATAAAGCCTTGAAGATTTGTAACAATAAAGTACTCGAGCCTCTTGTCAATTTAAGCAATCGCTCAAAGCTATGCTACCCTTGAGTCCCAAATCAAACACTGATAAAGCTTCAAATGGCCCTAACTTCTATACGGTACGTCCTATACCTCTCAAAGTTTGCAACATACAAATGCTTGTAGCTTTTTACTGGAGCGTCATAAAACCTTGAAATTTTGTAACAATAAAGTACACGAGCCTCTTGTCAATTTAAGCTATCGCTCAAAGCTATGCTACCTTTGAGTCCAAAATCAAACACTGATAACACTTCAAATGGCCCTAGCTACTATACGGGACGTCCTACATCTATCAAAGTTTGCAGCATACATATGCTTGTAACTTTTTACTGGAGCGTCATAGAACCTTGAAATTTTGTAACAATAAAGTACTCGAGCCTCATGTAAATTTTAGCTACCGCTCAAAGCTATGCTACCCTTGAGTTCCAAATCAAACACTGATAAAACTTCAAATGGCCCTTACTTCTATACGGTACGTAATACACCTATCAAAGTTTGCAACATACAAATGCTTGTAAATTTTACTGGAGCATCATAAAACCTTGAAATTTTGTAACAACAAAGTACTCGAGCCTCTTGTCAATTTAAGCTATCGCTCAAAGCTATGCTACCCTTGAGTCCCAAATCAAACACTGATAAAACTTCAAATGGCCCTAACTTCTATACGGTACGTAATACACCTATCAAAGTTTGCAACATACAAATGCTTGTAACTTTTACTGGAGCATCATAAAACCTTGAAATTTTGTAACAATAAAGTACTCGAGCCTCTTGTTAATTTAAGCTATCGCTCAAAGCTATGCTACCCTTGAGTCCCAAATCAAACACTGATAAAACTTCAAATGGTCCTAACTTCTATACGGTACGTCCTACACCTATCAAAGTTTGCAACATACAAATGCTTGTAACTTTTTACTGGAGCGTCATAAGACCTTGAAATTTTATAACATTAAGTACTCGAGCCTCTTGTCAATTTAAGCTATCGCTCAAAGCTATGCTACCCTTGAGTCCCAAATCAAACACTGATAAAACTTCAAATGACCCTAACTTCTATACGGTACGTCCTACACGTATCAAAGTTTGCAACATACAAATGCTTGTAACTTTTTACTAGAGCGTCATAAAACCTTGAAATTTTGGAACAATAAAGTACTCGAGCCTCTTGTCAATTTAAGTTATCGCTCAAAGCTATGCTACCCTTGAGTCCCAAATCAAACACTGATAAAACTTCAAATGGGCCTAACTTCTATACGGTACGTCCTACACCTATCAAAATTTTCAATATACAAATGCTTGTAACTTTTTACTGGAGCGTCATAAAACCTTGCAATTTTGGAACAATAAAGTACTCGAGCCTCTTGTCAATTTAAGTTATCGCTCAAAGCTATGCTACCCTTGAGTCCCAAATCAAACACTGATAAAACTTCAAATGACCCTAACCTCTATACGATACGTCCTACACGTATCAAAGTTTGCAACATACAAATGCTTGTAACTTTTTACTAGAGCGTCATAAAACCTTGAAATTTTGGAACAATAAAGTACTCGAGCCCCTTGTCAATTTAAGCTATCGCTCAAAGCTATGCTAACCCTTGAGTCCCAAATCAAACACTGATAAAGCTTCAAATGGCCCTAACTTCTATACGGTACGTCGTACACCTATCAAAGTTTGCAACATACAAATGCTTGTTACTTTTTACTGGAGCGTCATAAAACCTTGAAGATTTGTAACAATAAAGTACTCGAGCCTCTTGTCAATTTAAGCTATCGCTCAAAGCTATGCTACCCTTGAGTCCCAAATCAAACACTGATAAAGCTTCAAGTGGCCTTAACTTCTATACAGTACGTCCTATACTTCTCAAAGTTTGGAACATACAAATGCTTGTAGCTTTTTACTGGAGCGTCTTAAAACCTTGAAATTTTGTAACAATAAAGTACACGAGCCTCTTGTCAATTTAAGCTATCGCTCAAAGCTATGCTACCCTTGAGTCCCAAATCAAACAATGATAACACTTCAAATGGCCCTAACTACTATACGGTACGTCCTACATCTATCAAAGTTTGCAGCATACAAATGCATGTAACTTTTTACTGGAGCGTCATAGAACCTTGAAATTTTGTAACAATAAAGTACTCGAGCCTCATGTAAATTTTAGCTACCGCTCAAAGCTATGCTACCCTTGAGTCCCAAATCAAACACTGATAAAACTTCAAATGGCCCTAACCTGGATCGTTATAAAGCCTTGCAATTTTGTAACAATAAAGTATTCGAGCCTCTTGTCAATTTAAGCTATCGCTCAAAGCTATGCTACCCTTGAGTTCCAAGTCATACACTGATAAAACTTCAAATGGCCCTAACTTCTATACGGTACGTCCTACACCTATCAAAGTTTGCAACATACAAATGCTTGTAACTTTTTACTGGAGCGTCATAAAACCTTGAAATTTTGTAACAATAAAGTACTCGAGCCTCTTGTCAATTTAAGATATCGCTCAAAGCTATGCTACCCTTGAGTCCCAAATGAAACATTGATAAAACTTCAAATGGCCCTAACTTCTATACGGTGCATCCTATACCTATCAAAGTTTGCAACATACAAATGCTTGTAACTTTTTACTGGAGCGTCATAAAACCCAGAAATTTTGCAACAATAAATTACTCGAGCCTCTTGTCAATTTAAGCTATCGCTCAAAGCTATGCTACCCTTGACTCCCAAACCAAACACTGATAAAACTTCAAATGGTCCTAACTTCTATACGGTACGTCCTACACCTATCGAAGTTTGCAACATACAAGTGCTTGTAACTTTTTACTGCAGCGTCATAAAACCTTGAAATTTTGTAACAATAAAGTACTCGAGCCTCTTGTCAATTTAAGCTATCGCTAAAAGCTATGCTAACATTGAGTGCCAAATCAAACACTGATAAAACTTCAAATGGCCCTAACTTCTATACGGTACGTCCTAATCCTATCAAAATTTGCAACATACAAATGCTTGTAACTTTTTACTGGAGCGTCATAAAAACTTGAAATTTTGTAACAATAAAGTACTCGAGCTTCTTGGCAATTTAAGCTATCGCTCAAAGCTATACTACCCTTGAGTCCCAAATCAAACACTGATAAAACTTCAAATGGCCCTAACTTCTATACGGTACGTCCTACACTTATCAAAGTTTGCAGCATACAAATGCTTGTAACTTTTTACTGGAGCGTCATGGAACCTTGAAATTTTGTTACAATAAAGTACTCGAGCCTCATGTCAATTTTAGCTATCGCTCAAAGCTATGCTACCCTTGAGTCCCAAATCAAACACTGATAAAACTTCAAATGGCCCTTACTTCTATACGGTACGTCCTACACCTCTCAAAGTTTGCAACATACAAATGCTTGTAACTTTTTAATGGAGCGTCATAAAACCTTGAAATTTTGTAACAATAAAGTACTCGAGCCTCTTGTCAATTTAAGCTATCGCTCAAAGCTATGCTACCCTTGAGTCCCAAGTCAAACACTGATAAAACTTCAAATGGCCATAACTTCTATACGGTACGTCCTACACCTATCAAAGTTTGCAACATACAAATGCTTGTAACTTCTTACTGGAGCGTCATAAAACCTTGAAATTTTGTAACAATAAAGTACTCGAGCCTCTTGTCAATTTAAGATATCGCTCAAAGCTATGCTACCCTTGAGTCCCAAATCAACTCTGATAAAACTTCAAATGGCCCTAACTTCTATACGGTGCATCCTATACCTATCAAAGTTTGCAACATACAAATGCTTGTAACTTTTTACTGGTGAGTCATAAAACCTTTAAATTTTGTAACAATAAAGAACTCGCGCCTCTGGTCAATTTAAGTTATCGCTGAAAGCTATGCTACCCTTGAGTCCCAAATCAAACACTGATAAAACTTCAAATGGCCCTAAATTCTATACGGTACGTCCTACATCTATCAAAGTTTGCAACATACAAATGCTTGTAACTTTTTACTGGAGCGTCATAAAACCCAGAAATTTTGCAACAATAAAGTACTCGAGCCTCTTGTCAATTTAAGCTATCGCTCAAAGCTATGCTACCCTTGAGTCCCAAGTCAAACACTGATAAAACTTCAAATGGCCCTAACTTCTATACGGTACGTCCTACACCTATCAAAGTTTGCAACATACAAATGCTTGTAACTTTTTACTGGAGCGTCATAAAACCTTGAAATTTTGTAACAATAAAGTACTCGAGCCTCTTGTCAATTTAAGCTATCGCTCAAAGCTATGTTAACATTGAGTCCCAAATCAAACACTGATAAAACTTCAAATGGCCCTAACTTCTATACGGTACGTCCTACTCCTATCAAAATTTGCAACATACAAATGCTTGTAACTTTTTACTGGAGCGTCATAGAACCTTGAAATTTTGTAACAATAAAGTACTCGAGCCTCATGTCAATTTTAGCTATCGCTCAAAGCTATGCTACCCTTGAGTCCCAAATCAAACACTGATAAAACTGCAAATGGCCCTAACCTGGATCGTCATAAAGCCTTGAAATTTTGTAACAATAAAGTACTGGAGCCTCTTGTCAATTTAAGCTATCGCTCAAAGCTATGCTACCCTTGAATCCCAAATCAAACACTGATAAAATTTCAAATGGCCCTAACTTCTATACGGTACGTCCTACACCTCTCAAAGTTTGCAACATACAAATGCTTGTGACTTTTTAATGGAGCGTCATAAAACCTTGAAATTTTGTAACAATAAAGTACTCGAGCCTCTTGTCAATTTAAGCTATCGCTCAAAGCTATGCTACCCTTGAGTCCCAAGTCAAACACTGATAAAACTTCAAATGGCCCTAACTTCTATACGGTACGTCCTACACCTATCAAAGTTTGCAACATACAAATGCTTGTAACTTCTTACTGGAGCGTCATAAAACCTTGAAATTTTGTAACAATAAAGTACTCGAGCCTCTTGTCAATTTAAGATATCGCTCAAAGCTATGCTAACCTTGAGTCCCAAATCAAACACTGATAAAACTTCAAATGGCCCTAACTTCTATACAGTGCATCCTATACTTATCAAACTTTGCAACGTACAAATGCTTGTAATTTTTTTACTGGTGGGTCATAAAACCTTTAAATTTTGTAACAATAAAGAATTCACGTCTCTTGTCAATTTAAGCTATCGCTCAAAGCTATACTACCCTTGAGTCCCAAATCAACACTTTTAAAACTTCAAATGGCCCTAACTTCTATACGGTACGTCCAACACCTATCAAAGTTTGCAGGATACAAATGCTTGTAACTTTTTACTGGAGAGTCATAAAATCTTGAAATTCTGTAACAATAAAGTACTCGAGCCTCTTGTCAATTTAAGTTATCGCTCAAAGCTATGCTACCCTTGAGTCCCAAATCAAACACTGATAAAACTTCAAATGGCCCTAACTTCTATACGGTACGTCCTACACCTATCAAAGTTTTCAATATAGAAAAGCTTGTAACTTTTTACTGGAGCGTCATAAAACCTTGCAATTTTGTAACAATAAAGTACTCGAACCTCTTGTCAATTTAAGCTATCGCTCAAAGCTATGCTAACCTTGAGTCCCAAATCAAACACTGATAAAACTTCAAATGGCCCTAACTTCTATACGGTACGTAATACACCTATCAAAGTTTCCAACATACAAATGCTTGTAACTTTTACTGAAGCGTCATAAAACCTTGAAATTTTGTAACAATAAAGTATTCGAGCCTCTTGTCAATTTAAGCTATCGCTCAAAGCTATGCTACTCTTGAGTCCCAAATCAAACACTGATAAAACTTCAACTGGCCCTAACTTCTATACGGTACTTAATACACCTATCAAAGTTTCAACATACAAATGCTTGTAACTTTTACTGGAGCATCATAAAACCTAGAAATTTTGTAACAATAAAGTACTCGAGCCTCTTGTCAATTTAAGCTATCGCTCAAAGCTATACTACCCTTGAGTCCCAAATCAAACACTGATAAAACTTCAAATGGTCCTAACTTCTATACGGTACGTCCTACACCTATCGAAGTTTGCAACATACAAGTGCTTGTTACTTTTTACTGGAGCGTCATAAAACCTTGAAATTTTGTAACAATAAAGTAATCGATCCTCTTGTCAATTTAAGCTATCGCTCAAAGCTATACTACCCTTGAGTCCCAAATCAAACACTGATAAAACTTCAAATGGCCCTAACTTCTATACGGTACGTCCTACACCTATCAAAGTTTGCAGCATACAAATGCTTGTAACTTTTTACTGCAGCGTCATAAAACCTTGAAATTTTGTAACAATAAAGTACTCGAACCTCTTGTCAATTTAAGCTATCGCTCAAAGTTATGCTAACATTGAGTGCCAAATCAAACACTGATAAAACTTCAAATGACCCTAATTTCTATACGGTACGTAATACACTTATCAAAATTTGCAACATACGAATGTTTGTAACTTTTTACTGGAGCGTCATAAAACCTTGAAATTTTGTAACAATAAAGTACTCGAGCCCCTTGTCAATTTAAGCTATCGCTCAAAGCTATACTACCCTTGAGTCCCAAATCAAACACTGATAAAATTTCAAATGGCCCCAACTTCTATACGGTACGTCCTACACCTCTCAAAGTTTGCAACATACAAATGCTTGTGACTTTTTACTGGAGCGTCATAAAACCTTGAAATTTTGTAACAATAAAGTACTCGAGCCCCTTGTCAATTTAAGCTATCGCTCAAAGCTATACTACCCTTGAGTCTCAAATCAAACACTGATAAAACTTCAAATGGCCCTAACTTCTATACGGTACGTCCTACACCTATCAAAGTTTGCAACATACAAATGCTTGTAACTTCTTACTGGAGCGTCATAAAACCTTGAAATTTTGTAACAATAAAGTACTCGAGCCTCTTATCAATTTAAGATATCGCTCAAAGCTATGCTACCCTTGAGTCCCAAATCAAACACTGATAAAACTTCAAATGGCCCTAACTTCTATACGGTGCATCCTATACCTATCAAAGTTTGCAACATACAAATGCTTGTAACTTTTTTCTGGTGAGTCATAAAACCTTTAAATTTTGTAACAATAAAGAACTCGCGCCTCTTGTCAATTTAAGTTATCGCTGAAAGCTATGCTACCCTTGAGTCCCAAATCAAACACTGATAAAACTTCAAATGGCCCTAACTTCTATACGGTACGTCCTACACCTATCAAAGTTTTCAACATACAAATGCTTGTAACTTTTTTCTGGAGCGTCATAAAACCCAGAAATTTTGCAACAATAAAGTACTCGAGCCTCTTGTCAATTTAAGCTATCGCTCAAAGCTATGCTACCCTTGAGTCCCAAACCAAACCCTGATAAAACTTCAAATGGTCCTAACTTCTATACGGTACGTCCTACACCTATCGAAGTTTGCAACATACAAGTGCTTGTAACTTTTTACTGGAGCGTCATAAAACCTTGAAATTTTGTAACAATAAAGTAATCGAGCCTCTTGTCAATTTAAGCTATCGCTCAAAGCTATACTACCCTTGAGTCCCAAATCAAACACTGATAAAACTTCAAATGGCCCTAACTTCTATACGGTACGTCCTACACCTATCAAAGTTTGCAGCATACAAATGCTTGTAACTTTTTACTGGAGCGTCATAAAAACTTGAAATTTTGTAACAATAAAGTACTCGAGCCTCTTGTCAATTTAAGCTATCGCTCAAAGCTATACTACCCTTGAGTCCCAAATCAACACTTTTAAAACTTCAAATGGCCCAAACTTCTATACGGTACGTCCTACACCTATCAAAGTTTGCAGCATACAAATGCTTGTAACTTTTTACCGGAGAGTCATAAAATCTTGAAATTTTGTAACAATAAAGTACTCGAGCCTCTTGTCAATTTAAGTTATCGCTCAAAGCTATGCTACCCTTGAGTCCCAAATCAAACACTGATAAAACTTCAAATGGCCCTAACTTCTATACGGTACGTCCTACACCTATCAAAGTTTTCAATATAGAAAAGCTTCTAACTTTTTACTGGAGCGTCATAAAACCTTGCAATTTTGTAACAATAAAGTACTCGAACCTCTTGTCAATTTAAGCTATCGCTCAAAGCTATGCTAACCTTGAGTCCCAAATCAGACACTGATAAAACTTCAAATGGCCCTAACTTCTATACGGTACGTAATACACCTATCAAAGTTTCCAACATACAAATGCTTGTAACTTTTACTGAAGCGTCATAAAACCTTGAAATTTTGTAACAATAAAGTATTCGAGCCTCTTGTCAATTTAAGCTATCGCTCAAAGCTATGCTACCCTTGAGTCCCAAATCAAACACTGATAAAACTTCAACTGGCCCTAACTTCTATACGGTACTTAATACACCTATCAAAGTTTCAACATACAAATGCTTGTAACTTTTACTGGAGCATCATAAAACCTAGAAATTTTGTAACAATAAAGTACTCGAGCCTCTTGTCAATTTAAGCTATCGCTCAAAGCTATGCTACCCTTCAGTCCCAAATCAAACACTGATAAAACTTCAAATGGCCCTAACTTCTATACGGTACGTCCTACACCTATCAAAGTTTGCAACATACAAATGCTGGTAACTTTTTAATGGAGCGTCATAAAACCTTGAAGTTTTATAACAATAAAGTACTCGAGCCTCTTGTAAATTTAAGCTATCGCTCAAAGCTATGCTACCCTTGAGTCCCAAATCAAACACTGATAAAACTTTAAATGGCCCTAACTTCTATACGGTGCATCCTACACTTATCAAAGTCTGCAACATACAAATGCTTGTAACTTTTTACTGCAGCGTCATAAAACCTTGAAATTTTGTAACAATAAAGTACTCGAACCTCTTGTCAATTTAAGCTATCGCTCAAAGTTATGCTAACATTGAGTGCCAAATCAAACACTGATAAAACTTCAAATGGCCCTAACTTCTATACGGTACGTAATACACCTATCAAAATTTGCAACATACGAATGTTTGTAACTTTTTACTGGAGCGTCATAAAACCTTGAAATTTTGTAACAATAAAGTACTCGAGCCCCTTGTCAATTTAAGCTATCGCTCAAAGCTATACTACCCTTGAGTCCCAAATCAAACACTGATAAAATTTCAAATGGCCCCAACTTCTATACGGTACGTCCTACACCTCTCAAAGTTTGCAACATACAAATGCTTGTAACTTTTTTCTGGTGAGTCATAAAACCGTTAAATTTTGTAACAATAAAGAACTCGCGCCTCTTGTCAATTTAAGTTATCGCTGAAAGCTATGCTACCCTTGAGTCCCAAATCAAACACTGATAAAACTTCAAATGGCCCTAACTTCTATACGGTACGTCCTACACCTATCAAAGTTTTCAACATACAAATGCTTGTAACTTTTTTCTGGAGCGTCATAAAACCCAGAAATTTTGCAACAATAAAGTACTCGAGCCTCTTGTCAATTTAAGCTATCGCTCAAAGCTATGCTACCCTTGAGTCCCAAACCAAACCCTGATAAAACTTCAATTGGTCCTAACTTCTATACGGTACGTCCTACACCTATCGAAGTTTGCAACATACAAGTGCTTGTAACTTTTTACTGGAGCGTCATAAAACCTTGAAATTTTGTAACAATAAAGTAATCGAGCCTCTTGTCAATTTAAGCTATCGCTCAAAGCTATACTACCCTTGAGTCCCAAATCAAACACTGATAAAACTTCAAATGGCCCTAACTTCTATACGGTACGTCCTACACCTATCAAAGTTTGCAGCATACAAATGCTTGTAACTTTTTACTGGAGCGTAATAAAAACTTGAAATTTTGTAACAATAAAGTACTCGAGCCTCTTGTCAATTTAAGCTATCGCTCAAAGCTATACTACCCTTGAGTCCCAAATCAACACTTTTAAAACTTCAAATGGCCCAAACTTCTATACGGTACGTCCTACACCTATCAAAGTTTGCAGCATACAAATGCTTGTAACTTTTTACCGGAGAGTCATAAAATCTTGAAATTTTGTAACAATAAAGTACTCGAGCCTCTTGTCAATTTAAGTTATCGCTCAAAGCTATGCTACCCTTGAGTCGCAAATCAAACACTGATAAAACTTCAAATGGCCCTAACTTCTATACGGTACGTCCTACACCTATCAAAGTTTTCAATATAGAAAAGCTTGTAACTTTTTACTGGAGCGTCATAAAACCTTGCAATTTTGTAACAATAAAGTACTCGAACCTCTTGTCAATTTAAGCTATCGCTCAAAGCTATGCTAACCTTGAGTCCCAAATCAGACACTGATAAAACTTCAAATGGCCCTAACTTCTATACGGTACGTAATACACCTATCAAAGTTTCCAACATACAAATGCTTGTAACTTTTACTGAAGCGTCATAAAACCTTGAAATTTTGTAACAATAAAGTATTCGAGCCTCTTGTCAATTTAAGCTATCGCTCAAAGCTATGCTACCCTTGAGTCCCAAATCAAACACTGATAAAACTTCAACTGGCCCTAACTTCTATACGGTACTTAATACACCTATCAAAGTTTCAACATACAAATGCTTGTAACTTTTACTGGAGCATCATAAAACCTAGAAATTTTGTAACAATAAAGTACTCGAGCCTCTTGTCAATTTAAGCTATCGCTCAAAGCTATGCTACCCTTCAGTCCCAAATCAAACACTGATAAAACTTCAAATGGCCCTAACTTCTATATGGTACGTCCTACACCTATCAAAGTTTGCAACATACAAATGCTGGTAACTTTTTAATGGAGCGTCATAAAACTTTGAAGTTTTATAACAATAAAGTACTCGAGCCTCTTGTAAATTTAAGCTATCGCTCAAAGCTATGCTACCCTTGAGTCCCAAATCAAACACTGATAAAACTTTAAATGGCCCTAACTTCTATACGGTGCGTCCTACACTTATCAAAGTCTGCAACATACAAATGCTTGTAACTTTTTACTGCAGCGTCATAAAACCTTGAAATTTTGTAACAATAAAGTACTCGAACCTCTTGTCAATTTAAGCTATCGCTCAAAGTTATGCTAACATTGAGTGCCAAATCAAACACTGATAAAACTTCAAATGGCCCTAACTTCTATACGGTACGTAATACACCTATCAAAATTTGCAACATACGAATGTTTGTAACTTTTTACTGGAGCGTCATAAAACCTTGAAATTTTGTAACAATAAAGTACTCGAGCCCCTTGTCAATTTAAGCTATCGCTCAAAGCTATAATACCCTTGAGTCCCAAATCAAACACTGATAAAATTTCAAATGGCCCCAACTTCTATACGGTACGTCCTACACCTCTCAAAGTTTGCAACATACAAATGCTTTTGACTTTTTACTGGAGCGTCATAAAACCTTGAAATTTTGTAACAATAAAGTACTCGAGCCCCTTGTCAATTTAAGCTATCGCTCAAAGCTATACTACCCTTGAGTCCCAAATCAAACACTGATAAAACTTCAAATGGCCCTAACTTCTATACGGTACGTCCTACACCTATCAAAGTTTGCAACATACAAATGCTTGTAACTTCTTACTGGAGCGTCATAAAACCTTGAAATTTTGTAACAATAAAGTACTCGAGCCTCTTATCAATTTAAGATATCGCTCAAAGCTATGCTACCCTTGAGTCCCAAATCAAACACTGATAAAACTTCAAATGGCCCTAACTTCTATACGGTGCATCCTATACCTATCAAAGTTTGCAACATACAAATGCTTGTAACTTTTTACTGGTGAGTCATAAAACCTTTAAATTTTGTAACAATAAAGAACTCGCGCCTCTTGTCAATTTAAGTTATCGCTGAAAGCTATGCTACCCTTGAGTCCCAAATCAAACACTGATAAAACTTCAAATGGCCCTAACTTCTATACGGTACGTCCTACACCTATCAAAGTTTTCAACATACAAATGCTTGTAACTTTTTTCTGGAGCGTCATAAAACCCAGAAATTTTGCAACAATAAAGTACTCGAGCCTCTTGTCAATTTAAGCTATCGCTCAAAGCTATGCTACCCTTGAGTCCCAAACCAAACCCTGATAAAACTTCAAATGGTCCTAACTTCTATACGGTACGTCCTACACCTATCGAAGTTTGCAACATACAAGTGCTTGTAACTTTTTACTGGAGCGTCATAAAACCTTGAAATTTTGTAACAATAAAGTAATCGAGCCTCTTGTCAATTTAAGCTATCGCTCAAAGCTATACTACTCTTGAGTCCCAAATCAAACACTGATAAAACTTCAAATGGCCCTAACTTCTATACGGTACGTCCTACACCTATCAAAGTTTGCAGCATACAAATGCTTGTAATTTTTACTGGAGCGTCATAAAACCTTGAAATTTTGCAACAATAAAGTACTCGAGCCTCTTGTCAATTTAAGTTATCGCTCAAAGCTATGCTACCCTTGAGTCCCAAATCAAACACTGATAAAACTTCAAATGGCCCTAACTTCTATATGGTACGTCCTACACCTATCAAAGTTTTCAATACGAAATGCTTGTAACTTTTTACTGGAGCGTCATAAAACCTTGCAATTTTGTAACAATAAAGCACTCGAACCTCTTGTCAATTTAAGCTATCGCTCAAAGCTATGCTAACCTTGAGTCCCAAATCAAACACTGATAAAACTTCAAATGGCCCTAACTTCTATACGGTACGTAATACACCTATCAAAGTTTGCAACATACAAATGCTTGTAACTTTTACTGAAGCGTCATAAAACCTTGAAATTTTGTAACAATAAAGTACTCGAGCCTCTTGTCAATTTAAGCTATCGCTCAAAGCTATACTACCCTTGAGTCCCAAATCAAGCACTGATAAAACTTCAAATGGCCCTAACTTCTATACGGTACGTCCTACTCCTATCAAAATTTGCAACATACAAATGCTTGTAACTTTTTACTGGAGCGTCATAAAAACTTGAAATTTTGTAACAATAAAGTACTCGAGCCTCTTGTCAATTTAAGCTATCGCTCAAAGCTATACTACCCTTGAGTCCCAAATCAAACACTGATAAAACTTCAAATGGCCCTAACTTCTATACGGTACGTCCTACACCTATCAAAGTTTGCAGCATACAAATGCTTGTAACTTTTTACTGGAGCGTCATAGAACCTTGAAATTTTGTAACAATAAAGTACTCGAACGTCATGTCAATTTCAGCTATCGCTCAAAGCTATGGTACCCTTGAGTCCCAAATCAACCACTGATAATACTTCAAATGGCCCTAATCTGGATCGTCATAAAGCCTTGAAATTTTGTAACAATAAAGTACTAGAGCCTCTTGTCAATTTAAGCTATCGCTCAAAGCTATGCTACCCTTGAATCCCAAATCAAACACTGATAAAATTTCAAATGGCCCTAACTTCTATACGGTACGTCCTACACCGATCAAAGTTTGCAACATACAAATGCTTGTAACTTTTTACTGGAGCGTCATAAAACCCAGAAATTTTGCAACAATAAAGTACTCGAGCCTCTTGTCAATTTAAGCTATCGCTCAAAGCTATGCTACCCTTGAGTCCCAAACCAAACCCTGATAAAACTTCAAATGGTCCTAACTTCTATAGGGTACGTCCTACACCTATCGAAGTTTGCAACATACAAGTGCTTGTAACTTTTTACTGGAGCGTCATAAAACCTTGAAATTTTGTAACAATAAAGTACTCGAGCCTCTTGTCAATTTAAGCTATCGCTCAAAGCTATGCTAACATTGAGTCCCAAATCAAACACTGATAAAACTTCAAATGGCCCTAACTTCTATACGGTACGTCCTACACCTATCAAAATTGCCAAACAAATGCTTGTAACTTTTTACTGGAGCTCATAAAAACTTGAAATTTTGTAACAATAAAGTACTCGAGCCTTTTGTCAATTTGAACTATCGCTCAAAGCTATACTACCCTTGAGTCCCAAATCAAACACTGATAAAACTTCAAATGGCCCTAACTTATATACGGTACGTCCTACACCTATCAAAGTTTGCAGCATACAAATGCTTGTAACTTTTTACTGGAGAGTCATAAAACCTTGAAATTTTGTAACAATAAAGTACTCGAGCCTCTTGTCAATGTAAGTTATCGCTCAAAGCTATGCTACCCTTGAGTCCCAAATCAAACACTGATAAACTTCAAATGACCCTAACTTATATACGGTACGTCCTACACCTATCAAAGTTTTCAATATAGAAATGCTTGTAACTTTTTACTGGAGCGTCATAAAACCTTGCAATTTTGTAACAATAAAGTACTCGAACCTCTTGTCAATTTAAGCTATCGCTCAAAGCTATGCTAACCTTGAGTCCCAAATCAAACACTGATAAAACTTCAAATGGCCCTAACTTCTATACGGTACGTAATACACCTATCAAAGTTTGCAACATACAAATGCTTGTAACTTTTACTGAAGCGTCATAAAACCCTGAAATTTTGTAACAATAAAGTACCCGAGCCTCTTGTCAATTTAAGCTATCGCTCAAAGCTATGCTACCCTTGAGTCCCAAATCAAACACTGATAAAACTTCAAATGGCCCTAACTGTTATACGGTACTTAATACACCTATCAAAATTTCAACATACAAATGCTTGTAACTTTTACTGGAGCATCATAAAACCTTGAAATTTTGTAACAATAAAGTACTCGCGCCTCTTGTCAATTTAAGCTATCGCTCAAAGCTATGCTACCCTTCAGTCCCAAATCAAACACTGATAAAACTTCAAATGGCCCTAACTTCTATACGGTACGTCCTACACCTATCAAAGTTTGCAACATACAAATGCTGGTAACTTTTTACTGGGGCGTCAAAAAACCTTGAAGTTTTATAACAATAAAGTACTCGAGCCTCTTGTCAATTTAGGCTATCGCTCAAAGCTATGCTACCCTTGAGTCCCAAATCAAACACTGATAAAACTTTAAATGGCCCTAACTTCTATACGGTGCATCCTACACTTATCAAAGTCTGCAACATACAAATGCTTGTAACTTTTTACTGGAGCGTCATAAAACCCAGAAATTTTGCAACAATAAAGTACTCGAGCCTCTTGTCAATTTAAGTTATCGCTCAAAGCTATGCTAACATTGAGTCCCAAATCAAACACTGATAATACTTCAAATGGCCCTAATCTGGATCGTCATAAAGCCTTGAAATTTTGTAACAATAAAGTACTAGAGCCTCTTGTCAATTTAAGCTATCGCTCAAAGCTATGCTACCCTTCAGTCCCAAATCAAACACTGATAAAATTTCAAATGGCCCTAACTTCTATACGGTACGTCCTACACCTCTCAAAGTTTGCAACATACAAATGCTTGTGACTTTTTACTGGAGCGTCATAAAACCTTGAAATTTTGTAACAATAAAGTACTCGAGCCTCTTGTCAATTTAAGCTATCGCTCAAAGCTATGCTACGATTGAGTCCCAAGTCAAACACTGATAAAACTTCAAATGGCCCTAGCTTCTATACGGTGCATCCTATACCTATCAAAGTTTGCAACATACAAATGCTTGTAACTTTTTACTGGTGAGTCATAAAACCTTTAAATTTTGTAACAATAAAGAACTCGCGCCTCTTGTCAATTTAAGTTATCGCTGAAAGCTATGCTACCCTTGAGTCCCAAATCAAACACTGATAAAACTTCACATGGCCCTAACTTCTATACGGTACGTCCTACACCTATCAAAGTTTGCAACATACAAATGCTTGTAACTTTTTACTGGAGCGTCATAAAACCCAGAAATTTTGCAACAATAAAGTACTCGAGCCTCTTGTCAATTTAAGCTATCGCTCAAAGCTATGCTAACATTGAGTCCCAAATCAAACACTGATAAAACTTCAAATGGCCCTAACTTCTATACGGTACGTCCTACACCTATCGAAGTTTGCAACATACAAGTGCTTGTAACTTTTTACTGGAGCGTCATAAAACCTTGAAATTTTGTAACAATAAAGTACTCGAGCCTCTTGTCAATTTAAGCTATCGCTCAAAGCTATGCTAACATTGAGTCCCAAATCAAACATTGATAAAACTTCAAATGGCCCTAACTTCTATACGGTACGTCCTACACCTATCAAAGTTTGCAGCATACAAATGCTTGTAACTTTTTACTGGAGAGTCATAAAACCTTGAAATTTTGTAACAATAAAGTACTCGAGCCTCTTGTCAATGTAAGTTATCGCTCAAAGCTATGCTACCCTTGAGTCCCAAATCAAACACTGATAAACTTCAAATGACCCTAACTTATATACGGTACGTCCTACACCTATCAAAGTTTTCAATATAGAAATGCTTGTAACTTTTTACTGGAGCGTCATAAAACCTTGCAATTTTGTAACAATAAAGTACTCGAACCTCTTGTCAATTTAAGCTATCGCTCAAAGCTATGCTAACCTTGAGTCCCAACTCAAACACTGATAAAACTTCAAATGGCCCTAACTTCTATACGGTACGTAATACACCTATCAAAGTTTGCAACATACAAATGCTTGTAACTTTTACTGAAGCGTCATAAAACCCTGAAATTTTGTAACAATATAGTACTCGAGCCTCTTGTCAATTTAAGCAATCGCTCAAAGCTATGCTACCCTTGAGTCCCAAATCAAACACTGATAAAGCTTCAAATGGCCCTAACTTTTATACGGTACTTAATACACCTATCAAAATTTCAACATACAAATGCTTGTAACTTTTACTGGAGCATCATAAAACCTTGAAATTTTGTAACAATAAAGTACTCGCGCCTCTTGTCAATTTAAGCTATCGCTCACAGCTATGCTACCCTTCAGTCCCAAATCAAACACTGATAAAACTTCAAATGGCCCTAACTTCTATACGGTACGTCCTACACCTATCAAAGTTTGCAACATACAAATGCTGGTAACTTTTTACTGGGGCGTCAAAAAACCTTGAAGTTTTATAACAATAAAGTACTCGAGCCTCTTGTCAATTTAAGCTATCGCTCAAAGCTATGCTACCCTTTAGTCCCAAATCAAACACTGATAAAACTTTAAATGGCCCTAACTTCTATACGGTGCATCCTACACTTATCAAAGTCTGCAACATACAAATGCTTGTAACTTTTTACTGCAGCGTCATAAAACCTTGAAATTTTGTAACAATAAAGTACGCGAACCTCTTGTCAATTTAAGCTATCGCTCAAAGCTATGCTAACCTTGAGTCCCAAATCAAACACTGATAAAACTTCAAATGGCCCTAGTTTCTATACGGTACGTAATACACCTATCAAAGTTTGCAACATACGAATGTTTGTAACTTTTACTGGAGCGTCATAAAACCTTGAAATTTTGTAACAATAAAGTACTCGAGCCCCTTGTCAATTTAAGCTATCGCTCAAAGCTATGCTACCCTTGAGTCCCAAATCAAACACTGATAAAACTTCAAATGGCCCTAACTTCTATACGGTACGTCCTACACCTATCAAAGTTTGCAACATACAAATGCTTGTTACTTTTTACTGGAGCGTCATAAAACCTTGAAATTTTGTAACAATAAAGTACTCGAGCCTCTTGTCAATTTAAGCTATCGTTCAAAGCTATGCTACCCTTGAGTCCCAAGTCAAACACTGATAAAGCTTCAAATGGCCCTAACTTCTATACGGTACATACTATACCTATCAAAGTTTGCAACATACAAATGATTCTAACTTTTTACTGGAGCGTCATAAAAGCTTTAAATTTTGTATCAATAAAGTACTCGCGCCTCTTGTCAATTTAAGTTATCGCTGAAAGCTATGCTACCCTTGAGTCCCAAATCAAACACTGATAAAACTTCAAATGGCCCTAACTTCTATACGGTACGTCCTACACCTATCAAAGTTTGGAACATACAAATGCTTGTAACTTTTTACTGGAGCGTCATAAAACCCAGAAATTTTGCAACAATAAAGTACTCGAGCCTCTTGTCAATTTAAGCTATCGCTCAAAGCTATGCTACCCTTGAGTCCCAAACCAAACACTGATAAAACTTCAAATGCCCCTAACTTCTATACGGTACGTCCTACACCTATCGAAGTTTGCAACATACAAGTGCTTGTAAATTTTTACTGGAGCGTCATAAAACCTTGAAATTTTGTAACAATAAAGTACTCGAGCCTCTTGTCAATTTAAGCTTTCGCTCAAAGCTATGCTACCCTTGAATCCCAAATCAAACACTGATAAAATTTCAAATGGCCCTAACTTCTATACGGTACGTCCTACACCTCTCAAAGTTTGCAACATACAAATGCTTGTGACTTTTTACTGGAGCGTCATAAAACCTTGAAATTTTGTAACAATAAAGTACTCGAGCCTCTTGTCAATTTAAGCTATCGCTCAAAGATATGCTACCCTTGAGTCCCAAGTCAAACACTGATAAAACTTCAAATGGCCCTAGCTTCTATACGGTGCATCCTATACCTATCAAAGTTTGCAACATACAAATGCTTGTATCTTCTTACTGGAGCGTCATAAAACCTTTAAATTTTGTAACAATAAAGAACTCGCGCCTCTTGTCAATTTAAGTTATCGCTGAAAGCTATGCTACCCTTGAGTCCCAAATCAAACACTGATAAAACTTCACATGGCCCTAACTTCTATACGGTACGTCCTACACCTATCAAAGTTTGCAACATACAAATGCTTGTAACTTTTTACTGGAGCGTCATAAAACCCAGAAATTTTGCAACAATAAAGTACTCGAGCCTCTTGTCAATTTAAGCTATCGCTCAAAGCTATGCTACCCTTGAGTCCCAAACCAAACCCTGATAAAACTTCAAATGGTCCTAACTTCTATATGGTACGTCCTACACCTATCGAAGTTTGCAACATACAAGTGCTTGTAACTTTTTACTGGAGCGTCATAAAACCTTGAAATTTTGTAACAATAAAGTACTCGAGCCTCTTGTCAATTTAAGCTATCGCTCAAAGCTATGCTAACATTGAGTCCCAAATCAAACACTGATAAAACTTCAAATGGCCCTAACTTCTATACGGTACGTCCTACACCTATCAACATTTGCAACAAATGCTTGTAACTTTTTACAGGAGCGTCATAAAAACTTGAAATTTTGTAACAATAAAGTACTCGAGCCTCTTGTCAATTTAAACTATCGCTCAAAGCTATACTACCCTTGAGTCCCAAATCAAACACTGATAAAACTTCAAATGGCCCTAACTTATATACGGTACGTCCTACACCTATCAAAGTTTGCAGCATACAAATGCTTGTAACTTTTTACTGGAGAGTCATAAAACCTTGAAATTTTGTAACAATAAAGTACTCGAGCCTCTTGTCAATGTAAGTTATCGCTCAAAGCTATGCTACGCTTGAGTCCCAAATCAAACACTGATAAACTTCAAATGACCCTAACTTATATACGGTACGTCCTACACCTATCAAAGTTTTCAATATAGAAATGCTTGTAACTTTTTACTGGAGCGTCATAAAACCTTGCAATTTTGTAACAATAAAGTACTCGAACCTCTTGTCAATTTAAGCTATCGCTCAAAGCTATGCTAACCTTGAGTCCCAAATCAAACACTGATAAAACTTCAAATGGCCCTAACTTCTATACGGTACGTCCTACACCTCTCAAAGTTTGCAACATACAAATGCTTGTGACTTTTTACTGGAGCGTCATAAAACCTTGAAATTTTGTAACAATAAAGTACTCGAGCCTCTTGTCAATTTAAGCTATCGCTCAAAGATATGCTACCCTTGAGTCCCAAGTCAAACACTGATAAAACTTCAAATGGCCCTAGCTTCTATACGGTGCATCCTATACCTATCAAAGTTTGCAACATACAAATGCTTGTATCTTCTTACTGGAGCGTCATAAAACCTTTAAATTTTGTAACAATAAAGAACTCGCGCCTCTTGTCAATTTAAGTTATCGCTGAAAGCTATGCTACCCTTGAGTCCCAAATCAAACACTGATAAAACTTCAAATGGCCCTAACTTCTATACGGTACGTCCTACACCTATCAAAGTTTGCAACATACAAATGCTTGTAACTTTTTACTGGAGCGTCATAAAACCCAGAAATTTTGCAACAATAAAGTACTCGAGCCTCTTGTCAATTTAAGCTATCGCTCAAAGCTATGCTACCCTTGAGTCCCAAACCAAACCCTGATAAAACTTCAAATGGTCCTAACTTCTATATGGTACGTCCTACACCTATCGAAGTTTGCAACATACAAGTGCTTGTAACTTTTTACTGGAGCGTCATAAAACCTTGAAATTTTGTAACAATAAAGTACTCGAGCCTCTTGTCAATTTAAGCTATCGCTCAAAGCTATGCTAACATTGAGTCCCAAATCAAACACTGATAAAACTTCAAATGGCCCTAACTTCTATACGGTACGTCCTACACCTATCAACATTTGCAACAAATGCTTGTAACTTTTTACTGGAGCGTCATAAAAACTTGAAATTTTGTAACAATAAAGTACTCGAGCCTCTTGTCAATTTAAACTATCGCTTAAAGCTATACTACCCTTGAGTCCCAAATCAAACACTGATAAAACTTCAAATGGCCCTAACTTATATACGGTACGTCCTACACCTATCAAAGTTTGCAGCATACAAATGCTTGTAACTTTTTACTGGAGAGTCATAAAACCTTGAAATTTTGTAACAATAAAGTACTCGAGCCTCTTGTCAATGTAAGTTATCGCTCAAAGCTATGCTACGCTTGAGTCCCAAATCAAACACTGATAAACTTCAAATGACCCTAACTTATATACGGTACGTCCTACACCTATCAAAGTTTTCAATATAGAAATGCTTGTAACTTTTTACTGGAGCGTCATAAAACCTTGCAATTTTGTAACAATAAAGTACTCGAACCTCTTGTCAATTTAAGCTATCGCTCAAAGCTATGCTAACCTTGAGTCCCAAATCAAACACTGATAAAACTTCAAATGGCCCTAACTTCTATACGGTACGTAATACACCTATCAAAGTTTGCAACATACAAATGCTTGTAACTTTTACTGAAGCGTCATAAAACCCTGAAATTTTGTAACAATAAAGTACTCGAGCCTCTTGTCAATTTAAGCTATCGCTCAAAGCTATGCTACCCTTGAGTCCCAAATCAAACACTGATAAAACTTCAAATGGCCCTAACTTTTATATGGTACTTAATACACCTATCAAAATTTCAACATACAAATGCTTGTAACTTTTACTGGAGCATCATAAAACCTTGAAATTTTGTAACAATAAAGTACTCGCGCCTCTTGTCAATTTAAGCGATCGCTCAAAGCTATGCTACCCTTCAGTCCCAAATCAAACACTGATAAAACTTCAAATGGCCCTAACTTCTATACGGTACGTCCTACTCCTATCAAAGTTTGCAACATACAAATGCTGGTAACTTTTTACTGGGGCGTCAAAAAACCTTGAAGTTTTATAACAATAAAGTACTCGAGCCTCTTGTCAATTTAAGCTATCGCTCAAAGCTATGCTACCCTTCAGTCCCAAATCAAACACTGATAAAACTTTAAATGGCCCTAACTTCTATACGGTGCATCCTACACTTATCAAAGTCTGCAACATACAAATGCTTGTAACTTTTTACTGCAGCGTCATAAAACCTTGAAATTTTGTAACAATAAAGTACGCGAACCTCTTGTCAATTTAAGCTATCGCTCAAAGCTATGCTAACCTTGAGTCCCAAATCAAACACTGATTAAACTTTAAATGGCCCTAGTTTCTATACGGTACGTAATACACCTATCAAAGTTTGCAACATACGAATGTTTGTAACTTTTACTGGAGCGTCATAAAACCTTGAAATTTTGTAACAATAAAGTACTCGAGCCCCTTGTCAATTTAAGCTATCGCTCAAAGCTATGCCACCCTTGAGTCCCAAATCAAACACTGATAAAACTTCAAATGGCCCTAACTTCTATACGGTACGTCCTACACCTATCAAAGTTTGCAACATAGAAATGCTTGTTACTTTTTACTGGAGCGTCATAAACCCTTGACATATTGTAACAATAAAGTGCTCGAGCCTCTTGTCAATTTAAGCTATCGCTCAAAGCTATGCTACCCTTGAGTCCCAAGTCAAACACTGATAAAGCTCCAAATGGCCCTAACTTCTGTACGGTACATACTATACCTATCAAAGTTTGCAACATACAAATGATTCTAACTTTTTACTGGAGCGTCATAAAAGCTTTAAATTTTGTAACAATAGAGTACTCGCGCCTCTTGTCAATTTAAGTTATCGCTGAAAGCTATGCTACCCTTGAGTCCCAAATCAAACACTGATAAAACTTCAAATGGCCCTAACTTCTATACGGTACGTCCTACACCTATCAAAGTTTGCAACATACAAATGCTTGTAACTTTTTACTGGAGCGTCATAAAACCCAGAAATTTTGCAACAATAAAGTACTCGAGCCTCTTGTCAATTTAAGCTATCGCTCAAAGCTATGCTACCCTTGAGTCCCAAACCAAACACTGATAAAACTTCAAATGGCCCTAACTTCTATACGGTACGTCCTACACCTATCGAAGTTTGCAACATACAAGTGCTTGTAAATTTTTACTGGAGCGTCATAAAACCTTGAAATTTTGTAACAATAAAGTACTCGAGCCTCTTGTCAATTTAAGCTATCGCTCAAAGCTATGCTACCCTTGAATCCCAAATCAAACACTGATAAAATTTCAAATGGCCCTAACTTCTATACGGTACGTCCTACACCTCTCAAAGTTTGCAACATACAAATACTTGTGACTTTTTACTGGAGCGTCATAAAACCTTTAAATTTTGTAACAATAAAGTACTCGAGCCTCTTGTCAATTTAAGCTATCGCTCAAAGCTATGCAACCCTTGAGTCCCAAGTCAAACACTGATAAAACTTCAAATGGCCCTAACTTCTATACGGTGCATCCTATACCTATCAAAGTTTGCAACATACAAATGCTTGTAACTTTTTTACTGGTGAATCATAAAACCTTTAAATTTTGTAACAATAAAGAACTCGCGCTTCTTGTCAATTTAAGTTATCGCTGAAAGCTATGCTACCCTTTTGTCCCAAATCAAACACTGATAAAACTTCAAATGGCCCTTACTTCTATACGGTACGTCCTACACCTATCAAAGTTTGCAACATACAAATGCTTGTATCTTCTTACTCGAGCGTCATAAAACCTTGAAATTTTGTAACAATAAAGTACTCGAGCCTCTTGTCAATTTAAGATATCGCTCAAAGCTATGCTACCCTTGAGTCCCAAATCAAACACTGATAAAACTTCAAATGGCCCTAACTTCTATACGGTGCATCCTATACCTATCAAAGTTTGCAACATACAAATGCTTGTAACTTTTTTACTGGTGAATCATAAAACCTTTAAATTTTGTAACAATAAAGAACTCGCGCTTCTTGTCAATTTAAGTTATCGCTGAAAGCTATGCTACCCTTTTGTCCCAAATCAAACACTGATAAAACTTCAAATGGCCCTTACTTCTATACGGTACGTCCTACACCTATCAAAGTTTGCAACATACAAATGCTTGTAACTTTTTACTGGAGCGTCATAAAACCCAGAAATTTTGCAACAATAAAGTACTCGAGCCTCTTGTCAATTTAAGCTATCGCTCAAAGCTATGCTACCCTTGAGTCCCAAACCAAACCCTGATAAAACTTCAAATGGTCCTAACTTCTATACGGTACGTCCTACACCTATCGAAGTTTGCAACATACAAGTGCTTGTAACTTTTTACTGGAGCGTCATAAAACCTTGATATTTTGTAACAATAAAGTACTCGAGCCTCTTGTCAATTTAAGCTATCGCTCAAAGCTATGCTAACATTGAGTCCCAAATCAAACACTGATAAAACTTCAAATGGCCCTAACTTCTATACGGTACGTCCTACACCTATCAAAGTTTGCAACATACAAATGCTTGTAACTTTTTACTGGAGCGTCATAAAACCCAGAAATTTTGCAACAATAAAGTACTCGAGCCTCTTGTCAATTTAAGCTATCGCTCAAAGCTATGCTACCCTTGAGTCCCAAACCAAACGCTGATAAAACTTCAAATGGTCCTAACTTCTATACGGTACGTCCTACACCTATCGAAGTTTGCAACATACAAGTGCTTGTAACTTTTTACTGGAGCGTCATAAAACCTTGAAATTTTGTAACAATAAAGTACTCGAGCCTCTTGTCAATTTAAGCTATCGCTCAAAGCTATGCTAACATTGAGTCCCAAATCAAACACTGATAAAACTTCAAATGGCCCTAACTTCTATACGGTACGTCCCACACCTATCAAAATTTGCAACATACAAATGCTTGTAACTTTTTATTGGAGCGTCATAAAAACTTGAAATTTTGTAACAATAAAGTACTCGAGCCTCTTGTCAATTTAAGCTATCGCTCAAAGCTATACTACCCTTGAGTCCCAAACCAAACGCTGATAAAACTTCAAATGGTCCTAACTTCTATACGGTACGTCCTACACCTATTGAAGTTTGCAACATACAAGTGCTTGTAACTTTTTACTGGAGCGTCATAAAACCTTGAAATTTTGTAACAATAAAGTACTCGAGCCTCTTGTCAATTTAAGCTATCGCTCAAAGCTATGCTAACATTGAGTCCCAAATCAAACACTGATAAAACTTCAAATGGCCCTATACGGTACGTAATACACCTATCAAAGTTTGCAACATACAAATGCTTGTAACTTTTACTGAAGCGTCATAAAACCTTGAAATTTTGTAACAGTAAAGTACTCGAGCCTCTTGTCAATTTAAGCTATCGCTCAAAGCTATGCTACCCTTGAGTCCCAAATCAAACACTGATAAAACTTTAAATGGTCCTAACTTCTATACGGTGCATCCTACACTTATCAAAGTCTGCAACATACAAATGCTTGTAACTTTTTACTGGAGCGTCATAAAACCCAGAAATTTTGCAACAATAAAGTACTCGAGCCTCTTGTCAATTTAAGCTATCGCTCAAAGCTATGCTAACATTGAGTCCCAAATCAAACACTGATAATACTTCAAATGGCCCTAATCTGGATCGTCATAAAGCCTTGAAATTTTGTAACAATAAAGTACTAGAGCCTCTTGTCAATTTAAGCTATCGCTCAAAGCTATGCTACCCTTCAGTCCCAAATCAAACACTGATAAAATTTCAAATGGCCCTAACTTCTATACGGTACGTCCTACACCTCTCAAAGTTTGCAACATACAAATGCTTGTGACTTTTTACTGGAGCGTCATAAAACCTTGAAATTTTGTAACAATAAAGTACTCGAGCCTCTTGTCAATTTAAGCTATCGCTCAAAGCTATGCTACGATTGAGTCCCAAGTCAAACACTGATAAAACTTCAAATGGCCCTAGCTTCTATACGGTGCATCCTATACCTATCAAAGTTTGCAACATACAAATGCTTGTAACTTTTTACTGGTGAGTCATAAAACCTTTAAATTTTGTAACAATAAAGAACTCGCGCCTCTTGTCAATTTAAGTTATCGCTGAAAGCTATGCTACCCTTGAGTCCCAAATCAAAAACTGATAAAACTTCACATGGCCCTAACTTCTATACGGTACGTCCTACACCTATCAAAGTTTGCAACATACAAATGCTTGTAACTTTTTACTGGAGCGTCATAAAACCCAGAAATTTTGCAACAATAAAGTACTCGAGCCTCTTGTCAATTTAAGCTATCGCTCAAAGCTATGCTAACATTGAGTCCCAAATCAAACACTGATAAAACTTCAAATGGCCCTAACTTCTATACGGTACGTCCTACACCTATCGAAGTTTGCAACATACAAGTGCTTGTAACTTTTTACTGGAGCGTCATAAAACCTTGAAATTTTGTAACAATAAAGTACTCGAGCCTCTTGTCAATTTAAGCTATCGCTCAAAGCTATGCTAACATTGAGTCCCAAATCAAACATTGATAAAACTTCAAATGGCCCTAACTTCTATACGGTACGTCCTACACCTATCAAAGTTTGCAGCATACAAATGCTTGTAACTTTTTACTGGAGAGTCATAAAACCTTGAAATTTTGTAACAATAAAGTACTCGAGCCTCTTGTCAATGTAAGTTATCGCTCAAAGCTATGCTACCCTTGAGTCCCAAATCAAACACTGATAAACTTCAAATGACCCTAACTTATATACGGTACGTCCTACACCTATCAAAGTTTTCAATATAGAAATGCTTGTAACTTTTTACTGGAGCGTCATAAAACCTTGCAATTTTGTAACAATAAAGTACTCGAACCTCTTGTCAATTTAAGCTATCGCTCAAAGCTATGCTAACCTTGAGTCCCAACTCAAACACTGATAAAACTTCAAATGGCCCTAACTTCTATACGGTACGTAATACACCTATCAAAGTTTGCAACATACAAATGCTTGTAACTTTTACTGAAGCGTCATAAAACCCTGAAATTTTGTAACAATATAGTACTCGAGCCTCTTGTCAATTTAAGCAATCGCTCAAAGCTATGCTACCCTTGAGTCCCAAATCAAACACTGATAAAGCTTCAAATGGCCCTAACTTTTATACGGTACTTAATACACCTATCAAAATTTCAACATACAAATGCTTGTAACTTTTACTGGAGCATCATAAAACCTTGAAATTTTGTAACAATAAAGTACTCGCGCCTCTTGTCAATTTAAGCTATCGCTCACAGCTATGCTACCCTTCAGTCCCAAATCAAACACTGATAAAACTTCAAATGGCCCTAACTTCTATACGGTACGTCCTACACCTATCAAAGTTTGCAACATACAAATGCTGGTAACTTTTTACTGGGGCGTCAAAAAACCTTGAAGTTTTATAACAATAAAGTACTCGAGCCTCTTGTCAATTTAAGCTATCGCTCAAAGCTATGCTACCCTTTAGTCCCAAATCAAACACTGATAAAACTTTAAATGGCCCTAACTTCTATACGGTGCATCCTACACTTATCAAAGTCTGCAACATACAAATGCTTGTAACTTTTTACTGCAGCGTCATAAAACCTTGAAATTTTGTAACAATAAAGTACGCGAACCTCTTGTCAATTTAAGCTATCGCTCAAAGCTATGCTAACCTTGAGTCCCAAATCAAACACTGATAAAACTTCAAATGGCCCTAGTTTCTATACGGTACGTAATACACCTATCAAAGTTTGCAACATACGAATGTTTGTAACTTTTACTGGAGCGTCATAAAACCTTGAAATTTTGTAACAATAAAGTACTCGAGCCCCTTGTCAATTTAAGCTATCGCTCAAAGCTATGCTACCCTTGAGTCCCAAATCAAACACTGATAAAACTTCAAATGGCCCTAACTTCTATACGGTACGTCCTACACCTATCAAAGTTTGCAACATACAAATGCTTGTTACTTTTTACTGGAGCGTCATAAAACCTTGAAATTTTGTAACAATAAAGTACTCGAGCCTCTTGTCAATTTAAGCTATCGTTCAAAGCTATGCTACCCTTGAGTCCCAAGTCAAACACTGATAAAGCTTCAAATGGCCCTAACTTCTATACGGTACATACTATACCTATCAAAGTTTGCAACATACAAATGATTCTAACTTTTTACTGGAGCGTCATAAAAGCTTTAAATTTTGTAACAATAAAGTACTCGCGCCTCTTGTCAATTTAAGTTATCGCTGAAAGCTATGCTACCCTTGAGTCCCAAATCAAACACTGATAAAACTTCAAATGGCCCTAACTTCTATACGGTACGTCCTACACCTATCAAAGTTTGGAACATACAAATGCTTGTAACTTTTTACTGGAGCGTCATAAAACCCAGAAATTTTGCAACAATAAAGTACTCGAGCCTCTTGTCAATTTAAGCTATCGCTCAAAGCTATGCTACCCTTGAGTCCCAAACCAAACACTGATAAAACTTCAAATGCCCCTAACTTCTATACGGTACGTCCTACACCTATCGAAGTTTGCAACATACAAGTGCTTGTAAATTTTTACTGGAGCGTCATAAAACCTTGAAATTTTGTAACAATAAAGTACTCGAGCCTCTTGTCAATTTAAGCTATCGCTCAAAGCTATGCTACCCTTGAATCCCAAATCAAACACTGATAAAATTTCAAATGGCCCTAACTTCTATACGGTACGTCCTACACCTCTCAAAGTTTGCAACATACAAATGCTTGTGACTTTTTACTGGAGCGTCATAAAACCTTGAAATTTTGTAACAATAAAGTACTCGAGCCTCTTGTCAATTTAAGCTATCGCTCAAAGATATGCTACCCTTGAGTCCCAAGTCAAACACTGATAAAACTTCAAATGGCCCTAGCTTCTATACGGTGCATCCTATACCTATCAAAGTTTGCAACATACAAATGCTTGTATCTTCTTACTGGAGCGTCATAAAACCTTTAAATTTTGTAACAATAAAGAACTCGCGCCTCTTGTCAATTTAAGTTATCGCTGAAAGCTATGCTACCCTTGAGTCCCAAATCAAACACTGATAAAACTTCACATGGCCCTAACTTCTATACGGTACGTCCTACACCTATCAAAGTTTGCAACATACAAATGCTTGTAACTTTTTACTGGAGCGTCATAAAACCCAGAAATTTTGCAACAATAAAGTACTCGAGCCTCTTGTCAATTTAAGCTATCGCTCAAAGCTATGCTACCCTTGAGTCCCAAACCAAACCCTGATAAAACTTCAAATGGTCCTAACTTCTATATGGTACGTCCTACACCTATCGAAGTTTGCAACACACAAGTGCTTGTAACTTTTTACTGGAGCGTCATAAAACCTTGAAATTTTGTAACAATAAAGTACTCGAGCCTCTTGTCAATTTAAGCTATCGCTCAAAGCTATGCTAACATTGAGTCCCAAATCAAACACTGATAAAACTTCAAATGGCCCTAACTTCTATACGGTACGTCCTACACCTATCAACATTTGCAACAAATGCTTGTAACTTTTTACTGGAGCGTCATAAAAACTTGAAATTTTGTAACAATAAAGTACTCGAGCCTCTTGTCAATTTAAACTATCGCTCAAAGCTATACTACCCTTGAGTCCCAAATCAAACACTGATAAAACTTCAAATGGCCCTAACTTATATACGGTAAGTCCTACACCTATCAAAGTTTGCAGCATACAAATGCTTGTAACTTTTTACTGGAGAGTCATAAAACCTTGAAATTTTGTAACAATAAAGTACTCGAGCCTCTTGTCAATGTAAGTTATCGCTCAAAGCTATGCTACGCTTGAGTCCCAAATCAAACACTGATAAACTTCAAATGACCCTAACTTATATACGGTACGTCCTACACCTATCAAAGTTTTCAATATAGAAATGCTTGTAACTTTTTACTGGAGCGTCATAAAACCTTGCAATTTTGTAACAATAAAGTACTCGAACCTCTTGTCAATTTAAGCTATCGCTCAAAGCTATGCTAACCTTGAGTCCCAAATCAAACACTGATAAAACTTCAAATGGCCCTAACTTCTATACGGTACGTAATACACCTATCAAAGTTTGCAACATACAAATGCTTGTAACTTTTACTGAAGCGTCATAAAACCCTGAAATTTTGTAACAATAAAGTACTCGAGCCTCTTGTCAATTTAAGCTATCGCTCAAAGCTATGCTACCCTTGAGTCCCAAATCAAACACTGATAAAACTTCAAATGGCCCTAACTTTTATATGGTACTTAATACACCTATCAAAATTTCAACATACAAATGCTTGTAACTTTTACTGGAGCATCATAAAACCTTGAAATTTTGTAACAATAAAGTACTCGCGCCTCTTGTCAATTTAAGCGATCGCTCAAAGCTATGCTACCCTTCAGTCCCAAATCAAACACTGATAAAACTTCAAATGGCCCTAACTTCTATACGGTACGTCCTACTCCTATCAAAGTTTGCAACATACAAATGCTGGTAACTTTTTACTGCAGCGTCATAAAACCTTGAAATTTTGTAACAATAAAGTACGCGAACCTCTTGTCAATTTAAGCTATCGCTCAAATCTATGCTACCCTTCAGTCCCAAATCAAACACTGATAAAACTTCAAATGGCCCTAGCTTCTATACGGTGCATCCTATACCTATCAAAGTTTGCAACATACAAATGCTTGTATCTTCTTACTGGAGCGTCATAAAACCTTTAAATTTTGTAACAATAAAGAACTCGCGCCTCTTGTCAATTTAAGTTATCGCTGAAAGCTATGCTACCCTTGAGTCCCAAATCAAACACTGATAAAACTTCACATGGCCCTAACTTCTATACGGTACGTCCTACACCTATCAAAGTTTGCAACATACAAATGCTTGTAACTTTTTACTGGAGCGTCATAAAACCCAGAAATTTTGCAACAATAAAGTACTCGAGCCTCTTGTCAATTTAAGCTATCGCTCAAAGCTATGCTACCCTTGAGTCCCAAACCAAACCCTGATAAAACTTCAAATGGTCCTAACTTCTATATGGTACGTCCTACACCTATCGAAGTTTGCAACATACAAGTGCTTGTAACTTTTTACTGGAGCGTCATAAAACCTTGAAATTTTGTAACAATAAAGTACTCGAGCCTCTTGTCAATTTAAGCTATCGCTCAAAGCTATGCTAACATTGAGTCCCAAATCAAACACTGATAAAACTTCAAATGGCCCTAACTTCTATACGGTACGTCCTACACCTATCAACATTTGCAACAAATGCTTGTAACTTTTTACTGGAGCGTCATAAAAACTTGAAATTTTGTAACAATAAAGTACTCGAGCCTCTTGTCAATTTAAACTATCGCTCAAAGCTATACTACCCTTGAGTCCCAAATCAAACACTGATAAAACTTCAAATGGCCCTAACTTATATACGGTACGTCCTACACCTATCAAAGTTTGCAGCATACAAATGCTTGTAACTTTTTACTGGAGAGTCATAAAACCTTGAAATTTTGTAACAATAAAGTACTCGAGCCTCTTGTCAATGTAAGTTATCGCTCAAAGCTATGCTACGCTTGAGTCCCAAATCAAACACTGATAAACTTCAAATGACCCTAACTTATATACGGTACGTCCTACACCTATCAAAGTTTTCAATATAGAAATGCTTGTAACTTTTTACTGGAGCGTCATAAAACCTTGCAATTTTGTAACAATAAAGTACTCGAACCTCTTGTCAATTTAAGCTATCGCTCAAAGCTATGCTAACCTTGAGTCCCAAATCAAACACTGATAAAACTTCAAATGGCCCTAACTTCTATACGGTACGTAATACACCTATCAAAGTTTGCAACATACAAATGCTTGTAACTTTTACTGAAGCGTCATAAAACCCTGAAATTTTGTAACAATAAAGTACTCGAGCCTCTTGTCAATTTAAGCTATCGCTCAAAGCTATGCTACCCTTGAGTCCCAAATCAAACACTGATAAAACTTCAAATGGCCCTAACTTTTATATGGTACTTAATACACCTATCAAAATTTCAACATACAAATGCTTGTAACTTTTACTGGAGCATCATAAAACCTTGAAATTTTGTAACAATAAAGTACTCGCGCCTCTTGTCAATTTAAGCGATCGCTCAAAGCTATGCTACCCTTCAGTCCCAAATCAAACACTGATAAAACTTCAAATGGCCCTAACTTCTATACGGTACGTCCTACTCCTATCAAAGTTTGCAACATACAAATGCTGGTAACTTTTTACTGGGGCGTCAAAAAACCTTGAAGTTTTATAACAATAAAGTACTCGAGCCTCTTGTCAATTTAAGCTATCGCTCAAAGCTATGCTACCCTTCAGTCCCAAATCAAACACTGATAAAACTTTAAATGGCCCTAACTTCTATACGGTGCATCCTACACTTATCAAAGTCTGCAACATACAAATGCTTGTAACTTTTTACTGCAGCGTCATAAAACCTTGAAATTTTGTAACAATAAAGTACGCGAACCTCTTGTCAATTTAAGCTATCGCTCAAAGCTATGCTAACCTTGAGTCCCAAATCAAACACTGATTAAACTTTAAATGGCCCTAGTTTCTATACGGTACGTAATACACCTATCAAAGTTTGCAACATACGAATGTTTGTAACTTTTACTGGAGCGTCATAAAACCTTGAAATTTTGTAACAATAAAGTACTCGAGCCCCTTGTCAATTTCAGCTATCGCTCAAAGCTATGCCACCCTTGAGTCCCAAATCAAACACTGATAAAACTTCAAATGGCCCTAACTTCTATACGGTACGTCCTACACCTATCAAAGTTTGCAACATAGAAATGCTTGTTACTTTTTACTGGAGCGTCATAAAACCTTGAAATTTTGTAACAATAAAGTACTCGAGCCTCTTGTCAATTTAAGCTATCGCTCAAAGCTATGCTACCCTTGAGTCCCAAGTCAAACACTGATAAAGCTCCAAATGGCCCTAACTTCTGTACGGTACATACTAAACCTATCAAAGTTTGCAACATACAAATGATTCTAACTTTTTACTGGAGCGTCATAAAAGCTTTAAATTTTGTAACAATAGAGTACTCGCGCCTCTTGTCAATTTAAGTTATCGCTGAAAGCTATGCTACCCTTGAGTCCCAAATCAAACACTGATAAAACTTCAAATGGCCCTAACTTCTATACGGTACGTCCTACACCTATCAAAGTTTGCAACATACAAATGCTTGTAACTTTTTACTGGAGCGTCATAAAACCCAGAAATTTTGCAACAATAAAGTACTCGAGCCTCTTGTCAATTTAAGCTATCGCTCAAAGCTATGCTACCCTTGAGTCCCAAACCAAACACTGATAAAACTTCAAATGGCCCTAACTTCTATACGGTACGTCCTACACCTATCGAAGTTTGCAACATACAAGTGCTTGTAAATTTTTACTGGAGCGTCATAAAACCTTGAAATTTTGTAACAATAAAGTACTCGAGCCTCTTGTCAATTTAAGCTATCGCTCAAAGCTATGCTACCCTTGAATCCCAAATCAAACACTGATAAAATTTCAAATGGCCCTAACTTCTATACGGTACGTCCTACACCTCTCAAAGTTTGCAACATACAAATACTTGTGACTTTTTACTGGAGCGTCATAAAACCTTGAAATTTTGTAACAATAAAGTACTCGAGCCTCTTGTCAATTTAAGCTATCGCTCAAAGCTATGCAACCCTTGAGTCCCAAGTCAAACACTGATAAAACTTCAAATGGCCCTAACTTCTATACGGTGCATCCTATACCTATCAAAGTTTGCAACATACAAATGCTTGTAACTTTTTTACTGGTGAATCATAAAACCTTTAAATTTTGTAACAATAAAGAACTCGCGCTTCTTGTCAATTTAAGTTATCGCTGAAAGCTATGCTACCCTTTTGTCCCAAATCAAACACTGATAAAACTTCAAATGGCCCTTACTTCTATACGGTACGTCCTACACCTATCAAAGTTTGCAACATACAAATGCTTGTATCTTCTTACTCGAGCGTCATAAAACCTTGAAATTTTTTTACAATAAAGTACTCGAGCCTCTTGTCAATTTAAGATATCGCTCAAAGCTATGCTACCCTTGAGTCCCAAATCAAACACTGATAAAACTTCAAATGGCCCTAACTTCGATACGGTGCATCCTATACCTATCAAAGTTTGCAACATACAAATGCTTGTAACTTTTTTACTGGTGAATCATAAAACCTTTAAATTTTGTAACAATAAAGAACTCGCGCTTCTTGTCAATTTAAGCTATCGCTCAAAGCTATGCTAACATTGAGTCCCAAATCAAACACTGATAAAACTTCAAATGGCCCTTACTTCTATACGGTACGTCCTACACCTATCAAAGTTTGCAACATACAAATGCTTGTAACTTTTTACTGGAGCGTCATAAAACCCAGAAATTTTGCAACAATAAAGTACTCGAGCCTCTTGTCAATTTAAGCTATCGCTCAAAGCTATGCTACCCTTGAGTCCCAAACCAAACCCTGATAAAACTTCAAATGGTCCTAACTTCTATACGGTACGTCCTACACCTATCGAAGTTTGCAACATACAAGTGCTTGTAACTTTTTACTGGAGCGTCATAAAACCTTGAAATTTTGTAACAATAAAGTACTCGAGCCTCTTGTCAATTTAAGCTATCGCTCAAAGCTATGCTAACATTGAGTCCCAAATCAAACACTGATAAAACTTCAAATGGCCCTAACTTCTATACGGTACGTCCCACACCTATCAAAATTTGCAACATACAAATGCTTGTAACTTTTTATTGGAGCGTCATAAAAACTTGAAATTTTGTAACAATAAAGTACTCGAACCTCTTGTCAATTTAAGCTATCGCTCAAAGCTATACTACCCTTGAGTCCCAAACCAAACGCTGATAAAACTTCAAATGGTCCTAACTTCTATACGGTACGTCCTACACCTATTGAAGTTTGCAACATACAAGTGCTTGTAACTTTTTACTGGAGCGTCATAAAACCTTGAAATTTTGTAACAATAAAGTACTCGAGCCTCTTGTCAATTTAAGCTATCGCTCAAAGCTATGCTAACATTCAGTCCCAAATCAAACACTGATAAAACTTCAAATGGCCCTAACTTCTATACGGTACGTAATACACCTATCAAAGTTTGCAACATACAAATGCTTGTAACTTTTACTGAAGCGTCATAAAACCTTGAAATTTTGTAACAGTAAAGTACTCGAGCCTCTTGTCAATTTAAGCTATCGCTCAAAGCTATGCTACCCTTGAGTCCCAAATCAAACACTGATAAAACTTTAAATGGTCATAACTTCTATACGGTGCGTCCTACACTTATCAAAGTCTGCAACATACAAATGCTTGTAACTTTTTACTGCAGCGTCATAAAACCTTGAAATTTTGTAATAATAAAGTACTCGAACCTCTTTTCAATTTAAGCTATCGCTCAAAGCTATGCTAACCTTGAGTCCGAAATCACACACTGATAAAACTTCAAATGGCCCTAGCTTCTATACGGTACGTAATACACCTATCAAAGTTGGCAACATACGAATGTTTGTAACTTTTACTGGAGCGTCATAAAACCTTGAAATTTTGTAACAATAAAGTACTCGAGCCCCTTGTCAATTTAAGCTATCGCTCAAAGCTATGCTACCCTTGAGTCCCAAATCAAACATTGATAAAACTTCAAATGGCCCTAACTTCTATACGGTACGTCCTACACCTATCAAAGTTTGCAACATACAAATTCTTGTTACTTTTTACTGGAGCGTCATAAAACCTTGAAATTTTGTAACAATAAAGTACTCGAGCCTCTTGTCAATTTAAGCTATCGCTCAAAGCTATGCTACCCTTGAGTCCCAAATCAAAAACTGATAAAGGTTCAAATGGCCCTAACTTCTATACGGTACATCCTATACCTATCAAAGTTTGCAACATACAAATGCTTCTAACTTTTTACTGGAGCGTCATAAAACCTTTAAATTTTGTAACAATAAAGTACTCGCGCCTCTTGTCAATTTAAGTTATCGCTGAAAGCTATGCTACCCTTGAGTCCCAAATCAAACACTGATAAAACTTCAAATGGCCCTAACTTCTATACGGTACGTCCTACACCTATCAAAGTTTTCAACATACAAATGCTTGTAACTTTTTACTGGAGCGTCATAAAACCCAGAAATTTTGCAACAATAAAGTACTCGAGCCTCTTGTCAATTTAAGCTATCGCTCAAAGCTATGCTACCCTTGAGTCCCAAACCAAACACTGATAAAACTTCAAATGGCCCTAACTTCTATACGGTACGTCCTACACCTATCGAAGTTTGCAACATACAAGTGCTTGTAACTTTTTACTGGAGCGTCATGAAACCTTGAAATTTTGTAACAATAAAGTACTCGAGCCTCTTGTCAATTTAAGCTATCGCTCAAAGCTATGCTACCCTTGAGTCCCAAGTCAAACACTGATAAAACTTCAAATGGCCCTAACTTCTATACGGTACGTCCTACACCTATCAAAGTTTACAACATACAAATGCTTGTATCTTCTTACTGGAGCGTCATAAAACCCAGAAATTTTGCAACAACAAAGTACTCCAGCCTCTTGTCAATTTAAGCTATCGCTCAAAGCTATGCTACCCTTGAGTCCCAAATCAAACATTGATAAAACTGCAAATGGCCCTAACTTCTATACGGTACTTAATACACCTATCAAAGTTTCAATATACAAATGCTTGTAACTTTTACTGGAGCATCATAAAACCTTGAAATTTTGTAACAATAAAGTACTCGAGCCTCTTGTCAATTTAAGCTATCGCTCAAAGCTATGCTACCCTTGAGTCCCAAATCAAACACTGATAAAACTTTAAATGGCCCTAACTTCTATACGGTACGTCCTACACCTATCAAAGTTTGCAACATACAAATGCTGGTAACTTTTTACTGGAGCGTCATAAAACCTTGAAGTTTTATAACAATAAAGTACTCGAGCCTCTTGTCAATTTAAGCTATCGCTCAAAGCTATGCTACCCTTGAGTCCCAAATCAAACACTGATAAAACTTCAAATGGCCCTAGCTTCTATACGGTACGTAATACACCTATCAAAGTTTGCAACATACGAATGTTTGTAACTTTTACTGGAGCGTCATAAAACCTTGAAATTTTGTAACAATAAAGTACTCGAGACCCTTGTCAATTTAAGCTATCGCTCAAAGCTATGCTACCCTTGAGTCCCAAATCAAACACTGATAAAGCTTCAAATGGCCCTAACTTCTATATGGTACATCCTATACCTATCAAAGTTTGCAACACACAAATGCTTCTAACTTTTTACTGGAGCGTTATAAACCCTTTAAATTTTGTAACAATAAAGTACTCGCGCCTCTTGTCAATTTAAGTTATCGCTGAAAGCTATGCTACCCTTGAGTCCCGAATCAAACACTGATAAAACTTCAAATGGCCCTAACTTCTATACGGTACGTCCTACACCTATCAAAGTTTGCAACATACAAATGCTTGTAACTTCTTACTGGAGCGTCATAAAACCCAGAAATTTTGCAACAATAAAGTACTCGAGCCTCTTGTCAATTTAAGCTATCGCTCAAAGCTATGCTACCCTTGAGTCCCAAACCAAACACTGATAAAACTTCAAATGGCCCTAACTTCTATACGGTACGTCCTACACCTATCAAAATTTGCAACATACAAATGCTTGTAACTTTTTACTGGAGCGTAATAAAAACTTGAAATTTTGTAACAATAAAGTACTCGAGCCTCTTGTCAATTTAAGCTATCGCTCAAAGCTATACTACCCTTGAGTCCCAAACCAAACGCTGATAAAACTTCAAATGGTCCTAACTTCTATACGGTACGTCCTACACCTATCGAAGTTTGCAACATACAAGTGCTTGTAACTTTTTACTGGAGCGTCATAAAACCTTGAAATTTTGTAACAATAAAGTACTCGAGCCTCTTGTCAATTTAAGCTATCGCTCAAAGCTATGCTAACATTGAGTCCCAAATCAAACACTGATAAAACTTCAAATGGCCCTAACTTCTATACGGTACGTAATACACCTATCAAAGTTTGCAACATACAAATGCTTGTAACTTTTACTGAAGCGTCATAAAACCTTGAAATTTTGTAACAGTAAAGTACTCGAGCCTCTTGTCAATTTAAGCTATCGCTCAAAGCTATACTACCCTTGAGTCCCAAACCAAACGCTGATAAAACTTCAAATGGTCCTAACTTCTATACGGTACGTCCTAAACCTATCGAAGTTTGCAACATACAAGTGCTTGTAACTTTTTACTGGAGCGTCATAAAACCTTGAAATTTTGTAACAATAAAGTACTCGAGCCTCTTGTCAATTTAAGCTATCGCTCAAAGCTATGCTAACATTGAGTCCCAAATCAAACACTGATAAAACTTCAAATGGCCCTAACTTCTATACGGTACGTAATACACCTATCAAAGTTTGCAACATACAAATGCTTGTAACTTTTACTGAAGCGTCATAAAACCTTGAAATTTTGTAACAGTAAAGTACTCGAGCCTCTTGTCAATTTAAGCTATCGCTCAAAGCTATGCTACCCTTGAGTACCAAATCAAACACTGATAAAACTTTAAATGGCACTAACTTCTATACGGTGCGTCCTACACTTATCAAAGTCTGCAACATACAAATGCTTGTAACTTTTTACTGCAGCGTCATAAAACCTTGAAATTTTGTAATAATAAAGTACTCGAACCTCTTTTCAATTTAAGCTATCGCTCAAAGCTATGCTAACCTTGAGTCCGAAATCAAACACTGATAAAACTTCAAATGGCCCTAGCTTCTATACGGTACGTAATACACCTATCAAAGTTGGCAACATACGAATGTTTGTAACTTTTACTGGAGCGTCATAAAACCTTGAAATTTTGTAACAATAAAGTACTCGAGCCCCTTGTCAATTTAAGCTATCGCTCAAAGCTATGCTACCCTTGAGTCCCAAATCAAACACTGATAAAACTTCAAATGGCCCTAACTTCTATACGGTACGTCCTACACCTATCAAAGTTTGCAACATACAAATTCTTGTTACTTTTTACTGGAGCGTCATAAAACCTTGAAATTTTGTAACAATAAAGTACTCGAGCCTCTTGTCAATTTAAGCTATCGCTCAAAGCTATGCTACCCTTGAGTCCCAAATCAAACACTGATAAAGGTTCAAATGGCCCTAACTTCTATACGGTACATCCTATACCTATCAAAGTTTGCAACATACAAATGCTTCTAACTTTTTACTGGAGCGTCATAAAACCTTTAAATTTTGTAACAATAAAGTACTCGCGCCTCTTGTCAATTTAAGTTATGGCTGAAAGCTATGCTACCCTTGAGTCCCAAATCAAACACTGCTAAAACTTCAAATGGCCCTAACTTCTATACGGTACGTCCTACACCTATCAAAGTTTGCAACATACAAATGCTTGTAACTTTTTACTGGAGCGTCATAAAACCCAGAAATTTTGCAACAATAAAGTACTCGAGCCTCTTGTCAATTTAAGCTATCGCTCAAAGCTATGCTACCCTTGAGTCCCAAACCAAACACTGATAAAACTTCAAATGGCCCTAACTTCTATACGGTACGTCCTACACCTATCGAAGTTTGCAACATACAAGTGCTTGTAACTTTTTACTGGAGCGTCATGAAACCTTGAAATTTTGTAACAATAAAGTACTCGAGCCTCTTGTCAATTTAAGCTATCGCTCAAAGCTATGCTACCCTTGAGTCCCAAGTCAAACACTGATAAAACTTCAAATGGCCCTAACTTCTATACGGTACGTCCTACACCTATCAAAGTTTACAACATACAAATGCTTGTATCTTCTTACTGGAGCGTCATAAAACCCAGAAATTTTGCAACAATAAAGTACTCGAGCCTCTTGTCAATTTAAGCTATCGCTCAAAGCTATGCTACCCTTGAGTCCCAAATCAAACACTGATAAAACTTCAAATGGCCCTAACTTCTATACGGTACTTAATACACCTATCAAAGTTTCAATATACAAATGCTTGTAACTTTTACTGGAGCATCATAAAACCTTGAAATTTTGTAACAATAAAGTACTCGAGCCTCTTGTCAATTTAAGCTATCGCTCAAAGCTATGCTACCCTTCAGTCCCAAATCAAACACTTATAAAACTTCAAATGGCCCTAACTTCTATACGGTACGTCCTACACCTATCAAAGTTTGCAACATACAAATGCTGGTAACTTTTTACTGGAGCGTCATAAAACCTTGAAGTTTTATAACAATAAAGTACTCGAGCCTCTTGTCAATTTAAGCTATCGCTCAAAGCTATGCTACCCTTGAGTCCCAAATCAAACACTGATAAAATTTAAATGGCCCTAACTTCTATACGGTGCGTCCTACACTTATCAAAGTCTGCAACATACAAATGCTTGTAACTTTTTACTACAGCGTCATAAAACCTTGAAATTTTGTAACAATAAAGTACTCGAACCTCTTGTCAATTTAAGCTATCGCTCAATGCTATGCTAACCTTGAGTCCCAAATCAAACACTGATAAAACTTCAAATGGCCCTAGCTTCTATACGGTACGTAATACACCTATCAAAGTTTGCAACATACGAATGTTTGTAACTTTTACTGGAGCGTCATAAAACCTTGAAATTTTGTAACAATAAAGTACTCGAGACCCTTGTCAATTTAAGCTATCGCTCAAAGCTATGCTACCCTTGAGTCCCAAATCAAACACTGATAAAGCTTCAAATGGCCCTAACTTCTATACGGTACATCCTATACCTATCAAAGTTTGCAACACACAAATGCTTCTAACTTTTTACTGGAGCGTTATAAACCCTTTAAATTTTGTAACAATAAAGTACTCGCGCCTCTTGTCAATTTAAGTTATCGCTGAAAGCTATGCTACCCTTGAGTCCCAAATCACACACTGATAAAACTTCAAATGGCCCTAACTTCTATACGGTACGTAATACACCTATCAAAGTTTGCAACATACAAATGCTTGTAACTTTTTACTGGAGCGTCATAAAACCCAGAAATTTTGCAACAATAAAGTACTCGAGCCTCTTGTCAATTTAAGCTATCGCTCAAAGCTATGCTACCCTTGAGTCCCAAACCAAACACTGATAAAACTTCAAATGGCCCTAACTTCTATACGGTACGTCCTACACCTATCGAAGTTTGCAACATACAAGTGCTTGTAACTTTTTACTGGAGCGTCATGAAACCTTGAAATTTTGTAACAATAAAGTACTCGAGCCTCTTGTCAATTTAAGCTATCGCTCAAAGCTATGCTACCCTTGAGTCACAAGTCAAACACTGATAAAACTTCAAATGGCCCTAACTTCTATACGGTACGTCCTACACCTATCAAAGTTTGCAACATACAAATGCTTGTAACTTTTTACTGGAGCGTCATAAAACCCAGAAATTTTGCAACAATAAAGTACTCGAGCCTCTTGTCAATTTAAGCTATCGATGAAAGCTATGCTACCCTTGAGTCCCAAACCAAACACTGATAAAACTTCAAATGGCCCTAACTTCTATACGGTACGTCCTACACCTATCAAAATTTGCAACATACAAATGCTTGTAACTTTTTACTGGAGCGTCATAAAAACTTGAAATTTTGTAACAATAAAGTACTCGAGTCTCTTGTCAATTTAAGCTATCGCTCAAAGCTATACTACCCTTGAGTCCCAAACCAAACACTGATAAAGCTTCAAATGGCCCTAACTTCTATACGGTACATCCTATACCTATCAAAATTTGCAACATACAAATGCTTGTAACTTTTTACTGGAGCGTCATAAAAACTTGAAATTTTGTAACAATAAAGTACTCGAGCCTCTTGTCAATTTAAGCTATCGCTCAAAGCTATACTACCCTTGAGTCCCAAACCAAATGCTGATAAAACTTCAAATGGTCCTAACTTCTATACGGTACGTCCTACACCTATCGAAGTTTGCAACATACAAGTGCTTGTAACTTTTTACTGGAGCGTCATAAAACCTTGAAATTTTGTAACAATAAAGTACTCGAGCCTCTTGTCAATTTAAGCTATCGCTCAAAGCTATGCTAACATTGAGTCCCAAATCAAACACTGATAAAACTTCAAATGGCCCTAACTTCTATACGGTACGTAATACACCTATCAAAGTTTGCAACATACAAATGCTTGTAACTTTTACTGAAGCGTCATAAAACCTTGAAATGTTGTAACAGTAAAGTACTCGAGCCTCTTGTCAATTTAAGCTATCGCTCAAAGCTATGCTACCCTTGAGTCCCAAATCAAACACTGATAAAACTTTAAATGGCCCTAACTTCTATACGGTGCCTCCTACACTTATCAAAGTCTGCAACATACAAATGCTTGTAACTTTTTACTGCAGCGTCATAAAACCTTGAAATTTTGTAATAATAAAGTACTCGAACCTCTTTTCAATTAAAGCTATCGCTCAAAGCTATGCTAACCTTGAGTCCGAAATCAAACACTGATAAAACTTCAAATGGCCCTAGCTTCTATACGGTACGTAATACACCTATCAAAGTTGGCAACATACGAATGTTTGTAACTTTTACTGGAGCGTCATAAAACCTTGAAATTTTGTAACAATAAAGTACTCGAGCCCCTTGTCAATTTAAGCTATCGCTCAAAGCTATGCTACCCTTGAGTCCCAAAACAAACACTGATAAAACTTCAAATGGCCCTAACTTCTATACGGTACGTCCTACACCTATCAAAGTTTGCAACATACAAATTCTTGTTACTTTTTACTGGAGCGTCATAAAACCCAGAAATTTTGCAACAATAAAGTACTCGAGCCTCTTGTCAATTTAAGCTATCGCTCAAAGCTATGCTACCCTTGAGTCCCAAATCAAACACTGATAAAGGTTCAAATGGCCCTAACTTCTATACGGTACATCCTATACCTATCAAAGTTTGCAACATACAAATGCTTCTAACTTTTTACTGGAGCGTCATAAAACCTTTAAATTTTGTAACAATAAAGTACTCGCGCTTCTTGTCAATTTAAGTTATCGCTGAAAGCTATGCTACCCTTGAGTCCCAAATCAAACACTGATAAAACTTCAAATGGCCCTAACTTCTATACGGTACGTCCTACACCTATCAAAGTTTGCAACATACAAATGCTTGTAACTTTTTACTGGAGCGTCATAAAACCCAGAAATTTTGCAACAATAAAGTACTCGAGCCTCTTGTCAATTTAAGCTATCGCTCAAAGCTATGCTACCCTTGAGTCCCAAACCAAACACTGATAAAACTTCAAATGGCCCTAACTTCTATACGGTACGTCCTACACCTATCGAAGTTTGCAACATACAAGTGCTTGTAACTTTTTACTGGAGCGTCATGAAACCTTGAAATTTTGTAACAATAAAGTACTCGAGCCTCTTGTCAATTTAAGCTATCGCTCAAAGCTATGCTACCCTTGAGTCCCAAGTCAAACACTGATAAAACTTCAAATGGCCCTAACTTCTATACGGTACGTCCTACACCTATCAAAGTTTACAACATACAAATGCTTGTATCTTCTTACTGGAGCGTCATAAAACCCAGAAATTTTGCAACAATAAAGTACTCGAGCCTCTTGTCAATTTAAGCTATCGCTCAAAGCTATGCTACCCTTGAGTCCCAAATCAAACACTGATAAAACTTCAAATGGCCCTAACTTCTATACGGTACTTAATACACCTATCAAAGTTTCAATATACAAATGCTTGTAACTTTTACTGGAGCATCATAAAACCTTGAAATTTTGTAACAATAAAGTACTCGAGCCTCTTGTCAATTTAAGCTATCGCTCAAAGCTATGCTACCCTTGAGTCCCAAGTCAAACACTGATAAAACTTCAAATGGCCCTAACTTCTATACGGTACGTCCTACACCTATCAAAGTTTACAACATACAAATGCTTGTATCTTCTTACTGGAGCGTCATAAAACCCAGAAATTTTGCAACAATAAAGTACTCGAGCCTCTTGTCAATTTAAGCTATCGCTCAAAGCTATGCTACCCTTGAGTCCCAAATCAAACACTGATAAAACTTCAAATGGCCCTAACTTCTATACGGTACTTAATACACCTATCAAAGTTTCAATATACAAATGCTTGTAACTTTTACTGGAGCATCATAAAACCTTGAAATTTTGTAACAATAAAGTACTCGTGCCTCTTGTCAATTTAAGCTATCGCTCAAAGCTATGCTACTCTTCAGTCCCAAATCAAACACTGATAAAACTTCAAATGGCCCTAACTTCTATACGGTACGTCCTACACCTATCAAAGTTTGCAACATACAAATGCTTGTAACTTTTTACTACAGCGTCATAAAACCTTGAAATTTTGTAACAATAAAGTACTCGAACCTCTTGTCAATTTAAGTTATCGCTGAAAGCTATGCTACCCTTGAGTCCCAAATCAAACACTGATAAAACTTCAAATGGCCCTAACTTCTATACGGTACGTCCTACACCTATCAAAGTTTGCCACATACAAATGCTTGTAACTTCTTACTGGAGCGTCATAAAACCCAGAAATTTTGCAACAATAAAGTACTCGAGCCTCTTGTCAATTTAAGCTATCGCTCAAAGCTATGCTACCCTTGAGTCCCAAACCAAACACTGATAAAACTTCAAATGGCCCTACCTTCTATACGGTACGTCCTACACCTATCAAAATTTGCAACATACAAATGCTTGTAACTTTTTACTGGAGCGTCATAAAAACTTGAAATTTTGTAACAATAAAGTACTCGAGCCTCTTGTCAATTTAAGCTATCGCTCAAAGCTATACTACCCTTGAGTCCCAAATCAAAAACTGATAAAACTTCAAATGGCCCTAACTTCTATACGGTACGTCCTACACCTATCAAAGTTTGCAAACATACAAATGCTTGTAACTTCTTACTGGAGCGTCATAAAACCCAGAAATTTTGCAACAATAAAGTACTCGAGCCTCTTGTCAATTTAAGCTATCGCTCAAAGCTATGCTACCCTTGAGTCCCAAACCAAACACTGATAAAACTTCAAATAGCCCTAACTTCTATACGGTTCGTCCAACACCTATCAAAATTTGCAACATACAAATGGTTGTAACTTTTTACTGGAGCGTGATAAAAACTTGAAATTTTGTAACAATAAAGTACTCGAGCCTCTTGTCAATTTAAGCTATCGCTCAAAGCTATACTACCCTTGAGTCCCAAATCAAACACTGATAAAACTTCAAATGGCCCTAACTTCTATACGGTACGTCCTACACCTATCAAAGTTTGCAACATACAAATGCTTGTAATTTTTTACTTGAGCGTCATAAAACCTTGAAATTTTGGAACAATAAAGTATTCGAGCCTTTTGCCAATTTAAGCTATCGCTCAAAGCTATGCTACCCTTGAGTACCAAATCAAACACTGATAAAACTTCCAATGGCCCTAACTTCTATACGGTACGTCCTACACCTATCAAAGTTTACAACATACAAATGCTTGTAACTTTTTACTGCAGCGTCATAAAACCTTTAAAATTTTGTAACAATAAAGTACTCGAGCCTCTTGTCAATTTAAGTTATCGCTCAAAGCTATGCTACCCTTGAGTCCCAAATCAAACACTGATCAAACTTCAAATGGCCTTAACTTCTATACGGTACGTCCTACAACTATCAAAGTTTGCAACATACAAATGCTTGTAACTTTTTACTGGAGCGTTATAAAACCTTTAAATTTTGTAACAATAAAGTACTCGAGCCTCTTGTCAATTTAAGTTATCGCTCAAAGCTATGCTACCTTTGAGTCCCAAATCAAACACTGATAAAACTTCAAATGGCCCTAACTTCTATAGGGTACGTCCTACACCTATCAAAGTTTGCAACATACAAATGCTTGTAACTTTTTACTGGAGCGTCATAAAACCTTGAAATTTTGTAACAATAAAGTACTGGAACCTCTTGTCAATTTAAGCTAAGGCTCAAAGCTATGCTAACGTTGAGTCCCAAATCAAACACTGATAAAACTTCAAATGGCCTAATTTCTATACGGTACGTCCTACACCTATCAAAGTTTGCAACATACAAATGCTTGTAACTTTTTACTGGAGCGTCTTGAAACCTTGAAATTTTATAAACAATAAAGTACTCGAGCCTCTTCTCAATTTAAGCTATCGCTCAAAGCTATGCTACCCTTGAGTCCCAAATCAAACACTGATAAAACTTCAAATGGCCCTAACTTCTATAGGGTATGTCCTACACCTATCAAAGTTTGCAACATACAAATGCTTGTAACTTTTTACTGGAGCGTCATAAAACCTTGAAATTTTGTAACAATAAAGTACACGAGCCTCTTGTCAATTTAAGCTATCGCTCAAAGCTATGCTACCCTTAAGTCCCAAATCAAACACTGATAAAACTTCAAATGGCCCTAACTTCTATACGGTACGTCCTACACCTCTCAAAGTTTGCAACATACAAATGCTTGTGACTTTTTACTGGAGCGTCATAAAACCTTGAAATTTTGTAACAATAAAGTACTCGAGCCTCTTGTCAATTTAAGCTATCGCTCAAAGCTATGCTACCCTTGAGTCCCAAATCAAACACTGATAAAACTTCAAATGGCCCTAACTTCTATACGGTACGTCCTACACTATCAAAGTTTGCAACATACAAATGCTTGTAACTTTTACTGGAGCGTCATAAAACCTTGAAATTTTGTAACAATAAAGTACTCGAGCCTCTAGCCAATTTAAGCTATCGCTCAAAGCTATGCTACCCTTAAGTCCCAAATCAAACACTGATAAAACTTCAAATGGCCTAACTTCTATATGGTACGTCCTACACCTATCAAAGTTTGCAACATACAAATGCTTGTAACATTTTACTGGAGCGTCATAAAACCTTGAAATTTTATAAACAATGAAGTACTCGAGCCTCTTGTCAATTTAAGCTATCGCTCAAAGCTATGCTACCCTTGAGACCCAAATCAAACACTGATAAAACTTCAAATGGCCCTAACTTCTATAGGGTACGTCCTACACCTATCAAAGTTTGCAACATACAAATGCTTGTAACTTTTTACTGGAGCGTCATAAAACCTTGAAATTTTGTAACAATAAAGTACACGAGCCTCTTGTCAATTTAAGCTATCGCTCAAAGCTATGCTACCCTTAAGTCCCAAATCAAACACTGATAAAACTTCAAATGGCCCTAACTTCTATACCTTACGTCCTACACCTCTCAAAGTTTGCAACATACACATGCTTGTGGCTTTTTACTGGAGCGTCATAAAATCTTGAAATTTTGTAACAATAAAGTACTCGAGCCTCTTGTCAATTTAAGCTATCGCTCAAAGCTATGATACCCTTGAGTCCCAAATCAAACACTGATAAAACTTCAAATGGCCCTAACTGCTATACGGTACGTCCTACACCTATCAAAGTTTGCAACATACAAATGCTTGTAACTTTTTACTTGAGCGTCATAAAACCTTGAAATTTTGGAACAATAAAGTGCTCGAGCCTTTTGTCAATTTAAGCTATCGCTCAAAGCTATGCTACCCTTGAGTCCCAAATCAAACACTGATACAGCTTCAAATGGCCTTAACTTCTATACGGTACGTCCTACACCTATCAAAGTTTGCAACATACAAATGCTTGTAACTTTTTATTTGAGCGTCATAAAACCTTGAAATTTTGGAACAATAAAGTACTCGAGCCTTTTGTCGATTTAAGCTATCGCTCAAAGCTATGCTACCCTTGAGTCCCAAATCAAACAGTGATAAAATTTCAAATGGCCTTAACTTCTATACGGTACGTCCTACACCTATCAAAGTTTGCAACATACAAATGCTTGTAACTTTTTACTGGAGCGTGATAAAAACTTGAAATTTTGTAACAATAAAGTACTCGAGCCTCTTGTCAATTTAAGCTATCGCTCAAAGCTATACTACCCTTGAGTCCCAAATCAAACACTGATAAAACTTCAAATGGCCCTAACTTCTATACGGTACGTCCTACACCTATCAAAGTTTGCAACATACAAATGCTTGTAATTTTTTACTTGAGCGTCATAAAACCTTGAAATTTTGGAACAATAAAGTATTCGAGCCTTTTGCCAATTTAAGCTATCGCTCAAAGCTATGCTACCCTTGAGTCCCAAATCAAACACTGATAAAACTTCCAATGGCCCTTACTTCTATACGGTACGTCCTACACCTATCAAAGTTTACAACATACAAATGCTTGTAACTTTTTACTGCAGCGTCATAAAACCTTTAAAATTTTGTAACAATAAAGTACTCGAGCCTCTTGTCAATTTAAGTTATCGCTCAAAGCTATGCTACCCTTGAGTCCCAAATCAAACACTGATCAAACTTCAAATGGCCTTAACTTCTATACGGTACGTCCTACACCTATCAAAGTTTGCAACATACAAATGCTTGTAACTTTTTACTGGAGCGTCATAAAACCTTTAAATTTTGTAACAATAAAGTACTCGAGCCTCTTGTCAATTTAAGTTATCGCTCAAAGCTATGCTACCTTTGAGTCCCAAATCAAACACTGATAAAACTTCAAATGGCCCTAACTTCTATAGGGTACGTCCTACACCTATCAAAGTTTGCAACATACAAATGCTTGTAACTTTTTACTGGAGCGTCTTGAAACCTTGAAATTTTATAAACAATAAAGTACTCGAGCCTCTTCTCAATTTAAGCTATCGCTCAAAGCTATGCTACCCTTGAGTCCCAAATCAAACACTGATAAAACTTCAAATGGCCCTAACTTCTATAGGGTATGTCCTACACCTATCAAAGTTTGCAACATACAAATGCTTGTAACTTTTTACTGGAGCGTCATAAAACCTTGAAATTTTGTAACAATAAAGTACACGAGCTTCTTGTCAATTTAAGCAATCGCTCAAAGCTATGCTACCCTTAAGTCCCAAATCAAACACTGATAAAATTTCAAATGGCCCTAACTTCTATACGGTACGTCCTACACCTCTCAAAGTTTGCAACATACAAATGCTTGTGACTTTTTACTGGAGCGTCATAAAACCTTGAAATTTTGTAACAATAAAGTACTCGAGCCTCTTGTCAATTTAAGCTATCGCTCAAAGCTATGCTACCCTTGAGTCCCAAATCAAACACTGATAAAACTTCAAATGGCCCTAACTTCTATACGGTACGTCCTACACTATCAAAGTTTGCAACATACAAATGCTTGTAACTTTTACTGGAGCGTCATAAAACCTTGAAATTTTGTAACAATAAAGTACTTGAGCCTCTAGCCAATTTAAGCTATCGCTCAAAGCTATGCTACCCTTAAGTCCCAAATCAAACACTGATCAAACTTCAAATGGCCTTAACTTCTATACGGTACGTCCTACACCTATCAAAGTTTGCAACATACAAATGCTTGTAACTTTTTACTGGAGCGTCATAAAACCTTTAAATTTTGTAACAATAAAGTACTCGAGCCTCTTGTCAATTTAAGTTATCGCTCAAAGCTATGCTACCCTTGAGTCCCAAATCAAACACTGATCAAACTTCAAATGGCCTTAACTTCTATACGGTACGTCCTACACCTATCAAAGTTTGCAACATACAAATGCTTGTAACTTTTTACTGGAGCGTCATAAAACCTTTAAATTTTGTAACAATAAAGTACTCGAGCCTCTTGTCAATTTAAGTTATCGCTCAAAGCTATGCTACCTTTGAGTCCCAAATCAAACACTGATAAAACTTCAAATGGCCCTAACTTCTATAGGGTACGTCCTACACCTATCAAAGTTTGCAACATACAAATGCTTGTAACTTTTTACTGGAGCGTCATAAAACCTTGAAATTTTGTAACAATAAAGTACTGGAACCTCTTGTCAATTTAAGCTAAGGCTCAAAGCTATGCTAACGTTGAGTCCCAAATCAAACACTGATAAAACTTCAAATGGCCTAATTTCTATACGGTACGTCCTACACCTATCAAAGTTTGCAACATACAAATGCTTGTAACTTTTTACTGGAGCGTCTTGAAACCTTGAAATTTTATAAACAATAAAGTACTCGAGCCTCTTCTCAATTTAAGCTATCGCTCAAAGCTATGCTACCCTTGAGTCCCAAATCAAACACTGATAAAACTTCAAATGGCCCTAACTTCTATAGGGTATGTCCTACACCTATCAAAGTTTGCAACATACAAATGCTTGTAACTTTTTACTGGAGCGTCATAAAACCTTGAAATTTTGTAACAATAAAGTACACGAGCTTCTTGTCAATTTAAGCTATCGCTCAAAGCTATGCTACCCTTAAGTCCCAAATCAAACACTGATAAAATTTCAAATGGCCCTAACTTCTATACGGTACGTCCTACACCTCTCAAAGTTTGCAACATACAAATGCTTGTGACTTTTTACTGGAGCGTCATAAAACCTTGAAATTTTGTAACAATAAAGTACTCGAGCCTCTTGTCAATTTAAGCTATCGCTCAAAGCTATGCTACCCTTGAGTCCCAAATCAAACACTGATAAAACTTCAAATGGCCCTAACTTCTATACGGTACGTCCTACACTATCAAAGTTTGCAACATACAAATGCTTGTAACTTTTACTGGAGCGTCATAAAACCTTGAAATTTTGTAACAATAAAGTACTTGAGCCTCTAGCCAATTTAAGCTATCGCTCAAAGCTATGCTACCCTTAAGTCCCAAATCAAACACTGATAAAACTTCAAATGGCCTAACTTCTATATGGTACGTCCTACACCTATCAAAGTTTGCAACATACAAATGCTTGTAACATTTTACTGGAGCGTCATAAAACCTTGAAATTTTATAAACAATGAAGTACTCGAGCCTCTTGTCAATTTAAGCTATCGCTCAAAGCTATGCTACCCTTGAGACCCAAATCAAACACTGATAAAACTTCAAATGGCCCTAACTTCTATAGGGTACGTCCTACACCTATCAAAGTTTGCAACATACAAATGCTTGTAACTTTTTACTGGAGCGTCATAAAACCTTGAAATTTTGTAACAATAAAGTACACGAGCCTCTTGTCAATTTAAGCTATCGCTCAAAGCTATGCTACCCTTAAGTCCCAAATCAAACACTGATAAAACTTCAAATGGCCCTAACTTCTATACCTTACGTCCTACACCTCTCAAAGTTTGCAACATACACATGCTTGTGGCTTTTTACTGGAGCGTCATAAAATCTTGAAATTTTGTAACAATAAAGTACTCGAGCCTCTTGTCAATTTAAGCTATCGCTCAAAGCTATGATACCCTTGAGTCCCAAATCAAACACTGATAAAACTTCAAATGGCCCTAACTGCTATACGGTACGTCCTACACCTATCAAAGTTTGCAACATACAAATGCTTGTAACTTTTTACTTGAGCGTCATAAAACCTTGAAATTTTGGAACAATAAAGTGCTCGAGCCTTTTGTCAATTTAAGCTATCGCTCAAAGCTATGCTACCCTTGAGTCCCAAATCAAACACTGATAAAGCTTCAAATGGCCTTAACTTCTATACGGTACGTCCTACACCTATCAAAGTTTGCAACATACAAATGCTTGTAACTTTTTATTTGAGCGTCATAAAACCTTGAAATTTTGGAACAATAAAGTACTCGAGCCTTTTGTCGATTTAAGCTATCGCTCAAAGCTATGCTACCCTTGAGTCCCAAATCAAACAGTGATAAAATTTCAAATGGCCTTAACTTCTATACGGTACGTCCTACACCTATCAAAGTTTGCAACATACAAATGCTTGTAACTTTTTATTTGAGCGTCATAAAAACTCGAAATTTTGTAACAATAAAGTACTCGAGCCTCTTGTCAATTTAAGTTATCGCTCAAAGCTATGCTACCCTTGAGTCCCAATTCAAGGTAGGTAGGTAGGTAGGAGTGGCAGCCTTTGTCGCAAAAAGCACACTTAAGCACATAAAATGGCTCGTTGTGGTACCACACTGAGACGACGCGACTCCCCCGTCTAGAATTTTGGGAACCACAGTGATTCCGAAATGAACCTGGCTATGTCCTTGATGTTGATGGATGATAGTTCGGTTAAGGAACTGAAGAGAGGTGAGCCTAGGAATTTTAATCTACGCCTGGCCAGAGCTGGGCACTGACACATGAGATGAAGTACTGTTTCTTCCTCCTCCTCAGAGCCACAGCTGCGATAGAAGTCATTATGGGGCAGTGCTAATCTTTCAGCGTGTTTCCCGATCAGGCAGTGTCCCGTGAGCACATTTATTATAGTGCCGATGGAGTTCCTGCTAATATTGAGTAGCTGACTAGTACGCCTAATGTCGATAGTGCTCCAGGTTTGTCTGGCAACACTACAGGTATGTTCATTTACCCAGGCTTTTTTAGCTGCCTCAAGGTAGTCATGTTTTATGGCCCATTTGACCGTGGCCAGTGGGACACCTACATCAAAGAAGGGGGAGATGTTAGGGAGCAGCGTACCTATTTTGCCCAATTCATCGGCCTCGCAGTTTCCTGGAATGTCGCTATGTCCAGGCACCCAGCATATGTGAACTTGTGAGTTACCTGAGACGACGTTCAGGGAGGAGCGGCAGTCGAGTACAAGCTTGGAGGTAACGAATACACCAGCCAGTGACTTGACTGCCGCCTGACTGTCCGTGAATATGCGTATCATCACATCGCATACTTCATTTCGAATAAGCCACTTGGACGCTTGGAATATTGCCATTACTTCCGCCTGAAAGACGCTGCAATGGTCAGGGAGAGCTTGATGCCAAGTTTTCTGGAGAAGATGCCGCAACCGACCTTATTCTCCAGTTTGGAGCCATCCGTATATATGTCAATGGAACTGCCAGTGACCACTAAATTGTTGGACCTTTTCTCTCTACTAGGAATGTAAGTGTCGAACCCGTGATTTAGATTAGGTGTAGAGCACGTATAGTCAACGTCCGCCTGTACAGGCGTGTCCTGCATCAGAATATTGGCATGGCCCAGGTTCAGTCTAGTCCAGCGCGATATAGAATTGAGTCTGGTTGCCGAGCATTTTGCTTGTTGCCTAACCAGAAGCCTAGTGGGCAACCAATGTAGGAATGCAAATAGAGCTTTGTTAGGGGTGGTACGCAGAGCCCCTGTTATCATAACCGCTGCTGTTCTTCTAACCTTGTCAAGAGGTTTTAGGTTCGCCGCCTTGTCAGTTGCGGGCCACCAGAAGACAGCGCCGTAGAGAAAGTACTGCTCAACCACCGCCGCATAGAGACAGGACATGGTTCGAGGTTGGACGCCCCATGTTGTACCCATGGCCCTCTTGCAGCAGTACAGAGCACACGTGGCTTTCCGTACCCTCTCCGCCAAATTTGCTTTCCAATGGAGCTTAGGGTCCAGGATCAAACCTAGATACTTGACGCTATTGCTTAGGCTAAGCGTATTCCCATTAAGTTTGGGTAGGTCAAAACTTGGTATTTTGTGCTTCCTGGTGAAGAGCATGACCTCAGTTTTGGAAGGGTTGACATCTAGGCCAACTTCAAGACACCATTGGGACAGAATGCTTAGAGTGTAGCTTAGCTTTTCTGATAGTGTTGACAGATATTTACCGGAAACAGAGATAGCAATCTCGTCCGCATAAGCTATAGTGTTGCAGCCGGTCTGATCTAATCTCCTAAGTAGTGTGTTCACCGTCAAATTCCATAGGAGGGGTGAGAGCACACCGCCTTGTGTACCTCTCTTGACAGTCATTTTAGCATGTACGTTTCCTATTGAGGAGCTAATGACGCGTGTTTTCAGTAGCTGTTCGATGAACCTAACCAAGCTGGGGTCCAGGTTCAGGTTTACTAAGGATTTCGTGATGGCGGAGGGACAAATATTGTTGAATGCCCCGTCTATATCGAGAAATACTGCAAGAGTATATTCTTTGTTGGCAAGAGATTTCTCTACTTGCTCAATGAGCACGTGAAGCGCTGTTTCCACAGACTTGCCTTTAGTGTAGGCATGTTGTGATTTGGAAAGGCACGTGGAATTAATAGAGCTCCTGATTTGTATATCAAGGACTCTTTCCAGTGTTTTCAAAAGAAAGGAGGACAGGCTAATTGGCCTATAATCCTTAGGCTTGGTGTGGGTCGACTATCCCGCTTTAGGGATGAAAACTACTCGAGCTTCTCTCCAGCTTATGGGAATGTACGACCATCTTAGGCATGCATTATAAATATGCAGTAGCCAGGGCGCAACCACACTTGCAGTGTGCTGAATGTCCGCGGGAATGATACCATCAGGCCCGGGAGATTTAAAAGGCTTAAAGCTGTTGATGGCCCACTGAATATGCGTGTTGGTCATTTGGAATTGGGTTGAGTGCAACCCACAAAGATTTCATTCCCCGGGAAGTTTGTTCCTATTAGGGCGTCCAAAGTGTCGGTTTCAGAGTCGGTCCAGGTACCGTCCGATCTCTGAATACATTCCAGAGCCAGAGGGGTGGTATTGAGAATCCTCCGGAGTCTACTTGTCTCGGACGAGCTTTCTATGTTGCCACAGAAGTTTCGCCAAAACAATCGTTTGGATTTCCTAACCATATACTTGAGTTCCCTTTGTTTGTCTTTGAAAGGGAGCCAGTCATTTGTGGCTTTGGCTCTGTTGAAGAGCTTGCGACATACTTTTCGTAGCTCAGCAATTTCCGAATTCCACCAAGGGGGTTTTGGTTTTCCTCTTGGTTTCGGGAAGTTGCAGGCTGATTTGGCAGCAGAGTTAAATAGTGCTGTAATGGTTTCAACCGCACGATCTATATCGAGGTGATTATTGATCGTGGGAGGAGTCGACTGCAGGCCCGACTCCATAATGGTCTGGAATCGTGTCCAGTCAGTTCTTTTCCTGTTATGTGTGTCTTATGCGCTCTGCCGTGTCTAACGTATCTGAGATCGCGATTCTAAAACAGATGTAACAGTGGTCCGAGAAGGAGCATTCCTGCAAAACGCGCCAGCTCGAAATAAGGTGAGACGAGTGATTGTTACCAAGAGTTAGATCGAGAACCTCCCTTCTATTTGAGGTAATGAAGGTTGGCTCTCTTCCCCTGTTAGTAATTACTACGTCGTTAGTAAGAATAAAATCAAAGAGTGACTCACCACGCTCGTTGGTATCCGTGCTGCCCCACACCTCGTGATGGGCATTGGCATCGGCCCCGATGACTACCGGGATTCGCTTTCTATTAGCCTCCTCTACCAGCAGCCTTAAAGCATCCGGAGGCGGCTTCAGCCGGTGGTCGTGCGCTATGTAGCTGCTGACGATCCATATAGCCATGGTGTTGGTGGAAATAACCATGGCTACATTATCCTTGTCGCTGAACCTGTGAAGAAGCAGAGCATTAAAATTGTTCTTAACAAGAATATAGGCTCTGGGTTTACCTCGATCCTGCACGAATACTGTGCGGTATCCGCTTGTAGTGAGTCCGCGAACCTGATCATTTACGACCCACGGTTCTTGGACCAGTATGAGTTCCTCTCCTTTGAGTCAGGTGGACGATCAGGGCTGCTGAGGCAACCATGGAATGGTGAAGGGTAATCTGTAATACCCTCACCATTCCCGGAGGTGGCCCTCATCGTCACGCTGGCTCCTCCACCACCACCTCCTATTCTGACAGAGGAGAATCACCAACGTCATCGATATTGGTTATCGGACGCCCGCAGAAACTGCCTACCGATTCTGAGGCCGAAGCGTAACTCTCTCCATCATCGAAGGTGAGATCCGGTTCGGCCTGAATGGGGGGTTTGTATGCTCCCTGGTTGTCGCTCCTATAAACCTTGAGTGAGAACGAACTAATACCATAGTTGATCTCTCCCTTTTTGGCATTAAGAGGGGCTAGAGAGTTCTCATTAAGAATAATGATGATCTCTCGAGAGTTGCCCTTGGGCTCGCTTATTTTTGCAACCTTCCAGTCATCCGTGGGGAGGTCGTAATTGCTGAGCCTAAGCAACTCCAGAATTTCTTCTGGCGAGGAGCGAGGAACCCAGGCCCTGCAACGCGGGCGGTTCGGGATCTGGTCTCTGGGAACAGCTAAGAGCTTGGCCCCCGGCCAGATTTCGCCAACCATTGAGACGGCCATCTTGTAAAGCTCATCCGAGCGCTCATCTGAGCACGCGATGAGCTTCACGTGCCCCTGATCCCATCCCGCGTCCCGGTTTCCAGTGTCAACGATTGCCCAGATGAGGCCCTCTTTGGCTGCCTCATTAAATGGCCGGATAAGTCTCGGCTTGGAAGCCAGTCGTGGGCGTTTAGTTTCCCGCACGACTGATTGGGAGGGGTGCTCAGTCGACCGTTGCCGTTTCTGAGCACCTTCAGGGGGTGGCTGCGGACGAGCACCAACATTTTGGTGAGCCCATGCCAGCGTTCCCTTGTCTTTATCAGACATTGAAGCGGGGTCGGCAGATTCCAACCTTTGCAGAATCCTGAAGGCGGACCTCCGGGTTCTGTACGCCCGTGTAGTCGCATTCACATGCGTGCGAGCACCTGAAGGGAGATTGGTGCTGGGGCCCCTGCTGGAGGAGGTCGGCTTATTTGCCGAAGCTCTCCCTGTACCATTCCAAGGAGCGGACGGAGGGGCGACCCTAGCACCCGGCCTAGCAGCCCTGGTGATGGGGTGGTCCGAAGCAGGGTTTTTGTGACCCTGTGAGGATGCGCTTGTGGCTGGGAGCGGGTCTGGCCTTTTGGCCGTAACACCCGACGACATCCTTGGTCTGGCGACAAATGTCCAAGACGAAGTTGCTGCTGAGCTCAAGGCAGTTTTTTGCCTAACTGAGCTCGTTGATGGCTCCCCTTGTGGGTTGGCCGTTGGTTTTTTGTTGGGTTTTTTCAGGAATGTGTCCATGCAAAAAGGGTCCCCACTCAAAGCCGCTATCTCAGTACGAATATGTAGTCACCTTATTGGTCCCATGGTTATCTATGCAAATGCAGGGAGGCCATGCGAGGGTTGGCACAAGTCCTTATGGGCGCGAGTGCTCAGAGCCACACCAGTGCTAATTGGGAGCTAGTCTCAACCAAACCTACATCGTCAACCAAATGACGACGTACATCGAACGTACTTTGAGGCCTGCCAAGGTTTTAACGGTACGGAGACGGATGTGACCTTAAACTGGAGCCATTCGCACTGGGTTTCACCCCAGTGGTATAATGGTCTATATCCCCCCCCGGATGCCGGGGGGGATATAGACCATTTAGCGCTATCCAGAGTGCACCACGAGGAGGCGATCTACATTACACTCCTTCCCAATTCAAACACTGATAAAACTTCAAATGGCCCTAACTTCTATACGGTACATCCTACACCTATCAAACTTTGCCACATACAAATGGTTGTAACTTCTTACTGGAGCGTCATAAAACCTTGAAATTTTGTAACAATAAAGTACTCGAGCCTCTTGTCAATTTAAGATATCGCTCAAAGCTATGATACCCTTGAGTCCCAAATCAAACACTGATAAAACTTCAAATGGCCCTAACTTCTATACGGTGCATCCTATACCTATCAAAGTTTGCAACATACAAATGCTTGTAACTTTTTACTGGAGCGTCATAAAACCTTTAAATTTTGTAACAATAAAGTACTCGCGTCTCTTGTGAATTTAAGTTATCGCTCAAAGCTATGCTACCCTTGAGTCCCAAATCAAACACTGATAAAACTTCAAATGGCCCTAACTTCTATACGGTACGTCCTACACCTATCAAAGTTTGCAACATACAAATGCTTGTAACTTTTTACTGGAGCGTCATAAAACCTTGAAATTTTGTAACAATAAAGTACTCGAGCCTCTTGTCAATTTAAGCTATCGCTCAAAGCTATGCTAACATTGAGTCCCAAATCAAACACTGATAAAACTTCAAATGGCCCTAACTTCTATACGGTACGTCCTACACCTATCAAAGTTTGCAACATACAAATGCTTGTAACTTTTTACTTGAGCGTCATAAAACCTTGAAATTTTGGAACAATAAAGTACTCGAGCCTTTTGACAATTTAAGCTATCGCTCAAAGCTATGCTACCCTTGAGTCCCAAATCAAACACTGATAAAACTTCAAATGGGCCTAACTTCTATACGGTACGTCCTACACCTATCAAAGTTTACAACATACAAATGCTTGTAACTTTTTACTGCAGCGTCATAAAACCTTGAAATTGTGTAACAATAAAGTACTCGAGCCTCTTGTCAATTTAAGCTATCGCTCAAAGCTATGCTACCCTTGAGTCCCAAATCAAACACTGATAAAACTTCAAATGGCCTTAACTTCTGTACGGTACGTCCTACACCTATCAAAGTTTGCAACATACAAATGCTTGTAACTTTTTACTGGCGCGTCATAAAACCTTGAAATTTTGTAACAATAAAGTACTCGAGCCTCTTGTCAATTTAAGTTATCGCTCAAAGCTATGCTACCTTTGAGTCCCAAATCAAACACTGATAAAACTTCAAATGGCCCTAACTTCTATAGGGTACGTCCTACACCTATCAAAGTTTGCAAAATACAAATGCTTGTAACTTTTTACTGGAGCGTCATAAAACCTTGAAATTTTGTAACAATAAAGTACTCGAGCCTCTTGTCAATTTAAGCTATCGCTCAAAGCTATGCTAACGTTGAGTCCCAAATCAAACACCGATAAAACTTCAAATGGCCCTAACTTCTATACGGTACGTAATACACCTATCAAAGTTTGCAACATACAAATGCTTGTAACTTTTACTGGAGCGTCATAAAACCTAGAAATTTTGTAACAATAAAGTATTCGAACCTCTTGTCAATTTAAGCTATCGCTCAAAGCTATGCTACCCTTATATCCCAAATCAAACACTGATAAAACTTCAAATGGCAGAAACTTCTATACGGTACATCCTACACCTATCAAAGTTTGCAACATACAAATGCTTGTAACTTTTTACTGGAGCGTCATAAAACCTTGAAATTTTATAAACAATAAAGTACTCGAGCCTCTTGTCAATTTAAGCTATCGCGCAAAGCTATGCTACCCTTGAGTCCCAAATCAAACACTGATAAAACTGCAAATGGCCTCAAAGCTATGCTAACGTTGAGTCCCAAATCAAACACTGATAAAACTTCAAATGGCCCCAACTTCTATACGGTACGTAATACACCTATCAAAGTTTGCAACATACAAATGCTTGTAACTTTTACTGGAGCGTCATAAAACCTTGAAATTTTGTAACAATAAAGTACTCGAACCTCTTGTCAATTTAAGCTATCGCTCAAAGCTATGCTAACGTTGAGTCCCAAATCAAACACTGATAAAACTTCAAATGGCCCTAACTTCTATACGGTACGTAATACACCTATCAAAGTTTGCAACATACAAATGCTTGTAACTTTTACTGGAGCGTCATAAAACCTGGAAATTTTGTAACAATAAAGTACTCGAACCTCTTGTCAATTTAAGCTATCGCTCAAAGCTATGCTAACGTTGAGTCCCAAATCAAACACTGATAAAACTTCAAATGGCCCTAACTTCTATACGGTACGTAATACACCTATCAAAGTTTGCAACATACAAATGCTTGTAACTTTTACTGGAGCGTCATAAAACCTGGAAATTTTGTAACAATAAAGTACTCGAACCTCTTGTCAATTTAAGCTATCGCTCAAAGCTATGCTACCCTTAATTCAAAAATCAAACACTGATAAAACTTCAAATGGCCCTAACTTCTATACGGTACGTCCTAAACCTATCAAAGTTTGCAACATACAAATGCTGGTAACTTTTTATTGGAGCGTCATAAAACCTTGAAATTTTATAAACAATAAAGTACTCGAGCCTCTTGTCAATTGAAGCTATCGTTCAAAGCTATGCTACCCTTGAGTCCCAAATCAAACACTGATAAAACTGCAAATGGCCCTAACTTCTATAGGGTACGTCCTACACCTATCAAAGTTTGCAACATACAAATGCTTCTAACTTTTTACAGGAGCGTCATAAAACCGTGAAATTTTGTAACAATAAAGTACTCGAACCTCTTGTCAATTTAAGCTATCGCTCAAAGCTATGCTAACGTTGAGCCCCAAATCAAACACTGATAAAACTTCAAATGGCCCCAACTTCTATACGGTACGTAATACACCTATCAAAGTTTGCAACATACAAATGCTTGTAACTTTTACTGGAGCGTCATAAAACCTTGAAATTTTGTAACAATAAAGTACACGAGCCTCTTGTTAATTTAAGCTATCGCTCAAAGCTATGCTACCCTTAAGTCCCAAATCAAACACTGATAAAACTTCAAATAGCCCTAACATCTATACGGTACGTCCTACACCTATCAAAGTTTGCAACATACAAATGCTTGTATCTTTTTACTGGAGCGTCATAAAACCTTGAAATTTTATAAACAATAAAGTACTCGAGCCTCTTGTCAATTTAAGCTATCGCTCAAAGCTATGCTACCCTTGAGTCCCAAATCAAACACTGATAAAACTTTAAATGGCCCTAATTTCTGTACGGTACGTCCTACACTTATCAAAGTTTGCCACATACAAATGCTTGTAACTTTTTACTGGAGCGTCATAAAACCTAGAAATTTTGTAACAATAAAGTACTCGAGCCTCTAGTCAATTTAAGCTATCGCTCAAAGCTATGCTACCCTTGAGTCCCAAATCAAACACTGATAAAACTTCAAATGGGCCTAACTTCTATACGGTACGTCCTACACCTATCAAAGTTTGCAACATACAAATCCTTGTAACTTTTTACTGGAGCGTCATAAAACCTTCAAATTTTGTAACAATAAAGTACTCGAGCCTCTTGTCAATTTAAACTATCGCTCAAAGCTATGCTACCCTTGAGTCCCAAATTAAACACTGATAAAACTTCAAATGGCCCTAACTTCTACACGGTACATCCTACACCTATCAAAGTTTGCAACATACAAATGCTTGTAACTTTTTACTGGAGCGTCATAAAACCTTGAAATTTTGTAACAATAAAGTACTCGAGCCTCTTGTAAATTTAAGTTATCGCCCAAAGCTATGCTACCCTTGAGTCCCAAATCAAACACTGATAAAACTTCAAATGGCCCTAACTTCTATACGGTACGTCCTACACCTATGAAAGTTTGTAACATTTTACTGGAGCGTCATAAAACCTAAACATTTTGTAACAATAAAGTACTCGAGCCTCTTGTCAATTTAAGCTATCGCTCAAAGCTATGCTACCCTTGAGTCCCAAATTAAACACTGATAAAACTTCAAATGGCCCTAACTTCTATACGGTACATCCTACACCTATCAAAGTTTGCAACATACAAATGCTTGTAACTTTTTACTGGAGCGTCATAAAACCTTGAAATTTTGTAACAATAAAGTACTCGAGCCTCTTGTAAATTTAAGTTATCGCTCAAAGCTATGCTACCCTTGAGTCCCAAATCAAACACTGATAAAACTTCAAATGGCCCTAACTTCTATAGGGTACGTCCTACACCTATCAAAGTTTGCAACATACAAATGCTTGTAACTTTTTACTGGAGCGTCATAAAACCTTGAAATTTTGTAACAATAAAGTACTCGAACCTCTTGTCAATTTAAGCTATCGCTCAAAGCTATGCTAACGTTGCGTCCCAAATCAAACACTGATAAAACTTCAAATGGCCCTAACTTCTATACGGTACGTAATACACCTATCAAAGTTTGCAACATACAAATGCTTGTAACTTTTACTGGAGCGTCATAAAACCTTGAAATTTTGTAACCATAAAGTACTCGAACCTCTTGTCAATTTAAGCTATCGCTCAAAGCTATGCTACCCTTAATTCAAAAATCAAACACTGATAAAACTTCAAATGGCCCTAACTTCTATACGGTACGTCTTAACCTATCAAAGTTTGCAACATACAAATGCTGGTAACTTTTTACTGGAGCGTCATAAAACCTTGAAATTTTATAAACAATAAAGTACTCGAGCCTCTTGTCAATTTAAGCTATCGTTCAAAGCTATGCTACCCTTGAGTCCCAAATCAAACACTGATAAAACTGCAAATGGCCCTAACTTCTATAGGGTACGTCCTACACCTATCAAAGTGTGCAACATACAAATGCTTCTAACTTTTTACTGGAGCGTCATAAAACCTTGAAATTTTGTAACAATAAAGTACTCGAACCTCTTGTCAATTTAAGCTATCGCTCAAAGCTATGCTAACGTTGAGCCACAAATCAAACACTGATAAAACTTCAAATGGCCCCAACTTCTATACGGTACGTAATACACCTATCAAAGTTTGCAACATACAAATGCTTGTAACTTTTACTGGAGCGTCACAAAACCTTGAAATTTTGTAACAATAAAGTACACGAGCCTCTTGTCAATTTAAGCTATCGCTCAAAGCTATGCTACCCTTAAGTCCCAAATCAAACACTGATAAAACTTCAAATGGCCCTAACATCTATACGGTACGTCCTACACCTATCAAAGTTTGCAACATACAAATGCTTGTATCTTTTTACTGGAGCGTCATAAAACCTTGAAATTTTATAAACAATAAAGTACTCGAGCCTCTTGTCAATTTAAGCTATCGCTCAAAGCTATGCTACCCTTGAGTCCCAAATCAAACACTGATAAAACTTTAAATGGCCCTAATTTCTGTACGGTATGTCCTACACTTATCAAAGTTTGCAACATACAAATGCTTGTAACTTTTTACTGGAGCGTCATAAAACCTAGAAATTTTGTAACAATAAAGTACTCGAGCCTCTAGTCAATTTAAGCTATCGCTCAAAGCTATGCTACCCTTGAGTCCCAAATCAAACACTGATAAAACTTCAAATGGGCCTAACTTCTATACGGTACGTCCTACACCTATCAAAGTTTGCAACATACAAATCCTTGTAACTTTTTACTGGAGCGTCATAAAACCTTCAAATTTTGTAACAATAAAGTACTCGAGCCTCTTGTCAATTTAAACTATCGCTCAAAGCTATGCTACCCTTGCGTCAAAAATCAAACACTGATAAAACTTCAAATGGCCCTAACTTCTATACGGTACGTCCTACACCTATGAAAGTTTGTAACATACAAATGCTTGTAACTTTTTACTGGCGCGTCATAAAACCTAAACATTTTGTAACAATAAAGTACTCGAGCCTCTTGTCAATTTAAGCTATCGCTCAAAGCTATGCTACCCTTGAGTCCCAAATTAAATACTGATAAAACTTCAAATGGCCCTAACTTCTATACGGTACATCCTACACCTATCAAAGTTTGCAACATACAAATGCTTGTAACTTTTTACTGGAGCGTCATAAAACCTTGAAATTTTGTAACAATAAAGTACTCGAGCCTCTTGTAAATTTAAGTTATCGCTCAAAGCTATGCTACCCTTGAGTCCCAAATCAAACACTGATAAAACTTCAAATGGCCCTAACTTCTATAGGGTACGTCCTACACCTATCAAAGTTTGCAACATACAAATGCTTGTAACTTTTTACTGGAGCGTCATAAAACCTTGAAATTTTGTAACAATAAAGTACTCGAACCTCTTGTCAATTTAAGCTATCGCTCAAAGCTATGCTAACGTTGAGTCCCAAATCAACCACTGATAAAACTTCAAATGGCCTTAACTTATATACGGTACGTAATACACCTATCAAAGTTTGCAACATACAAATGCTTGTAACTTTTACTGGAGCGTCATAAAACCTTCAAATTTTGTAACAATAAAGTACTCGAGCCTCTTGTCAATTTAAGCTATCGCTCAAAGCTATGCTACCCTTGAGTCCCAAATTAAACACTGATAAAACTTCAAATGGCCCTAACTTCTATACGGTACATCCTACACCTATCAAAGTTTGCAACATACAAATGCTTGTAACTTTTTACTGGAGCGTCATAAAACCTTGAAATTTTGTAACAATAAAGTACTCGAGCCTCTTGTAAATTTAAGTTATCGCTCAAAGCTATGCTACCCTTGAGTCCCAAATCAAACACTGATAAAACTTCAAATGGCCCTAACTTCTATAGGGTACGTCCTACACCTATCAAAGTTTGCAACATACAAATGCTTGTAACTTTTTACTGGAGCGTCATAAAACCTTGAAATTTTGTAACAATAAAGTACTCGAACCTCTTGTCAATTTAAGCTATCGCTCAAAGCTATGCTAACGTTGAGTCCCAAATCAACCACTGATAAAACTTCAAATGGCCCTAACTTCTATACGGTACGTAATACACCTATCAAAGTTTGCAACATACAAATGCTTGTAACTTTTACCGGAGCGTCATAAAACCTTGAAATTTTGTAACAATAAAGTACTCGAGCCTCTTGTCAATTTAAACTATCGCTCAAAGCTATGCTACCCTTAAGTCCCAAATCAAACACTAATAAAACTTCAAATGGCCCTAACTTCTATACGGTACGTCCTACATCTATCAAAGTTTGCAACATACAAATCCTTGTAACTTTTTACTGGAGCGTCATAAAACCTTTAAATTTTATAAACAATAAAGTACTCGAGCCTCTTGTCAATTTAAGCAATCGCTCAATGCTATGATACCCTTGAGTCCCAAATCAAACACTGATAAAACTTTAAATGGCCCTAACTTCTGTACGGTACGTCCTACACTTATCAAATTTTGCAACATACAAATACTTGTAACTTTTTACTGGAGCGTCATAAAACCTAGAAAATTGGTAACAATAAAGTACTCGAGCCTCTTGTCAATTTAAGCTATCGCTCAAAGCTATGCTACCCTTGAGTCCCAAATCAGACACTGATAAAACTTCAAATGTGCCTAACTTCTATACGGTACGTCCTACACCTATCAAAGTTTGCAACATACAAATGCTTGTAACTTTTTACTGGAGCGTCATAAAACCTTGAAATTTTGTAACAATAAAGTACTCGAACCTCTTGTCAATTTAAGCTATCGCTCAAAGCTATGCTAACGTTGAGTCCCAAAGCAAAAACTGATAAAACTTCAAATGGCCCTAACTTCTTTACGGTAGGTAATACACCTATCAAAGTTTGCAACGTACAAATTCTTGTAACTTTTACTGGAGCGTCATAAAACCTTGAAATTTTGTAACAATAACGTACTCGAGCCTCTTGTCAATTTAAGCTATCGCTCAAAGCTATGCTACCCTTAAGTCCCAAATCAAACACTGATAACACTTCAAATGACCCTAGCTTCTATACGGTACGTCCTACACCTATCAAAGTTTGCAACATACAAATGCTTGTAACTTTTTACTGGAGCGTCATAAAACCTTGAAATTTTATAAACAATAAAGTACTCGAGCCTCTTGTCAATTTAAGCTATCGCTCAAAGCTATGCTACCCTTGAGTCCCAAATCAAACACTGATAAAATTTTAAATGGCCCTAACTTCTGTACGGTACGTCCTACACTTATCAAAGTTTGCAACATACAAATACTTGTAACTTTTACTGGAGCGTCATAAAACCTTGAAATTTTGTAACAATAAAGTACTCGATCCTCTTGTCAATTTAAGCTATCGCTCAAAGCTATGCTACACTTAAGCCCCAAATCAAACACTGATAAAACTTCAAATGGACCTAACTTCTATACGGTACGTCCTACACCTATCAAAGTTTGCAACATACAAATGCTTGTAACTTTTTACTGGAGCGTCATAAAACCTTGAAATTTTATAAACAATAAAGTACTCGAGCCTCTTGTCAATTTAAGTTATCGCTCAAAGCTATGCTACCCTTGAGTCCCAAATCAAACACTGATAAAACTTCATATGGCCCTAACTTCTATAGGGTACGTCCTACACCTATCAAAGTTTGCAACATACAAATACTTGTAACTTTTACTGGAGCGTCATAAAACCTTGAAATTTTGTAACAATAAAGTACTCGATCCTCTTGTCAATTTAAGCTATCGCTCAAAGCTATGCTACACTTAAGCCCCAAATCAAACACTGATAAAACTTCAAATGGTCCTAACTTCTATACGGTACGTCCTACACCTATCAAAGTTTGCAACATACAAATGCTTGTAACTTTTTACTGGAGCGTCATAAAACCTTGAAATTTTATAAACAATAAAGTACTCGAGCCTCTTGTCAATTTAAGTTATCGCTCAAAGCTATGCTACCCTTGAGTCCCAAATCAAACACTGATAAAACATCAAATGGCCCCAACTTCTATAGGGTGCGTCCTACACCTATCAAAGTTTGCAACATACAAATGCTTGTAACTTTTTACTGGAGCGTCATAAAACCTTGAAATTTTGTAACAATAAAGTACTCGAACCTCTTGTCAATTTAAGCTGTCGCTCAAAGCTACGCTAACGTTGAGACCCAAATCAACCACTGATAAAACTTCAAATGGCCCTAACTTCTATACGGTACGTAATACACCTATCAAAGTTTGCAACATACAAATGCTTGTAACTTTTACTGGAGCGTCATAAAACCTTGAAATTTTGTAACAATAACGTACTCGAGCCTCTTGTCAATTTAAGCTATCGCTCAAAGCTATGCTACCCTTGAGTCCCAAATCAAACACTGATAAAACTTCAAATGGCCCTAACTTCTATACGGTACATAATACACCTATCAAAGTTTGCAACATACAAATGATTGTAACTTTTACTGGAGCGTCATAAAACCTAAACATTTTGTAACAATAAAGTACTCGAGCCTCTTGTCAATTTAAGCTATCGCTCAAAGCTATGCTACCCTTGAGTCCCACATCAAACACTGATAAAACTTCAAATGGACCTAACTTCTATACGGTACGTCCTACACCTATCAAAGTTTGCAACATACAAATGCTTGTAACTTTTTACTGGAGCGTCATAAAACCTTGAAATTTTGTAACAATAAAGTACTCGATCCTCTTGTCAATTTAAGCTATCGCTCAAAGCTATGCTACACTTAAGTCCCAAATCAAACACTGATAAAACTTCAAATGGACCTAACTTCTATACGGTAAGTCCTACACCTATCAAAGTTTGCAACTTACAAATGCTTGTAACTTTTTACTGGAGCGTCATAAAACCTTGAAATTTTGCAACAATAAAGTACTCGAGCCTCTTGTCAATTTAAGCTATCGCTCAAAGCTATGCTAACATTGAGTCCCAAATCAAACACTGATAAAACTTCAAATGGCCCTAACTTCTATACGGTATGTCCTACACCTATCAAAATTTGCAACATACAAATGCTTGTAACTTTTTACTGGAGCGTCATAAAAACTTGAAATTTTGTAAGAATAAAGTACTCGAGCCTCTTGTCAATTTAAGCTATCGCTCAAAGCTATACTACCCTTGAGTCCCAAATCAAACACTGATAAAACTTCAAATGGCCCTAACTTCTATACGGTACGTCCTACACCTATCAAAGTTTGCAACATACAAATGCTTGTAACTTTTTACTTGAGCGTCATAAAACCTTGAAATTTTGGAACAATAAAGTACTCGAGCCTTTTGACAATTTAAGCTATCGCTCAAAGCTATGCTACCCTTGAGTCCCAAATCAAACACTGATAAAACTTCAAATGGCCCTAACTTCTATACGGTACGTCCTACACCTATCTAAGTTTACAACATACAAATGCTTGTAACTTTTTACTGCAGCGGCCTAAAACCTTGAAATTGTGTAACAATAAAGTACTCGAGCCTCTTGTCAATTTAAGCTATCGCTCAAAGCTATGCTACCCTTGAGTCCCAAATCAAACACTGATAAAACTTCAAATGGCCTTAACTTCTGTACGGTACGTCCTACACCTATCAAAGTTTGCAACATACAAATGCTTGTAACTTTTTACTGGAGCGTCATAAAACCTTGAAATTTTGTAACAATAAAGTACTCGAGCCTCTTGTCAATTTAAGTTATCGCTCAAAGCTATGCTACCTTTGAGTCCCAAATCAAACACTGATAAAACTTCAAATGGCCCTAACTTTTATAGGGTACGTCCTACACCTATCAAAGTTTGCAACATACAAATGCTTGTAACTTTTTACTGGAGCGTCATAAAACCTTGAAATTTTGTAACAATAAAGTACTCGAGCCTCTTGTCAATTTAAGCTATCGCTCAAAGCTATGCTAACGTTGAGTCCCAAATCAAACACCGATAAAACTTCAAATGGCCCTAACTTCTATACGCTACGTAATACACCTATCAAAGTTTGCAACATACAAATGCTTGTAACTTTTACTGGAGCGTCATAAAAGCTAGAAATTTTGTAACAATAAAGTATTCGAACCTCTTGTCAATTTAAGCTATCGCTCAAAGCTATGCTACCCTTCATTCCCAAATCAAACACTGATAAAACTTCAAATGGCCCTAACTTCTATACGGTACATCCTACACCTATCAAAGTTTGCAACATACATCCCAAATCAAACACTGATAAAACTTCAAATGGCCCCAACTTCTATACGGTACGTAATACACCTATCAAAGTTTGCAACATACAAATGCTTGTAACTTTTACTGGAGCGTCATAAAACCTTGAAATTTTATAAACAATAAAGTACTCGAGCCTCTTGTCAATTTAAGTTATCGCTCAAAGCTATGCTAACGTAGAGTCCCAAATCAAACACTGATAAAAATTCAAATGGCCCTAACTTCTATACGGTACGTAATACACTTATCAAAGTTTGCAACATACAAATGCTTGTAACTTTTACTGGAGCGTCATAAAACCTTGAAATTTTGTAACAATAAAGTACTCGAACCTCTTGTCAATTTAAGCTATCGCTCAAAGCTATGCTACCCTTAATTCCCAAATCAAACACTGATAAAACTTCAAATGGCCCTAACTTCTATACGGTACGTCCTAAACCTATCAAAGTTTGCAACATACAAATGCTGGTAACTTTTTACTGGAGCGTCATAAACCCTTGAAATTTTATAAACAATAAAGTACTCGAGCCTCTTGTCAATTTAAGCTATCGCTCAAAGCTATGCTACCTTTGAGTCCCAAATCAAACACTGATAAAACTGCAAATGGCCCTAACTTCTATAGGGTACGTCCTACACCTATCAAAGTTTGCAACATACAAATGTTTCTAACTTTTTACTGGAGCGTCATAAAACCTTGAAATTTTGTAACAATAAAGTACTCGAACCTCTTGTCAATTTAAGCTATCGCTCAAAGCTATGCTAACGTTGAGCCCCAAATCAAACACTGATAAAACTTCAAATGGGCCTAACTTCTATACGGTACGTCCTACACCTATCAAAGTTTGCAACATACAAATCCTTGTAACTTTTTACTGGAGCGTCATAAAACCTTAAAATTTTGTAACAATAAAGTACTCGAACCTCTTGTCAATTTAAACTATCGCTCAAAGCTATGCTACCCTTGCGTCAAAAATCAAACACTGATAAAACTTCAAATGGCCCTAACTTCTATACGGTACGTCCTACACCTATGAAAGTTTGTAACATACAAATGCTTGTAACTTTTTACTGGAGCGTCATAAAACCTAGACATTTTGTAACAATAAAGTACTCGAGCCTCTTGTCAATTTAAGCTATCGCTCAAAGCTATGCTACCCTTGAGTCCCAAATTAAGCACTGATAAAACTTCAAATGGCCCTAACTTCTATACGGTACATCCTACACCTATCAAAGTTTGCAACATACAAATGCTTGAAACTTTTTACTGGAGCGTCATAAAACCTTGAAATTTTGTAACAATAAAGTGCTCGAGCCTCTTGTAAATTTAAGTTATCGCTCAAAGCTATGCTAAACTTGAGTCCCAAATCAAACACTGATAAAACTTCAAATGGCCCTAACTTCTATAGGGTACGTCCTACACCTATCAAAGTATGAAACATACAAATGCTTGTAACTTTTTACTGGAGCGTCATAAAACCTTGAAATTTTGTAACAATAAAGTACTCGAACCTCTTGTCAATTTAAGCTATCGCTCAAAGCTATGCTAACGTTGAGTCCCAAATCAACCACTGATAAAACTTCAAATGGCCCTAACTTATATACGGTACGTAATACACCTATTGCAACATACAAATGCTTGTAACTTTTACTGGAGCGTCATAAAACCTTGAAATTTTGTAACAATAAAGTACTCGAGCCTCTTGTCAATTTAAGCTATCGCTCAAAGCTATGCTACCCTTAAGTCCCAAATCAAACACTAATAAAACTTCAAATGGCCCTAACTTCTATACGGTACGTCCTACACCTATCAAAGTTTGCAACATACAAATGCTTGTAACTTTTTACTGGAGCGTCATAAAACCTTTAAATTTTATAAACAATAAAGTACTCGAGCCTCTTGTCAATTTAAGCTATCGCTCAATGCTATGATACCCTTGAGTCCCAAATCAAACACTGATAAAACTTTAAATGGCCCTAACTTCTGTACGGTACGTCCTACACTTATCAAATTTTGCAACATACAAATACTTGTAACTTTTTACTGGAGCGTCATAAAACCTAGAAATTTGGTAACAATAAAGTACTCGAGCCTCTTGTCAATTTAAGCTATCGCTCAAAGCTATGCTACCCTTGATTCCCAAATCAGACACTGATAAAACTTCAAATGTGCCTAACTTCTATACGGTACGTCCTACACCTATCAAAGTTTGCAACATACAAATGCTTGTAACTTTTTACTGGAGCGTCATAAAACCTTGAAATTTTGTAAAAATAAAGTACTCGAACCTCTTGTCAATTTAAGCTATCGCTCAAAGCTATGCTAACGTTGAGTCCCAAAGCAAACACTGATAAAACTTCAAATGGCCCTAACTTCTATACGGTATGTAATACACCTATCAAAGTTTGCAACGTACAAATGCTTGTAACTTTTACTGGAGCGTCATAAAACCTTGAAATTTTGTAACAATAACGTACTCGAGCCTCTTGTCAATTTAAGCTATCGCTCAAAGCTATGCTACCCTTAAGTCCCAAATCAAACACTGATAACACTTCAAATGGCCCTAGCTTCTATACGGTACGTCCTACACCTATCAAAGTTTGCAACATACAAATGCTTGTAACTTTTTACTGGAGCGTCATAAAACCTTGAAATTTTATAAACAATAAAGCACTCGAGCCTCTTGTCAATTTAAGCTATCGCTCAAAGCTATGCTACCCTTGAGTCCCAAATCAAACACTGATAAAACTTTAAATGGCCCTAACTTCTGTACGGTACGTCCTACACTTATCAAAGTTTGCAACATACAAATGCTTGTAACTTTTTACTGGAGCGTCATAAAACCTAGAAATTTTGTAACAATAAAGTACTCGAGCCTCTTGTCAATTTAAGCTATCGCTCAAAGCTATGCTACCCTTGCGTCAAAAATCAAACACTGATAAAACTTTAAATGGCCCTAACTTCTATACGGTACATCCTACACCTATCAAAGTTTGCAACATACAAATGCTTGTAACTTTTTACTGGAGCGTCATAAAACCTAGAAATTTTGTAACAATAAAGTATCGAGCCTCTTGTCAATTTAAGCTATCGCTCAAAGCTATGCTACCCTTGCGTCAAAAATCAAACACTGATAAAACTTAAAATGGCCCTAACTTCTATACGGTACGTCCTACACCTATGAAAGTTTGCAACATACAAATGCTTGTAACTTTTTACTGGAGCGTCATAAAACCTTGAAATTTTGTAACAATAAAGTACTCGAACCTCTTGTCAATTTAAGCTATCGCTCAAAGCTATGCTTACGTTGAGTCCCAAATCAAACACTGATAAAACTTCAAATTGCCCTAACTTCTATACGGTACGTAATACACCTATCAAAGTTTGCAACATACAAATGCTTGTAACTTTTACTGGAGCGTCATAAAACCTTGAAATTTTGTAACAATAACGTACTCGAGCCTCTTGTCAATTTAAGCTATCGCTCAAAGCTATGCTACCCTTAAGTCCCAAATCAAACACTGATAACACTTCAAATGGCACTAGCTTCTATACGGTACGTCCTACACCTATCAAAGTTTGCAACATACAAATGCTTGTAACTTTTTACTGGAGCGTCATAAAACCTTGAAATTTTATAAACAATAAAGTACTCGAGCCTCTTGTCAATTTAAGCTATCGCTCAAAGCTATGCTACCCTTGAGTCCCAAATGAAACCCTGATAAAACTTTAAATGGCCCTAACTTCTGTATGGTACGTCCTACACTTATCAAAGTTTGCAACATACAAATGCTTGTAACTTTTTACTGGAGCGTCATAAAACCTAGAAATTTTGTAACAATAAAGTACTCGCGCCTCTTGTCAATTTAAGCTATCGCTCAAAGCTATGCTACCCTTGCGTCAAAAATCAAACCCTGATAAAACTTCAAATGGCCCTAACTTCTATACGGTACGTCCTACACCTATGAAAGTTTGCAACATACAAATGCTTGTAACTTTTTACTGGAGCGTCATTAAACCTAGAAATTTTGTAACAATAAAGTACTCGAGCCTCTTGTCAATTTAAGCTATCGCTCAAATCTATGCTACCCTTGAGTCCCAAATTAAACACTGATAAAACTCCAAATGGCCCTATCTTCTATACGGTACATCCTACACCTATCAAAGTTTGCAACATACAAATGCTTGTAACTTTTTACTGGAGCGTCATAAAACCTTGAAATTTTGTAACAATAAAGTACTCGAGCCTCTTGTCAATTTAAGTTATCGCTCAAAGCTATGCTACCCTTGAGTCCCAAATCAAACACTGATAAAACGTCAAATGGCCCTAACTTCTATAGGGTACGTCCTACATCTATCAAAGTTTGCAACATACAAATGCTTGTAACTTTTACTGGTGCGTCATAAAACCTTGAAATTTTGTAACAATAAAGTACTCGATCCTCTTGTCAATTTAAGCTATCGCTCAAAGCTATGCTACACTTAAGTCCCAAATCAAACACTGATAAAACTTCAAATGGCCCTAACTTCTATACGGTACGTCCTACACCTATCAAAGTTTGCAGCATACAAATGCTTGTAACTTTTTACTGGAGCGTCATAAAACCTTGAAATTTTATAAACAATAAAGTACTCGAGCCTCTTGTCAATTTAAGTTATCGCTCAAAGCTATGCTACCCTTGAGTCCCAAATCAAACACTGATAAAACTTCAAATGGCCCTAACTTCTATACGGTACGTCCTACACCTATGAAAGTTTGCAACATACAAATGCTTGTAACTTTTTACTGGAGCGTCATAAAACCTTGAAATTTTGTAACAATAAAGTACTCGAACCTCTTGCCAATTTAAGCTATCGCTCAAAGCTATGCTAACGTTGAGTCCCAAATCAAACACTGATAAAACTTCAAATGGCCCTAACTTCTATACGCTACGTAATACACCTATCAAAATTTGCAACATACAAATGCTTGTAACTTTTACTGGTGCGTCATAAAACCTTGAAATTTTGTAACAATAACGTACTCGAGCCTCTTGTCAATTTAAGCTATCGCTCAAAGCTATGCTACCCTTAAGTCCCAAATCAAACACTGACATCAAATGGCCCTAACTTCTATACGGTACGTCCTACACCTATCAAAGTTTGCAACTTACAAATGTTGTAACTTTTTACTGGAGCGTCATAAAACCGTGAAATTTTGTAACAATAAAGTACTCGAACCTCTTGTCAACTTAAGCTAGCGCTCAAAGCTATGCTAACGTTGAGTCCCAAATCAAACACTGATAAAACTTCAAATGGCCCTAATTTCTATACGGTACGTAATACACCTATTAAAGTTTGCAACATACAAATGCTTGTAATTTTTACTGGAGCGTCATAAAACCTTGAAATTTTGTAACAATAACGTACTCGAGCCTCTTGTCAATTTAAGCTATCGCTCAAAGCTATGCTACCCAAGTCCCAAATCAAACACTGATAACACTTCAAATGGCCCTAGCTTCTATACGGTACGTCCTACACCTATCAAAGTTTGCAACATACAAATGCTTGTAACTTTTTACTGGAGCGTCATAAAACCTTGAAATTTGATCAACAATAAAGTACTCGAGCCTCTTGTCAATTTAAGCTATCGCTCAAAGCTATGCTACCCTTGAGTCCCAAATCAAACACTGATAAAACTTTAAATGACCCTAACTTCTGTACGGTACGTCCTACACTTATCAAAGTTTGCAACATACAAATGCTTGTAACTTTTTACTGGAGCGTCATAAAACCTAGAAATTTTGTAACAATAAAGTACTCGAGCCTCTTGTCAATTTAAGCTATCGGTCAAAGCTATGCTACCCTTGCGTCAAAAATCAAACACTGATAAAACTCCAAATGGCCCTAACTTCTATACGGTACATCCGACACCTATCAAAGTTTGCAACATACAAATGCTTGTAACTTTTTACTGGAGCATCATAAAACCTAGAAATTTTGTAACAATAAAGTACTCGAACCTCTTGCCAATTTAAGCTATCGCTCAAAGCTATGCTAACGTTGAGTCCCACATCAAACACTGATAAAACTTCAAATGGCCCTAACTTCTATACGGTACGTAATACACCTATCAAAGTTTGCAACATACAAATGCTTGTAACTTTTACTGGAGCGTCATAAAACCTTGAAATTTTGTAACAATAACGTACTCGAGCCTCTTGTCAATTTAAGCTATAGCTCAAAGCTATGCTACCCTTAAGTCCCAAATCAAACACTGATAACACATCAAATGGCCCTAACTTCTATACGGTACGTCCTACACCTATCAAAGTTTGCAACATACAAATGCTTGTAACTTTTTACTGGAGCGTCATAAAACCTTGAAATTTGATCAACAATAAAGTACTCGAGCCTCTTGTCAATTTAAGCTATCGCTCAAAGCTATGCTACCCTTGAGTCCCAAATCAAACACTGATAAAACTTTAAATGACCCTAACTTCTATACGGTACGTCCTACACCTATGAAAGTTTGCAACATACAAATGCTTGTAACTTTTTACTGGAGCGTCATAAAACCTTGAAATTTTGTAACAATAAAGTACTCGAACCTCTTGCCAATTTAAGCTATCGCTCAAAGCTATGCTAACGTTGAGTCCCAAATCAAACACTGATAAAACTTCAAATGGCCCTAACTTCTATACGCTACGTAATACACCTATCAAAATTTGCAACATACAAATGCTTGTAACTTTTACTGGTGCGTCATAAAACCTTGAAATTTTGTAACAATAACGTACTCGAGCCTCTTGTCAATTTAAGCTATCGCTCAAAGCTATGCTACCCTTAAGTCCCAAATCAAACACTGACATCAAATGGCCCTAACTTCTATACGGTACGTCCTACACCTATCAAAGTTTGCAACTTACAAATGTTGTAACTTTTTACTGGAGCGTCATAAAACCGTGAAATTTTGTAACAATAAAGTACTCGAACCTCTTGTCAACTTAAGCTATCGCTCAAAGCTATGCTAACGTTGAGTCCCAAATCAAACACTGATAAAACTTCAAATGGCCCTAATTTCTATACGGTACGTCCTACACCTATCAAAGTTTGCAACATACAAATGCTTGTAACTTTTTACTGGAGCGTCATAAAACCTTGAAATTTGATCAACAATAAAGTACTCGAGCCTCTTGTCAATTTAAGCTATCGCTCAAAGCTATGCTACCCTTAAGTCCCAAATCAAACACTGATAACACATCAAATGGCCCTAACTTCTATACGGTACGTCCTACACCTATGAAAGTTTGCAACATACAAATGCTTGTAACTTTTTACTGGAGCGTCATTAAACCTAGAAATTTTGTAACAATAAAGTACTCGAGCCTCTTGTCAATTTAAGCTATCGCTCAAATCTATGCTACCCTTGAGTCCCAAATTAAACACTGATAAAACTCCAAATGGCCCTATCTTCTATACGGTACATCCTACACCTATCAAAGTTTGCAACATACAAATGCTTGTAACTTTTTACTGGAGCGTCATAAAACCTTGAAATTTTGTAACAATAAAGTACTCGAGCCTCTTGTCAATTTAAGTTATCGCTCAAAGCTATGCTACCCTTGAGTCCCAAATCAAACACTGATAAAACGTCAAATGGCCCTAACTTCTATAGGGTACGTCCTACATCTATCAAAGTTTGCAACATACAAATGCTTGTAACTTTTACTGGTGCGTCATAAAACCTTGAAATTTTGTAACAATAAAGTACTCGATCCTCTTGTCAATTTAAGCTATCGCTCAAAGCTATGCTACACTTAAGTCCCAAATCAAACACTGATAAAACTTCAAATGGCCCTAACTTCTATACGGTACGTCCTACACCTATCAAAGTTTGCAGCATACAAATGCTTGTAACTTTTTACTGGAGCGTCATAAAACCTTGAAATTTTATAAACAATAAAGTACTCGAGCCTCTTGTCAATTTAAGTTATCGCTCAAAGCTATGCTACCCTTGAGTCCCAAATCAAACACTGATAAAACTTCAAATGGCCCTAACTTCTATACGGTACGTCCTACACCTATGAAAGTTTGCAACATACAAATGCTTGTAACTTTTTACTGGAGCGTCATAAAACCTTGAAATTTTGTAACAATAAAGTACTCGAACCTCTTGCCAATTTAAGCTATCGCTCAAAGCTATGCTAACGTTGAGTCCCAAATCAAACACTGATAAAACTTCAAATGGCCCTAACTTCTATACGCTACGTAATACACCTATCAAAATTTGCAACATACAAATGCTTGTAACTTTTACTGGTGCGTCATAAAACCTTGAAATTTTGTAACAATAACGTACTCGAGCCTCTTGTCAATTTAAGCTATCGCTCAAAGCTATGCTACCCTTAAGTCCCAAATCAAACACTGACATCAAATGGCCCTAACTTCTATACGGTACGTCCTACACCTATCAAAGTTTGCAACTTACAAATGTTGTAACTTTTTACTGGAGCGTCATAAAACCGTGAAATTTTGTAACAATAAAGTACTCGAACCTCTTGTCAACTTAAGCTATCGCTCAAAGCTATGCTAACGTTGAGTCCCAAATCAAACACTGATAAAACTTCAAATGGCCCTAATTTCTATACGGTACGTAATACACCTATTAAAGTTTGCAACATACAAATGCTTGTAATTTTTACTGGAGCGTCATAAAACCTTGAAATTTTGTAACAATAACGTACTCGAGCCTCTTGTCAATTTAAGCTATCGCTCAAAGCTATGCTACCCAAGTCCCAAATCAAACACTGATAACACTTCAAATGGTCCTAGCTTCTATACGGTACGTCCTACACCTATCAAAGTTTGCAACATACAAATGCTTGTAACTTTTTACTGGAGCGTCATAAAACCTTGAAATTTGATCAACAATAAAGTACTCGAGCCTCTTGTCAATTTAAGCTATCGCTCAAAGCTATGCTACCCTTGAGTCCCAAATCAAACACTGATAAAACTTTAAATGACCCTAACTTCTGTACGGTACGTCCTACACTTATCAAAGTTTGCAACATACAAATGCTTGTAACTTTTTACTGGAGCGTCATAAAACCTAGAAATTTTGTAACAATAAAGTACTCGAGCCTCTTGTCAATTTAAGCTATCGGTCAAAGCTATGCTACCCTTGCGTCAAAAATCAAACACTGATAAAACTCCAAATGGCCCTAACTTCTATACGGTACATCCGACACCTATCAAAGTTTGCAACATACAAATGCTTGTAACTTTTTACTGGAGCATCATAAAACCTAGAAATTTTGTAACAATAAAGTACTCGAACCTCTTGCCAATTTAAGCTATCGCTCAAAGCTATGCTAACGTTGAGTCCCACATCAAACACTGATAAAACTTCAAATGGCCCTAACTTCTATACGGTACGTAATACACCTATCAAAGTTTGCAACATACAAATGCTTGTAACTTTTACTGGAGCGTCATAAAACCTTGAAATTTTGTAACAATAACGTACTCGAGCCTCTTGTCAATTTAAGCTATAGCTCAAAGCTATGCTACCCTTAAGTCCCAAATCAAACACTGATAACACATCAAATGGCCCTAACTTCTATACGGTACGTCCTACACCTATCAAAGTTTGCAACATACAAATGCTTGTAACTTTTTACTGGAGCGTCATAAAACCTTGAAATTTGATCAACAATAAAGTACTCGAGCCTCTTGTCAATTTAAGCTATCGCTCAAAGCTATGCTACCCTTGAGTCCCAAATCAAACACTGATAAAACTTTAAATGACCCTAACTTCTGTACGGTACGTCCTACACTTATCAAAGTTTGCAACATACAAATGCTTGTAACTTTTTACTGGAGCGTCATAAAACCTAGAAATTTTGTAACAATAAAGTACTCGAGCCTCTTGTCAATTTAAGCTATCGCTCAAAGCTATGCTACCCTTGCGTCAAAAATCAAACACTGATAAAACTCCAAATGGCCCTAACTTCTATACGGTACATCCGACACCTATCAAAGTTTGCAACATACAAATGCTTGTAACTTTTTACTGGAGCATCATAAAACCTTGAAATTTTGTAACAATAAAGTACTCGAACCTCTTGTCAATTTAAGCTATCGCTCAAAGCTTTGCTAACGTTGAGTCCCAAATCAACCACTGATAAAACTTCAAATGGCCCTAACTTCTATACGATACCTAATACACCTATCAAAGTTTGCAACATACAAATGCTTGTAACTTTTACTGGAGCGTCATAAAACCTTGAAATTTTGTAACAATAAAGTACTCGAGCCTCTTGTCAATTTAAGCTATCGGTCAAAGCTATGCTACCCTTGAGTCCCAAATCAGACACTGATAAATCTTCAAATGGGCCTAACTTCTATACGGTACGTCCTACACCTATCAAAGTTTGCAACACACAAATGCTTGTAACTTTTTACTGGAGCGTCATAAAACCTTCAAATTTTGTAACAATAAAGTACTCGAGCCTCTTGTCGATTTAAGCTATCGCTCAAAGCTATGCTACCCTTGCGTCAAAAATCAAACACTGATAAAACTTCAATTGGCCCTAACTTCTATACGGTACGTCCTACACCTATGAAAGTTTGCAACATACAAATGCTTGTAACTTTTTACTGGACCGTCATAAAACCTAGAAATTTGTAACAATAAAGTACTCGAGCCTCTTGTCAATTTAAGCTATCGCTCAAATCTATGCTACCCTTGAGTCCCAAATTAAACACTGATAAAACTTCAAATGGCCCTAACTTCTATACGGTACATCCTGCACCTATCAAAGTCTGCAACATACAAATGCTTGTAACTTTTTACTGGAGCGTCATAAAACCTTGAAATTTTGTAACAATAAAGAACTCGAGCCTCTTGTCAATTTAAATTATCGCTCAAAGCTATGCTACCCTTGAGTCCCAAATCAAACACTGATAAAACTTCAAATGGCCCTAACTGCTATAGGGTACGTGCTACACCTATCAAAGTTTGCAACATACAAATGCTTGTAACTTTTACTGGAGCGTCATAAAACCTTGAAATTTTGTAACAATAAAGTACTCGATCCTCTTGTCAATTTAAGCTATCGCTCAAAGCTATGCTACCCTTGCGTCAAAAATCAAACACTGATAAAACTTCAAATGGCCCTAACTTCTATACGGTACGTCCTACACCTATGAAAGTTTGCAACATACAAATGCTTGTAACTTTTTACTGCACCGTCATAAAACCTAGAAATTTTGTAACAGTAAAGTACTCGAGCCTCTTGTCAATTTAAGCTATCGCTCAAAGCTATGCTACCCTTGAGTCCCAAATCAAACACTGATAAAACTTCAAATGGCCCTAACTGCTATAGGGTACGTCCTACATCTATCAAAGTTTGCAACATACAAATGCTTGTGACTTTTACTGGAGCGTCATAAAACCTTGAAATTTTGTAACAATAAAGTACTCGAGCCTCTTGTCAATTTAAGTTATCGCTCAAAGCTATGCTACCCTTGAGTCCCAAATCAAACACTGATAAAACTTCAAATGGAACTAACTTCTATAGGGTACGTCCTACACCTATCAAAGTTTGCAACATACAAATGCGTGTAACTTTTACTGGAGCGTCATAAAACCTAGAAATTTTGTAACAATAAAGTACTAGAGCCTCTTGTCAATTTAAGCTATCGCTCAAAGCTATGCTACCCTTGCGTCAAAAATCAAACACTGATAAAACTTCAAATGGCCCTAACTTCTATACGGTACGTCCTACACCTATAAAAGTTTGCAACATACAAATGCTTGTAACTTTTTACTGGAGCGTCATAAAACCTAGAAATTTTGTAACAATAAAGTACTCGAGCCTCTTGTCAATTTAAGCTATCGCTTAAATCTATGCTACCCTTGAGTCCCAAATTAACCACTGATAAAACTCCAAATGGCCCTAACTTCTATACGGTACATCCGACACCTATCAAAGTTTGCAACATACAAATGCTTGTAACTTTTTACTGGAGAATCATAAAACCTTGAAATTTTGTAACAATAAAGTACTCGAGCCTCTTGTCAATTTAAGTTATCGCTCAAAGCTATGCTACCCTTGAGTCCCAAATCAAACACTGATAAAACTTTAAATGGCCCTAACTTCTATAGGGTACGTCCTACACCTATCAAAGTTTGCAACATACAAATGCTTGTAACTTTTACTGGAGCGTCATAAAACCTTGAAATTTTGTAACAATAAAGTACTCGATCCTCTTGTCAATTTAAGCTATCGCTCAAAGCTATGCTACACTTAAGTCCCAAATCAAACACTGATAAAACTTCAAATGGCCCCAACTTCTATACGGTACGTCCTACACCTATCAAAGTTTGCAACATACAAATGCTTGTAACTTTTTACTGGAGCGTCATAAAACCTTGAAATTTTAGAAACAATAAAGTACTCGAGCCTCTTGTCAATTTAAGTTATCGCTCAAAGCTATGCTACCCTTGAGTCCCAAATCAAACACTGATAAAACTTCAAATGGCTCCAACTTCTATAGGGTACGTCCTACACCTATCAAAGTTTGCAACATACAAATGCTTGTAACTTTTTACTGGAGCGTCATAAAACCTTGAAATTTTGTAACAATAAAGTACTCGAACTTCTTGTCAATTTAAGCTATCGCTCAAAGCAATGCTAACGTTGAGTCCCAAATCAACCACTGATAAAACTTCAAATGGCCCTAACTTCTATACGGTACCTAATACACCTATCAAAGTTTGCAACATACAAATGCTTGTAACTTTTACTGGAGCGTCATAAAACCTAGAAATTTTGTAACAATAAAGTACTCGAGCCTCTTGTCAATTTAAGCTATCGCTCAAATCTATGCTACCCTTGAGTCCCAAATTAAACACTTATAAAACTCCAAATGGCCCTAACTTCTATACGGTACATCCTACACCTATCAAAGTTTGCAACATACAAATGCTTGTAACTTTTTACTGGAGCGTCATAAAACCTTGAAATTTTGTAAGAATAAAGTACTCGAGCCTCTTGTCAATTTAAGTTATCGCTCAAAGCTATGCTACCCTTGAGTCCCAAATCAAACACTGATAAAACGTCAAATGGCCCTAACTTCTATAGGGTACGTCCTACATCTATCAAAGTTTGCAACATACAAATGCTTGTAACTTTTACTGGTGCGTCATAAAACCTTGAAATTTTGTAACAATAAAGTACTCGATCCTCTTGTCAATTTAAGCTATCGCTCAAAGCTATGCTAACGTTGAGTCCCAAATCAACCACTGATAAAACTTCAAATGGCCCTAACTTCTATACGGTACGTAATACACCTATCAAAGTTTGCAACATACAAATGCTTGTAACTTTTACTGGAGCGTCATAAAACCTTGAAATTTTGTAACAATAACGTACTCGAGCCTCTTGTCAATTTAAGCTATCGATCAAAGCTATGCTACCCAAGTCCCAAATCAAACACTGATAACACTTCAAATGGCCCTAGCTTCTATACGGTACGTCCTACACCTATCAAAGTTTGCAACATACAAATGCTTGTAACTTTTTACTGGAGCGTCATAAAACCTTGAAATTTGATAAACAATAAAGTACTCGAGCCTCTTGTCAATTTAAGCTATCGCTCAAAGCTATGCTACCCTTGAGTCCCAAATCAAACACTGATAAAACTTTAAATGACCCTAACTTCTGTACGGTACGTCCTACACTTATCAAAGTTTGCAACATACAAATGCTTGTAACTTTTTACTGGAGCGTCATAAAACCTAGAAATTTTGTAACAATAAAGTACTCGAGCCTCTTGTCAATTTAAGCTATCGCTCAAAGCTATGCTACCCTTGCGTGAAAAATCAAACACTGATAAAACTTCAAATGGCCCTAACTTCTATACGGTACGTCCTACACCTATGAAAGTTTGCAACATACAAATGCTTGTAACTTTTTACTGGAGCGTCATAAAACCTTGAAATTTTGTAACAATAAAGTACTCGAACCTCTTGCCAATTTAAGCTATCGCTCAAAGCTATGCTAACGTTGAGTCCCAAATCAAACACTGATAAAACTTCAAATGGCCCTAACTTCTATATGGTACGTAATACACCTATCAAAGTTTGCAACATACATATGCTTGTAACTTTTACTGGAGCGTCATAAAACCTTGAAATTTTGTAACAATAACGTACTCGAGCCTCTTGTCAATTTAAGCTAGCGCTCAAAGCTATGCTACCCTTAAGTCCCAAATCAAACACTGATAACACATCAAATGGCCCTAACTTCTATACGGTACGTCCTACACCTATCAAAGTTTGCAACATACAAATGCTTGTAACTTTTTACTGGAGCGTCATAAAACCTTGAAATTTTATAAACAATAAAGTACTCGAGCCTCTTGTCAATTTAAGCTATCGCTCAAAGCTATGCTACCCTTGAGTCCCAAATCAAACACTGATAAAACTTTAAATGGCCCTAACTTCTGTACGGTACGTCCTACACTTATCAAAGTTTGCAACATACAAATGCTTGTAACTTTTTACTGGAGCGTCATAAAACCTTGAAATTTTATAAACAATAAAGTACTCGAGCCTCTTGTCAATTTAAGCTATCGCTCAAATCTATGCTAACGTTGAGTCCCAAATCAAACACTGACAAAACTTCAAATGGCCCTAACTTCTATACGGTACGTAATACACCTATCAAAATTTGCAACATACAAATGCTTGTAACTTTTACTGGAGCGTCATAAAACCTTGAAATTTTGTAACAATAACGTACTCGAGCCTCTTGTCAATTTAAGCTATCGCTCAAAGCTATGCTACCCTTAAGTCCCAAATCAAACACTGACATCAAATGGCCCTAACTTCTATACGGTACGTCCTACACCTATCAAAGTTTGCAACTTACAAATGCTTGTAACTTTTTACTGGAGCGTCATAAAACCGTGAAATTTTGTAACAATAAAGTACTCGAACCTCTTGTCAACTTAAGCTATCGCTCAAAGCTATGCTAACGTTGAGTCCCAAATCAAACACTGATAAAACTTCAAATGGCCCTAATTTCTATACGGTACGTAATACACCTATTAAAGTTTGCAACATACAAATGCTTGTAACTTTTACTGGAGCGTCATAAAACCTTGAAATTTTGTAACAATAACGTACTCGAGCCTCTTGTCAATTTAAGCTATCGCTCAAAGCTATGCTTCCCAAGTCCCAAATCAAACACTGATAACACTTCAAATGGCCCTAGCTTCTATACGGTACGTCCTACACCTATCAAAGTTTGCAACATACAAATGCTTGTAACTTTTTACTGGAGCGTCATAAAACCTTGAAATTTGATCAACAATAAAGTACTCGAGCCTCTTGTCAATTTAAGCTATCGCTCAAAGCTATGCTACCCTTGAGTCCCAAATCAAACACTGATAAAACTTTAAATGACCCTAACTTCTGTACGGTACGTCCTACACTTATCAAAGTTTGCAACATACAAATGCTTGTAACTTTTTACTGGAGCGTCATAAAACCTAGAAATTTTGTAACAATAAAGTACTCGAGCCTCTTGTCAATTTAAGCTATCGGTCAAAGCTATGCTACCCTTGCGTCAAAAATCAAACACTGATAAAACTCCAAATGGCCCTAACTTCTATACGGTACATCCGACACCTATCAAAGTTTGCAACATACAAATGCTTGTAACTTTTTACTGGAGCATCATAAAACCTAGAAATTTTGTAACAATAAAGTACTCGAACCTCTTGCCAATTTAAGCTATCGCTCAAAGCTATGCTAACGTTGAGTCCCACATCAAACACTGATAAAACTTCAAATGGCCCTAACTTCTATACGGTACGTAATACACCTATCAAAGTTTGCAACATACAAATGCTTGTAACTTTTACTGGAGCGTCATAAAACCTTGAAATTTTGTAACAATAACGTACTCGAGCCTCTTGTCAATTTAAGCTATCGCTCAAAGCTATGCTACCCTTAAGTCCCAAATCAAACACTGATAACACATCAAATGGCCCTAACTTCTATACGGTACGTCCTACACCTATCAAAGTTTGCAACATACAAATGCTTGTAACTTTTTACTGGAGCGTCATAAAACCTTGAAATTTTATAAACAATAAAGTACTCGAGCCTCTTGTCAATTTAAGCTATCGCTCAAAGCTATGCTACCCTTGAGTCCCAAATCAAACATTGATAAAACTTTAAATGGCCCTAACTTCTGTACGGTACGTCCTACACTTATCAAAGTTTGCAACATACAAATGTTTGTAACTTTTTACTGGAGCGTCATAAAACCTAGAAATTTTGTAACAATAAAGTACTCGAGCCTCTTGTCAATTTAAGCTATCGCTCAAAGCTATGCTACCCTTGCGTCAAAAATCAAACACTGATAAAACTCCAAATGGCCCTAACTTCTATACGGTACATCCGACACCTATCAAAGTTTGCAACATACAAATGCTTGTAACTTTTTACTGGAGCATCATAAAACCTTGAAATTTTGTAACAATAAAGTACTCGAACCTCTTGTCAATTTAAGCTACCGCTCAAAGCTATGCTAACGTTGAGTCCCAAATCAACCACTGATAAAACTTCAAATGGCCCTAACTTCTATACGATACCTAATACACCTATCAAAGTTTGCAACATACAAATGCTTGTAACTTTTACTGGAGCGTCATAAAACCTTGAAATTTTGTAACAATAAAGTACTCGAGCCTCTTGTCAATTTAAGCTATCGGTCAAAGCTATGCTACCCTTCAGTCCCAAATCAGACACTGATAAAACTTCAAATGGGCCTAACTTCTATACGGTACGTCCTACACCTATCAAAGTTTGCAACACACAAATGCTTGTAACTTTTTACTGGAGCGTCATAAAACCTTCAAATTTTGTAACAATAAAGTACTCGAGCCTCTTGTCAATTTAAGCTATCGCTCAAAGCTATGCTACCCTTGCGTCAAAAATCAAACACTAATAAAACTTCAATTGGCCCTAACTTCTATACGGTACGTCCTACACCTATGAAAGTTTGCAACATACAAATGCTTGTAACTTTTTACTGGACCGTCATAAAACCTAGAAATTTGTAACAATAAAGTACTCGAGCCTCTTGTCAATTTAAGCTATCGCTTAAATCTATGCTACCCTTGAGTCCCAAATTAAACACTGATAAAACTTCAAATGGCCCTAACTTCTATACGGTACATCCTGCACCTATCAAAGTCTGCAACATACAAATGCTTGTAACTTTTTACTGGAGCGTCATAAAACCTTGAAATTTTGTAACAATAAAGTAGTCGAGCCTCTTGTCAATTTAAATTATCGCTCAAAGCTATGCTACCCTTGAGTCCCAAATCAAACACTGATAAAACTTCAAATGGCCCTAACTGCTATAGGGTACGTCCTACACCTATCAAAGTTTGCAACATACAAATGCTTGTAACTTTTACTGGAGCGTCATAAAACCTTGAAATTTTGTAACAATAAAGTACTCGATCCTCTTGTCAATTTAAGCTATCGCTCAAAGCTATGCTACCCTTGCGTCAAAAATCAAACACTGATAAAACTTCAAATGGCCCTAACTTCTATACGGTACGTCCTACACCTATGAAAGTTTGCAACATACAAATGCTTGTAACTTTTTACTGCACCGTCATAAAACCTAGAAATTTTGTAACAGTAAAGTACTCGAGCCTCTTGTCAATTTAAGCTATCGCTCAAAGCTATGCTACCCTTGAGTCCCAAATCAAACACTGATAAAACTTCAAATGGCCCTAACTGATATAGGGTACGTCCTACATCTATCAAAGTTTGCAACATACAAATGCTTGTAACTTTTACTGGAGCGTCATAAAACCTAGAAATTTTGTAACAATAAAGTACTCGAGCCTCTTGTCAATTTAAGCTATCGCTTAAATCTATGCTACCCTTGAGTCCCAAATTAACCACTGATAAAACTCCAAATGGCCCTAACTTCTATACGGTACATCCGACACCTATCAAAGTTTGCAACATACAAATGCTTGTAACTTTTTACTGGAGAATCATAAAACCTTGAAATTTTGTAACAATAAAGTACTCGAGCCTCTTGTCAATTTAAGTTATCGCTCAAAGCTATGCTACCCTTGAGTCCCAAATCAAACACTGATAAAACTTCAAATGGCCCTAACTTCTATAGGGTACGTCCTACACCTATCAAAGTTTGCAACATACAAATGCTTGTAACTTTTACTGGAGCGTCATAAAACCTTGAAATTTTGTAACAATAAAGTACTCGATCCTCTTGTCAATTTAAGCTATCGCTCAAAGCTATGCTACACTTAAGTCCCAAATCAAACACTGATAAAACTTCAAATGGCCCCAACTTCTATACGGTACGTCCTACACCTATCAAAGTTTGCAACATACAAATGCTTGTAACTTTTTACTGGAGCGTCATAAAACCTTGAAATTTTAGAAACAATAAAGTACTCGAGCCTCTTGTCAATTTAAGTTATCGCTCAAAGCTATGCTACCCTTGAGTCCCAAATCAAACACTGATAAAACTTCAAATGGCTCCAACTTCTATAGGGTACGTCCTACACTATCAAAGTCTGCAACATACAAATGCTTGTAACTTTTACTGGAGCGTCATAAAACCTTGAAATTTTGTAACAATAAAGTACTCGAGCCTCTTGTCAATTTAAGCTATCGCTCAAAGTTATGCTACCCTTAAGTCCCAAATCAAACACTAATAAAACTTCAAATGGCCCTAACTTCTATACGGTACGTCCTACACCTATCAAAGTTTGCAACATACAAATGCTTGTAACTTTTTACTGGAGCGTCATAAAATCTTGAAATTTTGTAACAATAAAGTACTCGAGCCTCTTGTCAATTTAAGTTATCGCTCAAAGCTATGCTACCCTTGAGTCCCAAATCAAACACTGATAAAACTTCAAATGGCCCTAACTTCTATAGGGTACGTCCTACACCTATCAAAGTTTGCAACATACAAATGCTTGTAACTTTTACTGGAGCGTCATAAAACCTTGAAATTTTGTAACAATAAAGTACTCGATCCTCTTGTCAATTTAAGCTATCGCTCAAAGCTATGCTACACTTAAGTCCCAAATCAAACACTGATAAAACTTCAAATGGCCCCAACTTCTATACGGTACGTCCTACACCTATCAAAGTTTGCAACATACAAATGCTTGTAACTTTTTACTGGAGCGTCATAAAACCTTGAAAATTTAGAAACAATAAAGTACTCGAGCCTCTTGTCAATTTAAGTTATCGCTCAAAGCTATGCTACCCTTGAGTCCCAAATCAAACACTGATAAAACTTCAAACGGCTCCAACTTCTATAGGGTACGTCCTACACTATCAAAGTCTGCAACATACAAATGCTTGTAACTTTTACTGGAGCGTCATAAAACCTTGAAATTTTGTAACAATAAAGTACTCGAGCCTCTTGTCAATTTAAGCTATCGCTCAAAGTTATGCTACCCTTAAGTCCCAAATCAAACACTAATAAAACTTCAAATGGCCCTAACTTCTATACGGTACGTCCTACACCTATCAAAGTTTGCAACATACAAATGCTTGTAACTTTTTACTGGAGCGTCATAAAATCTTGAAATTTTGTAACAATAAAGTACTCGAACCTCTTGTCAATTTAAGCTATCGCTCAAAGCAATGCTAACGTTGAGTCCCAAATCAACCACTGATAAAACTTCAAATGGCCCTAACTTCTATACGGTACCTAATACACCTATCAAAGTTTGCAACATACAAATGCTTGTAACTTTTACTGGAGCGTCATAAAACCTTGAAATTTTGTAACAATAAAGTACTCGAGCCTCTTGTCAATTTAAGCTATCGGTCAAAGCTATGCTACCCTTGAGTCCCAAATCAGACACTGATAAAACTTCAAATGGCCCTAACTTCTATACGGTACGTCCTACACCTATGAAAGTTTGCAACATACAAATGCTTGTAACTTTTTACTGGACCGTCATAAAACCTAGAAATTTTGTAACAATAAAGTACTCGAGCCTCTTGTAAATTTAAGCTATCGCTCAAATCTATGCTACCCTTGAGTCCCAAATTAAACACTGATAAAACTTCAAATGGCCCTAACTTCTATACGGTACATCCTGCACCTATCAAAGTTTGCAACATACAAATGCTTGTAACTTTTTACTGGAGCGTCATAAAACCTTGAAATTTTGTAACAATAAAGTACTCGAGCCTCTTGTTAATTTAAATTATCGCTCAAAGCTATGCTACCCTTGAGTCCCAAATCAAACACTGATAAAACTTCAAATGGCCCTAACTGCTATAGGGTACGTCCTACACCTATCAAAGTTTGCAACATACAAATGCTTGTAACTTTCACTGGAGCGTCATAAAACCTTGAAATTTTGTAACAATAAAGTACTCGAGCCTCTTGTCAATTTAAGTTATCGCTCAAAGCTATGCTACCCTTGAGTCCCAAATCAAACACTGATAAAACTTCAAATGGAACTAACTTCTATAGGGTACGTCCTACACCTATCAAAGTTTGCAACATACAAATGCTTGTAACTTTTACTGGAGCGTCATAAAACCCAGAAATTTTGTTACAATAAAGTACTCGAGCCTCTTGTCAATTTAAGCTATCGCTCAAAGCTATGCTACCCTTGCGTCAAAAATCAAACACTGATAAAACTTCAAATGGCCCTAACTTCTATACGGTACGTCCTACACCTATGAAAGTTTGCAACATACAAATGCTTGTAACTTTTTACTGGAGCGTCATAAAACCTAGAAATTTTGTAACAATAAAGTACTCGAGCCTCTTGTCAATTTAAGCTATCGCTCAAATCTATGCTACCCTTGAGTCCCAAATTAAACACTGATAAAACTCCAAATGGCCCTAACTTCTATACGGTACATCCGACACTATCAAAGTTTGCAACATACAAATGCTTGTAACTTTTACTGGAGCGTCATAAAACCTAGAAATTTTGTAACAATAAAGTACTCGAGCCTCTTGTCAATTTAAGCTATCGCTCAAAGCTATGCTACCCTTAAGTCCCAAATCAAACACTAATAAAACTTCAAATGGCCCTAACTTCTATACGGTACGTCCTACACCTATCAAAGTTTGCAACATACAAATGCTTGTAACTTTTTACTGGAGCGTCATAAAATCTTGAAATTTTGTAACAATAAAGTACTCGAACCTCTTGTCAATTTAAGCTATCGCTCAAAGCTATGCTAACGTTGAGTCCCAAATCAACCACTGATAAAACTTCAAATGGCCCTAACTTCTATACGGTACCTAATACACCTATCAAAGTTTGCAACATACAAATGCTTGTAACTTTTACTGGAGCGTCATAAAACCTGAAATTTTGTAACAATAAAGTACTCGAGCCTCTTGTCAATTTAAGCTATCGGTCAAAGCTATGCTACCCTTGAGTCCCAAATCAGACACTGATAAAACTTCAAATGGGCCTAACTTCTATACGGTACGTCCTACACCTATCAAAGTTTGCAACATACAAATGGTTGTAACTTTTTACTGGAGCGTCATAAAACCTTCAAATTTTGTAACAATAAAGTACTCGAGCCTCTTGTCAATTTAAGCTATCGCTCAAAGCTATGCTACCCTTGCGTCAAAAATCAAACACTGATAAAACTTCAAATGGCCCCAACTTCTATAGGGTACGTCCTACACCTATCAAAGTTTGCAACATACAAATGCTTGTAACTTTTTACTGGAGCGTCATAAAACCTTGAAATTTTGTAACAATAAAGTACTCGAACCTCTTGTCAATTTAAGCTATCGCTCAAAGCTATGCTAACGTTGAGTCCCAAATCAACCACTGATAAAACTTCAAATGGCCCTAACTTCTATAGGGTACGTCCTACACCTATCAAAGTTTGCAACATACAAATGCTTGTAACTTTTACTGGAGCGTCATAAAACCTTGAAATTTTGTAACAATAAAGTACTCGATCCTCTTGTCAATTTAAGCTATCGCTCAAAGCTATGCTACACTTAAGTCCCAAATCAAATACTGATAAAACTTCAAATGGCCCTAACTTCTATACGGTACGTCCTACACCTATCAAAGTTTGCAACATACAAATGCTTGTAACTTTTTACTGGAGCGTCATAAAACCTTGAAATTTTATAAACAATAAAGTACTCGAGCCTCTTGTCAATTTAAGTTATCGCTCAAAGCTATGCTACCCTTGAGTCCCAAATCAAACACTGATATAACTTCAAATGGCCCCAACTTCTATAGGGTACGTCCTACACCTATCAAAGTTTGCAACATACAAATGCTTGTAACTTTTTACTGGAGCGTCATAAAACCTTGAAATTTTATAACAATAAAGTACTCGAACCTCTTGTCAATTTAAGCTGTCGCTCAAGGCTATGCTATCGTTGAGTCCCAAATCAACCACTGATAAAACTTCAAATGGCCCTAACTTCTATACGGTACGTAATACACGTATCAAAGTTTGCAACAAACAAATGCCTGTAACTTTTACTAGAGCGTCATAAAACCTTGAAATTTTGTAAAAATAACGTACTCGAGCCTCTTGTCAATTTAAGCTATCGCTCAAAGCTATGCTAACGTTGAGTCCCAAATCAAACACTGATAAAACTTCAAATGGCCCTAACTTCTATACGGTACGTTCAAATGGCCCTAACTTCTATACGGTACGTAATACACCTATCAAAGTTTGCAACAAACAAATGCTTGTAACTTTTACTGGAGCGTCATAAAACCTTGAAATTTTGTAACAATAAAGTACTCGAGCCTCTTGTCAATTTAAGCTATCGCTCAAATCTATGCTACCCTTGAGTCCCAAATTAAAGACTGATAAAACACCAAATGGCCCTAACTTCTATACGGTACATCCTACACCTATCAAAGTTTGCAACATACAAATCATTGTAACTTTTTACTGGAGCGTCATAAAACCTTAAAATGTTGTAACAATAAAGTACTCGAGCCTCTTGTCAATTTAAGCTATCGCTCAAAGCTATGCTACACTTAAGTCCCAAATCAAACACTGATAAAACTTCAAATGGCCCTAACTTCTATACGATACGTCCTACACCTATCAAAGTTTGCAACATACAAATGCTTGTAACTTTTTACTGGAGCGTCATAAAACCTTGAAATTTTATAAACAATAAAGTACTCGAGCCTCTTGTCAATTTAAGTTATCGCTCAAAGCTATGCTACCCTTGAGTCCCAAATCAAACACTGATAAAACTTCAAATGGCCCCAACTTCTATAGGGTACGTCCTACACCTATCAAAGTTTGCAACATACAAATGCTTGTAACTTTTTACTGGAGCGTCATAAAACCTAGAAATTTTGTAACAATAAAGTACTCGAGCCTCTTGTCAATTTAAGCTATCGCTCAAAGCTATGCTAACGTTGAGTCCCAAATCAACCACTGATAAAACTTCAAATGGCCCTAACTTCTATACTGTACGTAATACACCTATCAAAGTTTGCAACATACATATGCTTGTAACTTTTACTGGAGCGTCATAAAACTTTGAAATACGGTACGGTACGGTACGTCCTACACCTATGAAAGTTTGCAACATACAAATGCTTGTAACTTTTTACTGGAGCGTCATAAAACCTAGAAATTTTGTAACAATAAAGTACTCGAGCCTCTTGTCAATTTAAGCTATCGCTCAAATCTATGCTACCCTTGAGTCCCAAATTAAACACTGATAAAACTCCAAATGGCCCTAACTTCTATACGGTACATCCGACACTATCAAAGTTTGCAACATACAAATGCTTGTAACTTTTACTGGAGCGTCATAAAACCTAGAAATTTTGTAACAATAAAGTACTCGAGCCTCTTGTCAATTTAAGCTATCGCTCAAAGCTATGCTACCCTTAAGTCCCAAATCAAACACTAATAAAACTTCAAATGGCCCTAACTTCTATACGGTACGTCCTACACCTATCAAAGTTTGCAACATACAAATGCTTGTAACTTTTTACTGGAGCGTCATAAAATCTTGAAATTTTGTAACAATAAAGTACTCGAACCTCTTGTCAATTTAAGCTATCGCTCAAAGCTATGCTAACGTTGAGTCCCAAATCAACCACTGATAAAACTTCAAATGGCCCTAACTTCTATACGGTACCTAATACACCTATCAAAGTTTGCAACATACAAATGCTTGTAACTTTTACTGGAGCGTCATAAAACCTGAAATTTTGTAACAATAAAGTACTCGAGCCTCTTGTCAATTTAAGCTATCGGTCAAAGCTATGCTACCCTTGAGTCCCAAATCAGACACTGATAAAACTTCAAATGGGCCTAACTTCTATACGGTACGTCCTACACCTATCAAAGTTTGCAACATACAAATGGTTGTAACTTTTTACTGGAGCGTCATAAAACCTTCAAATTTTGTAACAATAAAGTACTCGAGCCTCTTGTCAATTTAAGCTATCGCTCAAAGCTATGCTACCCTTGCGTCAAAAATCAAACACTGATAAAACTTCAAATGGCCCCAACTTCTATAGGGTACGTCCTACACCTATCAAAGTTTGCAACATACAAATGCTTGTAACTTTTTACTGGAGCGTCATAAAACCTTGAAATTTTGTAACAATAAAGTACTCGAACCTCTTGTCAATTTAAGCTATCGCTCAAAGCTATGCTAACGTTGAGTCCCAAATCAACCACTGATAAAACTTCAAATGGCCCTAACTTCTATAGGGTACGTCCTACACCTATCAAAGTTTGCAACATACAAATGCTTGTAACTTTTACTGGAGCGTCATAAAACCTTGAAATTTTGTAACAATAAAGTACTCGATCCTCTTGTCAATTTAAGCTATCGCTCAAAGCTATGCTACACTTAAGTCCCAAATCAAATACTGATAAAAATTCAAATGGCCCTAACTTCTATACGGTACGTCCTACACCTATCAAAGTTTGCAACATACAAATGCTTGTAACTTTTTACTGGAGCGTCATAAAACCTTGAAATTTTATCAACAATAAAGTACTCGAGCCTCTTGTCAATTTAAGTTATCGCTCAAAGCTATGCTACCCTTGAGTCCCAAATCAAACACTGATATAACTTCAAATGGCCCCAACTTCTATAGGGTACGTCCTACACCTATCAAAGTTTGCAACATACAAATGCTTGTAACTTTTTACTGGAGCGTCATAAAACCTTGAAATTTTGTAACAATAAAGTACTCGAACCTCTTGTCAATTTAAGCTGTCGCTCAAGGCTATGCTATCGTTGAGTCCCAAATCAACCACTGATAAAACTTCAAATGGCCCTAACTTCTATACGGTACGTAATACACGTATCAAAGTTTGCAACAAACAAATGCCTGTAACTTTTACTAGAGCGTCATAAAACCTTGAAATTTTGTAAAAATAACGTACTCGAGCCTCTTGTCAATTTAAGCTATCGCTCAAAGCTATGCTAACGTTGAGTCCCAAATCAAACACTGATAAAACTTCAAATGGCCCTAACTTCTATACGGTACGTTCAAATGGCCCTAACTTCTATACGGTACGTAATACACCTATCAAAGTTTGCAACAAACAAATGCTTGTAACTTTTACTGGAGCGTCATAAAACCTTGAAATTTTGTAACAATAAAGTACTCGAGCCTCTTGTCAATTTAAGCTATCGCTCAAATCTATGCTACCCTTGAGTCCCAAATTAAAGACTGATAAAACACCAAATGGCCCTAACTTCTATACGGTACATCCTACACCTATCAAAGTTTGCAACATACAAATCATTGTAACTTTTTACTGGAGCGTCATAAAACCTTAAAATGTTGTAACAATAAAGTACTCGAGCCTCTTGTCAATTTAAGCTATCGCTCAAAGCTATGCTACACTTAAGTCCCAAATCAAACACTGATAAAACTTCAAATGGCCCTAACTTCTATACGATACGTCCTACACCTATCAAAGTTTGCAACATACAAATGCTTGTAACTTTTTACTGGAGCGTCATAAAACCTTGAAATTTTATAAACAATAAAGTACTCGAGCCTCTTGTCAATTTAAGTTATCGCTCAAAGCTATGCTACCCTTGAGTCCCAAATCAAACACTGATAAAACTTCAAATGGCCCCAACTTCTATAGGGTACGTCCTACACCTATCAAAGTTTGCAACATACAAATGCTTGTAACTTTTTACTGGAGCGTCATAAAACCTAGAAATTTTGTAACAATAAAGTACTCGAGCCTCTTGTCAATTTAAGCTATCGCTCAAAGCTATGCTAACGTTGAGTCCCAAATCAACCACTGATAAAACTTCAAATGGCCCTAACTTCTATACTGTACGTAATACACCTATCAAAGTTTGCAACATACATATGCTTGTAACTTTTACTGGAGCGTCATAAAACTTTGAAATACGGTACGGTACGGTACGTCCTACACCTATGAAAGTTTGCAACATACAAATGCTTGTAACTTTTTACTGGAGCGTCATAAAACCTAGAAATTTTGTAACAATAAAGTACTCGAGCCTCTTGTCAATTTAAGCTATCGCTCAAATCTATGCTACCCTTGAGTCCCAAATTAAACACTGATAAAACTCCAAATGGCCCTAACTTCTATACGGTACATCCGACACTATCAAAGTTTGCAACATACAAATGCTTGTAACTTTTACTGGAGCGTCATAAAACCTAGAAATTTTGTAACAATAAAGTACTCGAGCCTCTTGTCAATTTAAGCTATCGCTCAAAGCTATGCTACCCTTAAGTCCCAAATCAAACACTAATAAAACTTCAAATGGCCCTAACTTCTATACGGTACGTCCTACACCTATCAAAGTTTGCAACATACAAATGCTTGTAACTTTTTACTGGAGCGTCATAAAATCTTGAAATTTTGTAACAATAAAGTACTCGAACCTCTTGTCAATTTAAGCTATCGCTCAAAGCTATGCTAACGTTGAGTCCCAAATCAACCACTGATAAAACTTCAAATGGCCCTAACTTCTATACGGTACCTAATACACCTATCAAAGTTTGCAACATACAAATGCTTGTAACTTTTACTGGAGCGTCATAAAACCTTGAAATTTTGTAACAATAAAGTACTCGAGCCTCTTGTCAATTTAAGCTATCGGTCAAAGCTATGCTACCCTTGAGTCCCAAATCAGACACTGATAAAACTTCAAATGGGCCTAACTTCTATACGGTACGTCCTACACCTATCAAAGTTTGCAACATACAAATGGTTGTAACTTTTTACTGGAGCGTCATAAAACCTTCAAATTTTGTAACAATAAAGTACCCGAGCCTCTTGTCAATTTAAGCTATCGCTCAAAGCTATGCTACCCTTGCGTCAAAAATCAAACACTGATAAAACTTCAAATGGCCCCAACTTCTATAGGGTACGTCCTACACCTATCAAAGTTTGCAACATACAAATGCTTGTAACTTTTTACTGGAGCGTCATAAAACCTTGAAATTTTGTAACAATAAAGTACTCGAACCTCTTGTCAATTTAAGCTATCGCTCAAAGCTATGCTAACGTTGAGTCCCAAATCAACCACTGATAAAACTTCAAATGGCCCTAACTTCTATAGGGTACGTCCTACACCTATCAAAGTTTGCAACATACAAATGCTTGTAACTTTTACTGGAGCGTCATAAAACCTTGAAATTTTGTAACAATAAAGTACTCGATCCTCTTGTCAATTTAAGCTATCGCTCAAAGCTATGCTACACTTAAGTCCCAAATCAAATACTGATAAAACTTCAAATGGCCCTAACTTCTATACGGTACGTCCTACACCTATCAAAGTTTGCAACATACAAATGCTTGTAACTTTTTACTGGAGCGTCATAAAACCTTGAAATTTTATAAACAATAAAGTACTCGAGCCTCTTGTCAATTTAAGTTATCGCTCAAAGCTATGCTACCCTTGAGTCCCAAATCAAACACTGATAAAACTTCAAATGGCCCCAACTTCTATAGGGTACGTCCTACACCTATCAAAGTTTGCAACATACAAATGCTTGTAACTTTTTACTGGAGCGTCATAAAACCTTGAAATTTTGTAACAATAAAGTACTCGAACCTCTTGTCAATTTAAGCTGTCGCTCAAGGCTATGCTATCGTTGAGTCCCAAATCAACCAGTGATAAAACTTCAAATGGCCCTAACTTCTATACGGTACGTAATACACCTATCAAAGTTTGCAACAAACAAATGCCTGTAACTTTTACTAGAGCGTCATAAAACCTTGAAATTTTGTAACAATAACGTACTCGAGCCTCTTGTCAATTTAAGCTATCGCTCAAAGCTATGCTAACCTTGAGTCCCAAATCAGACACTGATAAAACTTCAAATGGCCCTAACTTCTATACGGTACGTCCTACACCTATCAAAGTTTGCAACTTATGCTTGTAACTTTTTACTGGAGCTTCATAAAACCTTGAAATTTTGTAACAATAAAGTACTCGAACCTCTTGTCAATTTAAGCTATCGCTCAAATCTATGCTAACGTTGAGTCCCAAATCAAACACTGATAAAACATCAAATGGCCCTAACTTCTATACGGTACGTTCAAATGGCCCTAACTTCTATACGGTACGTAATACACCTATCAAAGTTTGCAACAAACAAATCCTTGTAACTTTTACTGGAGCGTCATAAAACCCTGAAATTTTGTAACAATAAAGTACTCGAGCCTCTTGTCAATTTAAGCTATCGCTCAAATCTATGCTACCCTTGAGTCCCAAATTAAAGACTGATAAAACACCAAATGGCCCTAACTTCTATACGGTACATCCTACACCTATCAAAGTTTGCAACATACAAATCATTGTAACTTTTTACTGGAGCGTCATAAAACCTTAAAATGTTGTAACAATAAAGTACTCGAGCCTCTTGTCAATTTAAGCTATCGCTCAAAGCTATGCTACACTTAAGTCCCAAATCAAACACTGATAAAACTTCAAATGGCCCTAACTTCTATACGATACGTCCTACACCTATCAAAGTTTGCAACATACAAATGCTTGTAACTTTTTACTGGAGCGTCATAAAACCTTGAAATTTTATAAACAATAAAGTACTCGAGCCTCTTGTCAATTTAAGTTATCGCTCAAAGCTATGCTACCCTTGAGTCCCAAATCAAACACTGATAAAACATCAAATGGCCCCAACTTCTATAGGGTACGTCCTACACCTATCAAAGTTTGCAACATACAAATGCTTGTAACTTTTTACTGGAGCGTCATAAAACCTAGAAATTTTGTAACAATAAAGTACTCGAGCCTCTTGTCAATTTAAGCTATCGCTCAAAGCTATGCTAACGTTGAGTCCCAAATCAACCACTGATAAAACTTCAAATGGCCCTAACTTCTATACTGTACGTAATACACCTATCAAAGTTTGCAACATACATATGCTTGTAACTTTTACTGGAGCGTCATAAAACTTTGAAATTTTGTAACAATAACGTACTCGAGCCTCTTGTCAATTTAAGCTATCGCTCAAAGCTATGCTACCCTTGAGTCCCAAATCAGACACTGATAAAACTTCAAATTGCCCTAACTTCTATACGGTACGTCCTACACCTATCAAAGTTTGCAACTTACAAATGCTTGTAACTTTTTACTGAAGCGTCATAAAACCTTGAAATTTTGTAACAATAAAGTACTCGAACCTCTTGTCAATTTAAGCTATCGCTCAAAGCTATGCTAACGTTGAGTCCCAAATCAAACACTTATAAAACTTCAAATGGCCCTAATTTCTATACGGTACGTAATACACCTATCAAAGTTTGCAACATACAAATGCTTGTAACTTTTACTGGAGCGTCATAAAACCTTGAAATTTTGTAACAATAAAGTACTCGAGCCTCTTGTCAATTTAAGCTATCGCTCAAAGCTATGCTACCCTTAAGTCCCAAATCAAACACTAATAAAACTTCAAATGGCCCTAACTTCTATACGGTACGTCCTACACCTATCAAAGTTTGCAACATACAAATGCTTGTAACTTTTTACTGGAGCGTCATAAAACCTTGAAATTTTGTAACAATAAAGTACTCGAACCTCTTGTCAATTTAAGCTATCGCTCAAAGCTATGCTAACGTTGAGTCCCAAATCAACCACTGATAAAACTTCAAATGGCCCTAACTTCTATACGGTACCTAATACACCTATCAAAGTTTGCAATATACAAATGCTTGTAACTTTTACTGGAGCGTCATAAAACCTTGAAATTTTGTAACAATAAAGTACTCGAGCCTCTTGTCAATTTAAGCTATCGCTCAAAGCTATGCTACCCTTGAGTCCCAAATCAGACACTGATAAAACTTCAAATGGGCCTAACTTCTATACGGTACATCCTACACCTATCAAAGTTTGCAACATACAAATGCTTGTAACTTTTTACTGGAACGTCATAAAACCTTCAAATTTTGTAACAATAAAGTACTCGAGCCTCTTGTCAATTTAAGCTATCGCTCAAAGCTATGCTACCCTTGCGTCAAAAATCAAACACTGAGAAAACTTCAAATGGCCCTAACTTCTATACGGTACGTCCTACACCTATAAAAGTTTGCAACATACAAATGCTTGTAACTTTTTACTGGACCGTCATAAAACCTAGAAATTTTGTAACAATAAAGTACTCGAGCCTCTTGTCAATTTAAGCTATCGCTCAAAGCTATGCTACCCTTGAGTCCCATATTAAACACTGATAAAACTTCAAATGGCCCTAACTTCTATACGGTACCTAATACACCTATCAAAGTTTGCAATATACAAATGCTTGTAACTTTTACTGGAGCGTCATAAAACCTTGAAATTTTGTAACAATAAAGTACTCGAGCCTCTTGTCAATTTAAGCTATCGCTCAAAGCTATGCTACCCTTGAGTCCCAAATCAGACACTGATAAAACTTCAAATGGGCCTAACTTCTATACGGTACGTCCTACACCTATCAAAGTTTGCAACATACAAATGCTTGTAACTTTTTACTGGAGCGTCATAAAACCTTCAAATTTTGTAACAATAAAGTACTCGAGCCTCTTGTTAATTTAAGCTATCGCTCAAAGCTATGCTACCCTTGCGTCAAAAATCAAGCACTGATAAAACTTCAAATGGCCCTATCTGCTATACGGTACATCCTACACCTATCAAAGTTTGCAACATACAAATGCTTGTAACTTTTTACTGGAGCGTCATAAAACCTTGAAATTTTGTAACAATAAAGTACTCGAACCTCTTGTCAATTTAAGCTATCGCTCAAAGCTATGCTAACGTTGAGTCCCAAATCAACCACTGTTAAAACTTCAAATGGCCCTAACTTCTATGCGGTACGTAATACACCTATCAAAGTTTGCAACATACAAATGCTTGTAACTTTTACTGGAGCGTCAAAAAAACTTGAAATTTTGTAACAATAAAGTACTCGAGCCTCTTGTCAATTTAAGCTATCGCTCAAAGTTATGCTACCCTTGGGTCCCAAATCAAACACTGATAACACTTCAAATGGCCCTAGCTTCTATACGGTACGTCCTACACCTATCAAAGTTTGCAACATACAAATGCTTGTAACTTTTTACTGGAGCGTCATAAAACCTTGAAATTTTGTAACAATAAAGTACTCGAACCTCTTGTCAATTTAAGCTATCGCTCAAAGCTATGCTAACGTTGAGTCCCAAATCAACCACTGATAAAACTTCAAATGGCCCTAACTTCTATACGGTACCTAATACACCTATCAAAGTTTGCAATATACAAATGCTTGTAACTTTTACTGGAGCGTCATAAAACCTTGAAATTTTGTAACAATAAAGTACTCGAGCCTCTTGTCAATTTAAGCTATCGCTCAAAGCTATGCTACCCTTGAGTCCCAAATCAGACACTGATAAAACTTCAAATGGGCCTAACTTCTATACGGTACATCCTACACCTATCAAAGTTTGCAACATACAAATGCTTGTAACTTTTTACTGGAGCGTCATAAAACCTTCAAATTTTGTAACAATAAAGTACTCGAGCCTCTTGTCAATTTAAGCTATCGCTCAAAGCTATGCTACCCTTGCGTCAAAAATCAAACACTGAGAAAACTTCAAATGGCCCTAACTTCTATACGGTACGTCCTACACCTATAAAAGTTTGCAACATACAAATGCTTGTAACTTTTTACTGGACCGTCATAAAACCTAGAAATTTTGTAACAATAAAGTACTCGAGCCTCTTGTCAATTTAAGCTATCGCTCAAATCTATGCTACCCTTGAGTCCCATATTAAACACTGATAAAACTTCAAATGGCCCTAACTTCTATACGGTACCTAATACACCTATCAAAGTTTGCAATATACAAATGCTTGTAACTTTTACTGGAGCGTCATAAAACCTTGAAATTTTGTAACAATAAAGTACTCGAGCCTCTTGTCAATTTAAGCTATCGCTCAAAGCTATGCTACCCTTGAGTCCCAAATCAGACACTGATAAAACTTCAAATGGGCCTAACTTCTATACGGTACGTCCTACACCTATCGAAGTTTGCAACATACAAATGCTTGTAACTTTTTACTGGAGCGTCATAAAACCTTCAAATTTTGTAACAATAAAGTACTCGAGCCTCTTGTTAATTTAAGCTATCGCTCAAAGCTATGCTACCCTTGCGTCAAAAATCAAGCACTGATAAAACTTCAAATGGCCCTATCTGCTATACGGTACATCCTACACCTATCAAAGTTTGCAACATACAAATGCTTGTAACTTTTTACTGGAGCGTCATAAAACCTTGAAATTTTGTAACAATAAAGTACTCGAACCTCTTGTCAATTTAAGCTATCGCTCAAAGCTATGCTAACGTTGAGTCCCAAATCAACCACTGTTAAAACTTCAAATGGCCCTAACTTCTATGCGGTACGTAATACACCTATCAAAGTTTGCAACATACAAATGCTTGTAACTTTTACTGGAGCGTAAAAAAAACTTGAAATTTTGTAACAATAAAGTACTCGAGCCTCTTGTCAATTTAAGCTATCGCTCAAAGTTATGCTACCCTTGAGTCCCAAATCAAACACTGATAACACTTCAAATGGCCCTAGCTTCTATACGGTACGTCCTACACCTATCAAAGTTTGCAACATACAAATGCTTGTAACTTTTTACTGGAGCGTCATAAAACCTTGATATTTTATAAACAATAAAGTACTCGAGCCTCTTGTCAATTTAAGCTATCGCTCAAAGCTATGCTACACTTAAGTCCCAAATCAAACACTGATAAAACTTCAAATGGCCCTAACTTCTATACGGTACGTCCTACACCTATCAAAGTTTGCAACATACAAATGCTTGTAACTTTTTACTGGAGCGTCATAAAACCTTGAAATTTTGTAACAATAAAGTACTCGAACCTCTTGTCAATTTAAGCTATCGCTCAAAGCTATGCTAACGTTGAGTCCCAAATCAACCACTGATAAAACTTCAAATGGCCCTAACTTCTATACGGTACCTAATACACCTATCAAAGTTTGCAATATACAAATGCTTGTAACTTTTACTGGAGCGTCATAAAACCTTGAAATTTTGTAACAATAAAGTACTCGAGCCTCTTGTCAATTTAAGCTATCGCTCAAAGCTATGCTACCCTTGAGTCCCAAATCAGACACTGATAAAACTTCAAATGGGCCTAACTTCTATACGGTACATCCTACACCTATCAAAGTTTGCAACATACAAATGCTTGTAACTTTTTACTGGAGCGTCATAAAACCTTCAAATTTTGTAACAATAAAGTACTCGAGCCTCTTGTCAATTTAAGCTATCGCTCAAAGCTATGCTACCCTTGCGTCAAAAATCAAACACTGAGAAAACTTCAAATGGCCCTAACTTCTATACGGTACGTCCTATACCTATAAAAGTTTGCAACATACAAATGCTTGTAACTTTTTACTGGACCGTCATAAAACCTAGAAATTTTGTAACAATAAAGTAGTCGAGCCTCTTGTCAATTTAAGCTATCGCTCAAATCTATGCTACCCTTGAGTCCCATATTAAACACTGATAAAACTTCAAATGGCCCTAACTTCTATACGGTACCTAATACACCTATCAAAGTTTGCAATATACAAATGCTTGTAACTTTTACTGGAGCGTCATAAAACCTTGAAATTTTGTAACAATAAAGTACTCGAGCCTCTTGTCAATTTAAGCTATCGCTCAAAGCTATGCTACCCTTGAGTCCCAAATCAGACACTGATAAAACTTCAAATGGGCCTAACTTCTATACGGTACGTCCTACACCTATCAAAGTTTGCAACATACAAATGCTTGTAACTTTTTACTGGAGCGTCATAAAACCTTCAAATTTTGTAACAATAAAGTACTCGAGCCTCTTGTTAATTTAAGCTATCGCTCAAAGCTATGCTACCCTTGCGTCAAAAATCAAGCACTGATAAAACTTCAAATGGCCCTATCTGCTATACGGTACATCCTACACCTATCAAAGTTTGCAACATACAAATGCTTGTAACTTTTTACTGGAGCGTCATAAAACCTTGAAATTTTGTAACAATAAAGTACTCGAACCTCTTGTCAATTTAAGCTATCGCTCAAAGCTATGCTAACGTTGAGTCCCAAATCAACCACTGTTAAAACTTCAAATGGCCCTAACTTCTATGCGGTACGTAATACACCTATCAAAGTTTGCAACATACAAATGCTTGTAACTTTTACTGGAGCGTCAAAAAAACTTGAAATTTTGTAACAATAAAGTACTCGAGCCTCTTGTCAATTTAAGCTATCGCTCAAAGTTATGCTACCCTTGAGTCCCAAATCAAACACTGATAACACTTCAAATGGCCCTAGCTTCTATACGGTACGTCCTACACCTATCAAAGTTTGCAACATACAAATGCTTGTAACTTTTTACTGGAGCGTCATAAAACCTTGATATTTTATAAACAATAAAGTACTCGAGCCTCTTGTCAATTTAAGCTATCGCTCAAAGCTATGCTACACTTAAGTCCCAAATCAAACACTGATAAAACTTCAAATGGCCCTAACTTCTATACGGTACGTCCTACACCTATCAAAGTTTGCAACATACAAATGCTTGTAACTTTTTACTGGAGCGTTATAAAACCTTGAAATTTTATAAACAATAAAGTACTCGAGCCTCTTGTCAATTTAAGTTATCGCTCAAAGCTATGCTACCCTTGAGTACCAAATCAAACACTGATAAAACTTCAAATGGCCCCAACTTCTATAGGGTACGTCCTACACCTATCAAAGTTTGCAACATACAAATGCTTGTAACTTTTTACTGGAGCGTCATAAAACCTTGAAATTTTATAAACAATAAAGTACTCGAGCCTCTTGTCAATTTAAGTTATCGCTCAAAGCTATGCTGCCCTTGAGTCCCAAATCAAACACTGATAAAACTTCAAATGGCCCCAACTTCTATAGGGTACGTCCTACACCTATCAAAGTTTGCAACATACAAATGCTTGTAACTTTTTACTGGAGCGTCATAAAACCTTGGAATTTTGTAACAATAAAGTACTCGAACCTCTTGTCAATTTAAGTTATCGCTCAAAGCTATGCTAACGTTGAGTCCCAAATCAACCACTGATAAAACTTCAAATGGCCCTAACTTCTATAGGGTACGTCCTACACCTATCAAAGTTTGCAACATACAAATGCTTGTAACTTTTACTGGAGCGTCATAAAACCTTGAAATTTTGTAACAATAAAGTACTCGATCCTCTTGTCAATTTAAGCTATCGCTCAAAGCTATGCTACACTTAAGTCCCAAATCAAACACTGATAAAACTTCAAATGGCCCTAACTTCTATACGGTAAGTCCTACACCTATCAAAGTTTGCAACATACAAATGCTTGTAACTTTTTACTGGAGCGTCATAAAACCTTGAAATTTTATAAACAATAAAGTACTCGAGCCACTTGTCAATTTAAGTTATCGCTCAAAGCTATGCTACCCTTGAGTCCCAAATCAAACACTGATAAAACTTCAAATGGCCCCAACTTCTATAGGGTACGTCCTACACCTATCAAAGTTTGCAACATACAAATGCTTGTAACTTTTTATTGGAGCGTCATAAAACCTTGAAATTTTGTAACAATAAAGTACTCGAACCTCTTGTCAATTTAAGCTGTCGCTCAAGGCTATGCTATCGTTGAGTCCCAAATCAACCACTGATAAAACTTCAAATGGCCCTAACAATGGCGGTACGTAATACACATAATCAAAGTTTGCAACATACAAATGCTTGTAACTTTTACTGGAGCGTCATAAAACCTTGAAATTTTGTAACAATAACGTACTCGAGCCTCTTGTCAATTTAAGCTATCGCTCAAAGCTATGCTACCCTTGAGTCCCAAATCAGACACTGATAAAACTTCAAATGGGCCTAACTTCTATACGGTACATCCTACACCTATCAAAGTTTGCAACATACAAATGCTTGTAACTTTTTACTGGAGCGTCATAAAACCTTCAAATTTTGTAACAATAAAGTACTCGAGCCTCTTGTCAATTTAGCTATGCTAACGTTGAGTCCCAAATCAAACACTTATAAAACTTCAAATGGCCCTAATTTCTATACGGTACGTAATACACCTATCAAAGTTTGCAACATACAAATGCTTGTAACTTTTACTGGAGCGTCATAAAACCTTGAAATTTTGTAACAATAAAGTACTCGAGCCTCTTGTCAATTTAAGCTATCGCTCAAAGCTATGCTACCCTTAAGTCCCAAATCAAACACTAATAAAACTTCAAATGGCCCTAACTTCTATACGGTACGTCCTACACCTATCAAAGTTTGCAACATACAAATGCTTGTAACTTTTTACTGGAGCGTCATAAAACCTTGAAATTTTGTAACAATAAAGTACTCGAACCTCTTGTCAATTTAAGCTATCGCTCAAAGCTATGCTAACGTTGAGTCCCAAATCAACCACTGATAAAACTTTAAATGGCCCTAACTTCTATACGGTACCTAATACACCTATCAAAGTTTGCAATATAGAAATGCTTGTAACTTTTACTGGAGCGTCATAAAACCTTGAAATTTTGTAACAATAAAGTACTCGAGCCTCTTGTCAATTTAAGCTATCGCTCAAAGCTATGCTACCCTTGAGTCCCAAATCAGACACTGATAAAACTTCAAATGGGCCTAACTTCTATACGGTACATCCTACACCTATGAAAGTTTGCAACATACAAATGCTTGTAACTTTTTACTGGAGCGTCATAAAACCTTCAAATTTTGTAACAATAAAGTACTCGAGCCTCTTGTCAATTTAAGCTATCGCTCAAAGCTATGCTACCCTTGCGTCAAAAATCAAACACTGAGAAAACTTCAAATGGCCCTAACTTCTATACGGTCCGTCCTACACCTATAAAAGTTTGCAACATACAAATGCTTGTAACTTTTTACTGGACCGTCATAAAACCTAGAAATTTTGTAACAATAAAGTACTCGAGCCTCTTGTCAATTTAAGCTATCGCTCAAATCTATGCTACCCTTGAGTCCCATATTAAACACTGATAAAACTTCAAATGGCCCTAACTTCTATACGGTACCTAATACACCTATCAAAGTTTGCAATATACAAATGCTTGTAACTTTTACTGGAGCGTCATAAAACCTTGAAATTTTGTAACAATAAAGTACTCGAGCCTCTTGTCAATTTAAGCTATCGCTCAAAGCTATGCTACCCTTGAGTCCCAAATCAGACACTGATAAAACTTCAAATGGGCCTAACTTCTATACGGTACGTCCTACACCTATCAAAGTTTGCAACATACAAATGCTTGTAACTTTTTACTGGAGCGTCATAAAACCTTCAAATTTTGTAACAATAAAGTACTCGAGCCTCTTGTTAATTTAAGCTATCGCTCAAAGCTATGCTACCCTTGCGTCAAAAATCAAACACTGATAAAACTTCAAATGGCCCTATCTGCTATACGGTACATCCTACACCTATCAAAGTTTGCAACATACAAATGCTTGTAACTTTTTACTGGAGCGTCATAAAACCTTGAAATTTTGTAACAATAAAGTACTCGAACCTCTTGTCAATTTAAGCTATCGCTCAAAGCTATGCTACCCTTGAGTACCAAATCAAACACTGATAAAACTTCAAATGGCCCCAACTTCTATAGGGTACGTCCTACACCTATCAAAGTTTGCAACATACAAATGCTTGTAACTTTTTACTGGAGCGTCATAAAACCTTGAAATTTTATAAACAATAAAGTACTCGAGCCTCTTGTCAATTTAAGCTATCGCTCAAAGCTATGCTACCCTTAAGTCCCAAATCAAACACTAATAAAACTTCAAATGGCCCTAACTTCTATACGGTACGTCCTACACCTATCAAAGTTTGCAACATACAAATGCTTGTAACTTTTTACTGGAGCGTCATAAAACCTTGAAATTTTGTAACAATAAAGTACTCGAACCTCTTGTCAATTTAAGCTATCGCTCAAAGCTATGCTAACGTTGAGTCCCAAATCAACCACTGATAAAACTTCAAATGGCCCTAACTTCTATACGGTACCTAATACACCTATCAAAGTTTGCAATATACAAATGCTTGTAACTTTTACTGGAGCGTCATAAAACCTTGAAATTTTGTAACAATAAAGTACTCGAGCCTCTTGTCAATTTAAGCTATCGCTCAAAGCTATGCTACCCTTGAGTCCCAAATCAGACACTGATAAAACTTCAAATGGGCCTAACTTCTATACGGTACATCCTACACCTATCAAAGTTTGCAACATACAAATGCTTGTAACTTTTTACTGGAGCGTCATAAAACCTTCAAATTTTGTAACAATAAAGTACTCGAGTCTCTTGTCAATTTAAGCTATCGCTCAAAGCTATGCTACCCTTGCGTCAAAAATCAAACACTGAGAAAACTTCAAATGGCCCTTACTTCTATACGGTACGTCCTACACCTATAAAAGTTTGCAACATACAAATGCTTGTAACTTTTTACTGGACCGTCATAAAACCTAGAAATTTTGTAACAATAAAGTACTCGAGCCTCTTGTCAATTTAAGCTATCGCTCAAATCTATGCTACCCTTGAGTCCCATATTAAACACTGATAAAACTTCAAATGGCCCTAACTTCTATACGGTACCGAATACACCTATCAAAGTTTGCAATATACAAATGCTTGTAACTTTTACTGGAGCGTCATAAAACCTTGAAATTTTGTAACAATAAAGTACTCGAGCCTCTTGTCAATTTAAGCTATCGCTCAAAGCTATGCTACCCTTGAGTCCCAAATCAGACACTGATAAAACTTCAAATGGGCCTAACTTCTATACGGTACGTCCTACACCTATCAAAGTTTGCAACATACAAATGCTTGTAACTTTTTACTGGAGCGTCATAAAACCTTCAAATTTTGTAACAATAAAGTACTCGAGCCTCTTGTTAATTTAAGCTATCGCTCAAAGCTATGCTACCCTTGCGTCAAAAATCAAACACTGATAAAACTTCAAATGGCCCTATCTGCTATACGGTACATCCTACACCTATCAAAGTTTGCAACATACAAATGCTTGTAACTTTTTACTGGAGCGTCATAAAACCTTGAAATTTTGTAACAATAAAGTACTCGAACCTCTTGTCAATTTAAGCTATCGCTCAAAGTTATGCTACCCTTGAGTCCCAAATCAACCACTGTTAAAACTTCAAATGGCCCTAACTTCTATGCGGTACGTAATACACCTATCAAAGTTTGCAACATACAAATGCTTGTAACTTTTACTGGAGCGTCAAAAAAACTTGAAATTTTGTAACAATAAAGTACTCGAGCTTCTTGTCAATTTAAGCTATCGCTCAAAGTTATGCTACCCTTGAGTCCCAAATCAAACACTGATAAACATTCAAATGGCCCTAACTTCTATACGGTACGTCCTACAGCTATCAAAATTTGCAACATACAAATGCTTGTAACTTTTTACTGGAGCGTTATAAAACCTTCAAATTTTATAAACAATAAAGTACTCGAGCCTCTTGTCAATTTAAGTTATCGCTCAAAGCTATGCTACCCTTGAGTACCAAATCAAACACTGATAAAACTTCAAATGGCCCCAACTTCTATAGGGTACGTCCTACACCTATCAAAGTTTGCAACATACAAATGCTTGTAACTTTTTACTGGAGCGTCATGAAACCTTGAAATTTTATAAACAATAAAGTACTCGAGCCTCTTGTCAATTTAAGTTATCGCTCAAAGCTATGCTACCCTTGAGTCCCAAATCAAACACTGATAAAACTTCAAATGGCCCCAACTTCTATAGGGTACGTCCTACACCTATCAAAGTTTGCAACATACAAATGCTTGTAACTTTTTACTGGAGCGTCATAAAACCTTGAAATTTTGTAACAATAAAGTACTCGAACCTCTTGTCAATTTAAGCAATCGCTCTAAGCTATGCTAACGTTGAGTCCCAAATCAACCACTGATAAAACTTCAAATGGCCCTAACTTCTATAGGGTACGTCCTACACCTATCAAAGTTTGCAACATACAAATGCTTGTAACTTTTACTGGAGCGTCATAAAACCTTGAAATTTTGTAACAATAAAGTACTCGATCCTCTTGTCAATTTAAGCTATCGCTCAAAGCTATGCTACACTTAAGTCCCAAATCAAACACTGATAAAACTTCAAATGGCCCTAACTTCTATACGGTAAGTCCTACACCTATCAAAGTTTGCAACATACAAATGCTTGTAACTTTTTACTGGAGCGTCATAAAACCTTGAAATTTTGTAACAATAAAGTACTCGAACCTCTTGTCAAATTAAGCTGTCGCTCAAGGCTATGCTATCGTTGAGTCCCAAATCAACCACTGATAAAACTTCAAATGGCCCTAACTTCTATACGGTACGTAATACACCTATCAAAGTTTGCAACATACAAATGCTTGTAACTTTTACTGGAGCGTCATAAAACCTTGAAATTTTGTAACAATAAAGTACTCGAACCTCTTGTCAATTTAAGCTATCGCTCAAAGCTATGCTAACGTTGAGTCCCAAATCAACCACTGATAAAACTTCAAATGGCCCTAACTTCTATAAGGTACCTAATACACCTATCAAAGTTTGCAATATACAAATGCTTGTAACTTTTACTGGAGCGTCATAAAACCTTGAAATTTTGTAACAATAAAGTACTCGAGCCTCTTGTCAATTTAAGCTATCGCTCAAAGCTATGCTACCCTTGAGTCCCAAATCAGACACTGATAAAACTTCAAATGGGCCTAACTTCTATACGGTACATCCTACACCTATCAAAGTTTGCAACATACAAATGCTTGTAACTTTTTACTGGAGCGTCATAAAACCTTCAAATTTTGTAACAATAAAGTACTCGAGCCTCTTGTCAATTTAAGCTATCGCTCAAAGCTATGCTACCCTTGCGTCAAAAATCAAACACTGAGAAAACTTCAAATGGCCCTAACTTCTATACGGTAGGTCCTACACCTATAAAAGTTTGCAACATACAAATGCTTGTAACTTTTTACTGGACCGTCATAAAACCTAGAAATTTTGTAACAATAAAGTACCCGAGCCTCTTGTCAATTTAAGCTATCGCTCAAATCTATGCTACCCTTGAGTCCCATATTAAACACTGATAAAACTTCAAATGGCCCTAACTTCTATACGGTACCGAATACACCTATCAAAGTTTGCAACATACAAATGCTTGTAACTTTTACTGGAGCGTCATAAAACCTTGAAATTTTGTAACAATAAAGTACTCGAGCCTCTTGTCAATTTAAGCTATCGCTCAAAGCTATGCTACCCTTGAGTCCCAAATCAGACACTGATAAAACTTCAAATGGGCCTAACTTCTATACGGTACATCCTACACCTATCAAAGTTTGCAACATACAAATGCTTGTAACTTTTTACTGGAGCGTCATAAAACCTTGAAATTTTGTAACAATAAAGTACTCGAGCCTCTTGTCAATTTAAGCTATCGCTCAAAGCTATGCTACCCTTGAGTCCCAAATCAGACACTGATAAAACTTCAAATGGGCCTAACTTCTATACGGTACGTCCTACACCTATCAAAGTTTGCAACATACAAATGCTTGTAACTTTTTACTGGAGCGTCATAAAACCTTCAAATTTTGTAACAATAAAGTACTCGAGCCTCTTGTTAATTTAAGCTATCGCTCAAAGCTATGCTACCCTTGCGTCAAAAATCAAACACTGATAAATTTCAAATGGCCCTATCTGCTATACGGTACATCCTACACCTATCAAAGTTTGCAACATACAAATGCTTGTAACTTTTTACTGGAGCGTCATAAAACCTTGAAATTTTGTAACAATAAAGTACTCGAACCTCTTGTCAATTTAAGCTATCGCTCAAAGTTATGCTACCCTTGAGTCCCAAATCAACCACTGTTAAAACTTCAAATGGCCCCAACTTCTATAGGGTACGTCCTACACCTATCAAAGTTTGCAACATACAAATGCTTGTAACTTTTTACTGGAGCGTCATAAAACCTTGAAATTTTGTAACAATAAAGTACTCGAACCTCTTGTCAATTTAAGCTATCGCTCAAAGTTATGCTACCCTTGAGTCCCAAATCAAACACTGATAACACTTCAAATGGCCCTAGCTTCTATACGGTACGTCCTACACCTATCAAAGTTTGCAACATACAAATGCATGTAACTTTTTACTGGAGCGTCATAAAACCTTGATATTTTATAAACAATAAAGTACTCGAGCCTCTTGTCAATTTAAGCTATCGCTCAAAGCTATGCTACACTTAAGTCCCAAATCAAACACTGATAAAACTTCAAATGGCCCTAACTTCTATACGGTACGTCCTACACCTATCAAAGTTTGCAACATACAAATGCTTGTAACTTTTTACTGGAGCGTTATAAAACCTTCAAATTTTATAAACAATAAAGTACTCGAGCCTCTTGTCAATTTAAGTTATCGCTCAAAGCTATGCTACCCTTGAGTACCAAATCAAACACTGATAAAATTTCAAATGGCCCCAACTTCTATAGGGTACGTCCTACACCTATCAAAGTTTGCAACATACAAATGCTTGTAACTTTTTACTGGAGCGTCATAAAACCTTGAAATTTTATAAACAATAAAGTACTCGAGCCTCTTGTCAATTTAAGTTATCGCTCAAAGCTATGCTACCCTTGAGTCCCAAATCAAACACTGATAAAACTTCAAATGGCCCCAACTTCTATAGGGTACGTCCTACACCTATCAAAGTTTGCAACATACAAATGCTTGTAACTTTTTACTGGAGCGTAATAAAACCTTGAAATTTTGTAACAATAAAGTACTCGAACCTCTTGTCAATTTAAGCAATCGCTCAAAGCTATGCTAACGTTGAGTCCCAAATCAACCACTGATAAAACTTCAAATGGCCCTAACTTCTATAGGGTACGTCCTACACCTATCAAAGTTTGCAACATACAAATGCTTGTAACTTTTACTGGAGCGTCATAAAACCTTGAAATTTTGTAACAATAAAGTACTCGATCCTCTTGTCAATTTAAGCTATCGCTCAAAGCTATGCTACACTTAAGTCCCAAATCAAACACTGATAAAACTTCAAATGGCCCCAACTTCTATAGGGTACGTCCTACACCTATCAAAGTTTGCAACATACAAATGCTTGTAACTTTTTACTGGAGCGTCATAAAACCTTGAAATTTTGTAACAATAAAGTACTCGAACCTCTTGTCAAATTAAGCTGTCGCTCAAGGCTATGCTATCGTTGAGTCCCAAATCAACCACTGATAAAACTTCAAATGGCCCTAACTTCTATACGGTACGTAATACACCTATCAAAGTTTGCAACATACAAATGCTTGTAACTTTTACTGGAGCGTCATAAAACCTTGAAATTTTGTAACAATAAAGTACTCGAGCCTCTTGTCAATTTAAGCTATCGCTCAAAGCTATGCTACCCTTGAGTCCCAAATCAGACACTGATAAAACTTCAAATGGCCCTAACTTCTATACGGTACGTCCTACACCTATCAAAGTTTGCAACTTATGCTTGTAACTTTTTACTGGAGCGTCATAAAACCTTGAAATTTTGTAACAATAAAGTACTCGAACCTCTTGTCAATTTAAGCTATCGCTCAAAGCTATGCTAACGTTGAGTCCCAAATCAAACACTTATAAAACTTCAAATGGCCCTAACTTCTATACGGTACGTAATACACCTATCAAAGTTTGCAACATACAAATGCTTGTAACTTTTACTGGAGCGTCATAAAACCTTGAAATTTTGTAACAATAAAGTACTCGAGCCTCTTGTCAATTTAAGCTACCGCTCAAAGCTATGCTACCCTTAAGTCCCAAATCAAACACTGGTAACACTTCAAATGGCCCTAGCTTATATACGGTACGTCCTACACCTATAAAAGTTTGCAACATACAAATGCTTGTAACTTTTTACTGGAGAATCATAAAACCTAGAAATTTTGTAACAATAAAGTACTCGAGCCTCTTGTCAATTTAAGCTATCGCTCAAATCTATGCTACCCTTGAGTCCCAAATTAAAGACTGATAAAACTCCAAATGGCCCTAACTTCTATACGGTACATCCTACACCTATCAAAGTTTGCAACATACAAATCATTGTAACTTTTTACTGGAGCGTCATAAAATCTTAAAATGTTGTAACAATAAAGTACTCGAGCCTCTTGTCAATTTAAGTTATCGCTCAAAGCTATGCTACCCTTGAGTCCCAAATCAAACACTGATAAAACTTCAAATGGCCCCAACTTCTATAGGGTACGTCCTACACCTAACATAGTTTGCAACATACAAATGCTTGTAACTTTTTACTGGAGCGTCATAAAACCTAGAAATTTTGTAACAATAAAGTACTCGAGCCTCTTGTCAATTTAAGCTATCGCTCAAAGCTATGCTAACGTTGAGTCCCAAATCAACCACTGATAAAACTTCAAATGGCCCTAACTTCTATACTGTACGTAATACACCTATCAAAGTTTGCAACATACATATGCTTGTAACTTTTACTGGAGCGTCATAAAACCTTGAAATTTTGTAACAATAACGTACTCGAGCCTCTTGTCAATTTAAGCTATCGCTCAAAGCTATGCTACCCTTGAGTCCCAAATCAGACACTGATAAAACTTCAAATGGCCCTAACTTCTATACGGTACGTCCTACACCTATCAAAGTTTGCAACTTACAAATGCTTGTAACTTTTTACTGAAGCGTCATAAAACCTTGAAATTTTGTAACAATAAAGTACTCGAACCTCTTGTCAATTTAAGCTATCGCTCAAAGCTATGCTAACGTTGAGTCCCAAATCAAACACTTATAAAACTTCAAATGGCCCTAACTTCTATACGGTACGTAATACACCTATCAAAGTTTGCAACATACAAATGCTTGTAACTTTTACTGGAGCGTCATAAAACCTTGAAATTTTGTAACAATAAAGTACTCGAGCCTCTTGTCAATTTAAGCTATCGCTCAAAGCTATGCTACCCTTAAGTCCCAAATCAAACACTAATAAAACTTCAAATGGCCCTAACTTCTATACGGTACGTCCTACACTTATGAAAGTTTGCAACATACAAATGCTTGTAACTTTTTACTGGAGCGTCATAAAACCTTGAAATTTTGTAACAATAAAGTACTCGAGCCTCTTGTCAATTTAAGCTATCGCTCAAATCTATGCTAACCTTGAGTCCCAAATTAAACACTGAGAAAACTTCAAATGGCCCTAACTTCTATACGGTACGTCCTACACCTATGAAAGTTTGCAACATACAAATGCTTGTAACTTTTTACTGGACCGTCATAAAACCTAGAAATTTTGTAACAATAAAGTACTCGAGCCTCTAGTCACTTTAAGCTATCGCTCAAATCTATGCTACCCTTGAGTCCCATATTAAACACTGATAAAACTTCAAATGGCCCTAACTTCTATACGGTACCTAATACACCTATCAAAGTTTGCAATATACAAATGCTTGTAACTTTTACTGGAGCGTCATAAAACCTTGAAATTTTCTAACAATAAAGTACTCGAGCCTCTTGTCAATTTAAGCTATCGCTCAAAGCTATGCTACCCTTGAGTCCCAAATCAGACACTGATAAAACTTCAAATGGGCCTAACTTCTATACGGTACGTCCTACACCTATCAAAGTTTGCAACATACAAATGCTTGTAACTTTTTACTGGAGCGTCATAAAACCTTCAAATTTTGTAACAATAAAGTACTCGAGCCTCTTGTCAATTTAAGCTATCGCTCAAAGCTATGCTACCCTTGCGTCAAAAATCAAACACTGATAAAACTTCAAATGGCCCTATCTTCTATACGGTACATCCTACACCTATCAAAGTTTGCAACATACAAATGCTTGTAACTTTTTACTGGAGCGTCATAAAACCTTGAAATTTTGTAACAATAAAGTACTCGAACCTCTTGTCAATTTAAGCTGTCGCTCAAACCTATGCTAACGTTGAGTACCAAATCAACCACTGTTAAAACTTCAAATGGCCCTAACTGCTATGCGGTACGTAATACACCTATCAAAGTTTGCAACATACAAATGCTTGTAACTTTTACTGGAGCGTCAAAAAAACTTGAAATTTTGTAACAATAAAGTACTCGAGCCTCTTGTCAATTTACGTTATAGCTCAAAGCTATGCTACACTTAAGTTTCAAATCAAACACTGATAAAACTTCAAATGGCCCTAACTTCTATACGGTACGTCCTACACCTATCAAAGTTTGCAACATACAAATGCTTGTAACTTTTTACTGGAGCGTTATAAAACCTTGAAATTTTATAAACAATAAAGTACTCGAGCCTCTTGTCAATTTACGTTATCGCTCAAAGCTATGCTACCCTTGAGTCCCAAATCAAACACTGATAAAACTTCAAATGGCCCCAACTTCTATAGGGTACGTCCTACACCTATCAAAGTTTGCAACATACAAATGCTTGTAACTTTTTACTGGAGCGTCATAAAACCTTGAACTTTTGTAACAATAAAGTACTCGAACCTCTTGTCAATTTAAGCTATCGCTCAAAGCTATGCTAACGTTGAGTCCCAAATCAACCACTGTTAAAACTTCAAATGGCCCTAACTTCTATGCGGTACGTAATACACCTATCAAAGTTTGCAACATACAAATGCTTGTAACTTTTACTGGAGCGTCAAAAAAACTTGAAATTTTGTAACAATAAAGTACTCGAGCCTCTTGTCAATTTAAGCTATCGCTCAAAGTTATGCTACCCTTGAGTCCCAAATCAAACACTGATAACACTTCAAATGGCCCTAGCTTCTATACGGTACGTCCTACACCTATCAAAGTTTGCAACATACAAATGCTTGTAACTTTTTACTGGAGCGTTATAAAACCTTGATATTTTATAAACAATAAAGTACTCGAGCCTCTTGTCAATTTAAGCTATCGCTCAAAGCTATGCTACACTTAAGTCCCAAAACAAACACTGATAAAACTTCAAATGGCCCTAACTTCTATACGGTACGTCCTACACCTATCAAAGTTTGCAACATACAAATGCTTGTAACTTTTTACTGGAGCGTTATAAAACCTTGAAATTTTATAAACAATAAAGTACTCGAGCCTCTTGTCAATTTAAGTTATCGCTCAAAGCTATGCTACCCTTGAGTCCCAAATCAAACACTGATAAAACTTCAAATGGCCCCAACTTCTATAGGGTACGTCCTACACCTATCAAAGTTTGCAACATACAAATGCTTGTAACTTTTTACTGGAGCGTCATAAAACCTTGAACTTTTGTAACAATAAAGTACTCGAACCTCTTGTCAATTTAAGCTATCGCTCAAAGCTATGCTAACGTTGAGTCCCAAATCAACCACTGTTAAAACTTCAAATGGCCCTAACTTCTATGCGGTAGACACCTATCAAAGTTTGCAACATACAAATGCTTGTAACTTTTACTGGAGCGTCAAAAAAACTTGAAATTTTGTAACAATAAAGTACTCGAGCCTCTTGTCAATTTAAGCTATCGCTCAAAGTTATGCTACCCTTGAGTCCCAAATCAAACACTGAAACACTTCAAATGGCCCTAGCTTCTATACGGTACGTCCTACACCTATCAAAGTTTGCAACATACAAATGCTTGTAACTTTTTACTGGAGAGTTATAAAACCTTGATATTTTATAACAATAAAGTACTCGAGCCTCTTGTCAATTCAAATGGCCCTAGCTTCTATACGGTACGTCCTACACCTATCAAAGTTTGCAACATACAAATGCTTGTAACTTTTTACTGGAGAGTTATAAAACCTTGATATTTTATAAACAATAAAGTACTCGAGCCTCTTGTCAATTTAAGCTATCGCTCAAAGCTATGCTAACGTTGAGTCCCAAATCAACCACTGATAAAACTTCAAATGGCCCTAACTTCTATACGGTACGTCCTACACTTATCAAAGTTTGCAACATACAAATGCTTGTAACTTTTTACTGGAGCGTCATAAAATCTTGAAATTTTGTAACAATAAAGTACTCGAACCTCTTGTCAATTTAAGCTATCGCTCAAAGCTATGCTATCGTTGAGTCACAAATCAACCACTGATAAAACTTCAAATGGCCCTAACTTCTATACGGTACCTAATACACCTATCAAAGTTTGCAACATACAAATGCTTGTAACTTTTACTGGAGCGTCATAAAACCTTGAAATTTTGTAACAATAAAGTACTCGAGCCTCTTGTCAATTTAAGCTATTGCTCAAAGCTATGCTACCCTTGAGTCCCAAATCAAACACTGATAAAACTTCAAATGGCCCCAACTTCTATAGGGTACGTCCTACACCTATCAAAGTTTGCAACATACAAATGCTTGTAACTTTTTACTGGAGCGTCATAAAACCTTGAACTTTTGTAACAATAAAGTACTCGAACCTCTTGTCAATTTAAGCTATCGCTCAAAGCTATGCTAACGTTGAGTCCCAAATCAACCACTGATAAAACTTCAAATGGTCCTAACTTCTATACGGTACGTAATACACCTATCAAAGTTTGCAACATACAAATGCTTGTAACGTTTACTGGAGCGTCATAAAATCTTGAAATTTTTTAACAATAAAGTACTCGAGCCTCTTGTCAATTTAAGCTATCGCTCAAAGCTATGCTACCCTTAAGTCCCAAATCAAACACTAATAAAACTTCAAATGGCCCTAACTTCTATACGGTACGTCCTACACTTATAAAAATTTGCAATATACAAATGCTTGTAACTTTTTACTGGAGCGTCATAAAATCTTGAAATTTTGTAACAATAAAGTACTCGAACCTCTTGTCAATTTAAGCTATCGCTCAAAGCTATGCTAACGTTGAGTCCCAAATCAACCACTGATAAAACTTCAAATGGCCCTAACTTCTATACGGTACCTAATACACCTATCAAAGTTTGCAACATACAAATGCTTGTAACTTTTACTGGAGCGTCATAAAACCTTGAAATTTTGTAACAATAAAGTACTCGAGCCTCTTGTCAATTTAAGATATCGCTCAAAGCTATGCTACCCTTGAGTCCCAAATCAGACACTGATAAAACTCAAATGGGCCTAACTTCTATACGGTACGTCCTACACCTATCAAAGTTTGCAACATACAAATGCTTGTAACTTTTTACTGGAGCGTCATAAAACCTTCAAATTTTGTAACAATAAAGTACTCGAGCCTCTTGTCAATTTAAGTTATCGCTCAAAGCTATGCTACCCTTGCGTCAAAAATCAAACACTGATAAAACTTCAAATGGGCCTAACTTCTATACGGTACGTCCTACACCTATGAAAGTTTGCAACATACAAATGCTTGTAACTTTTTACTGGACCGTCATAAAACCTAGAAATTTTGTAACAATAAAGTACTCGAGCCTCTTGTCTATTTAAGCTATCGCTCAAATCTATGCTAACCTTGAGTCCCAAATTAAACACTGATAAAACTTCAAATAGCCCTAACTTCTATATGGTACATCCTACACCTATCAAAGTTTGCAACATACAAATGCTTGTAACTTTTTACTGGAGCGTCATAAAACCTTGAAATTTTGTAACAATAAAGTACTCGAGCCTCTTGTCAATTTAAGTTATCGCTCAAAGCTATGCTACCCTTGAGTCCCAAATCAAACACTGATAAAACTTCAAATGGCCCTAACTGCTATAGGGTACATCCTACACCTATCAAAGTTTGCAACATCCAATTGCTTGTAACTTTTACTGGAGCGTCATAAAACCTTGAAATTTTGTAACAATAAAGTACTGGATCCTCTTGTCAATTTAAGCTATCGCTCAAAGCTATGCTACCCTTAAGTCCCAAATCAAACACTGATAAAACTTCAAATGGCCCTAACTTCTATACGGTACGTCCTACACCTATCAAAGTTTGCAACATACAAATGCTTGTAACTTTTTACTGGAGCGTCATAAAATCTTGAAATTTTGTAACAATAAAGTACTCGAACCTCTTGTCAATTTAAGCTATCGCTCAAAGCTATGCTAACGTTGAGTCCCAAATCAACCACTGATAAAACTTCAAATGGCCCTAACTTCTATACGGTACGTCCTACACTTATCAAAGTTTGCAACATACAAATGCTTATAACTTTTTACTGGAGCGTCATAAAATCTTGAAATTTTGTAACAATAAAGTACTCGAACCTCTTGTCAATTTAAGCTATCGCTCAAAGCTATGCTATCGTTGAGTCACAAATCAACCACTGATAAAACTTCAAATGGCCCTAACTTCTATACGGTACGTCCTACACTTATGAAAGTTTGCAACATACAAATGCTTGTAACTTTTTACTGGAGCGTCATAAAACCTTGAAATTTTGTAACAATAAAGTACTCGAGCCTCTTGTCAATTTAAGCTATCGCTCAAAGCTATGCTACCCTTAAGTCCCAAATCAAACACTAATAAAACTTCAAATGGCCCTAACTTCTATACGGTACGTCCTACACTTATGAAAGTTTGCAACATACAAATGCTTGTAACTTTTTACTGGAGCGTCATAAAACCTTGAAATTTTGTAACAATAAAGTACTCGAGCCTCTTGTCAATTTAAGCTATCGCTCAAATCTATGCTAACCTTGAGTCCCAAATTAAACACTGAGAAAACTTCAAATGGCCCTAACTTCTATACGGTACGTCCTACACCTATGAAAGTTTGCAACATACAAATGCTTGTAACTTTTTACTGGACCGTCATAAAACCTAGAAATTTTGTAACAATAAAGTACTCGAGCCTCTAGTCACTTTAAGCTATCGCTCAAATCTATGCTACCCTTGAGTCCCATATTAAACACTGATAAAACTTCAAATGGCCCTAACTTCTATACGGTACCTAATACACCTATCAAAGTTTGCAATATACAAATGCTTGTAACTTTTACTGGAGCGTCATAAAACCTTGAAATTTTCTAACAATAAAGTACTCGAGCCTCTTGTCAATTTAAGCTATCGCTCAAAGCTATGCTACCCTTGAGTCCCAAATCAGACACTGATAAAACTTCAAATGGGCCTAACTTCTATACGGTACGTCCTACACCTATCAAAGTTTGCAACATACAAATGCTTGTAACTTTTTACTGGAGCGTCATAAAACCTTCAAATTTTGTAACAATAAAGTACTCGAGCCTCTTGTCAATTTAAGCTATCGCTCAAAGCTATGCTACCCTTGCGTCAAAAATCAAACACTGATAAAACTTCAAATGGCCCTATCTTCTATACGGTACATCCTACACCTATCAATGTTTGCAACATACAAATGCTTGTAACTTTTTACTGGAGCGTCATAAAACCTTGAAATTTTGTAACAATAAAGTACTCGAACCTCTTGTCAATTTAAGCTGTCGCTCAAACCTATGCTAACGTTGAGTACCAAATCAACCACTGTTAAAACTTCAAATGGCCCTAACTGCTATGCGGTACGTAATACACCTATCAAAGTTTGCAACATACAAATGCTTGTAACTTTTACTGGAGCGTCAAAAAAACTTGAAATTTTGTAACAATAAAGTACTCGAGCCTCTTGTCAATTTACGTTATAGCTCAAAGCTATGCTACACTTAAGTTTCAAATCAAACACTGATAAAACTTCAAATGGCCCTAACTTCTATACGGTACGTCCTACACCTATCAAAGTTTGCAACATACAAATGCTTGTAACTTTTTACTGGAGCGTTATAAAACCTTGAAATTTTATAAACAATAAAGTACTCGAGCCTCTTGTCAATTTACGTTATCGCTCAAAGCTATGCTACCCTTGAGTCCCAAATCAAACACTGATAAAACTTCAAATGGCCCCAACTTCTATAGGGTACGTCCTACACCTATCAAAGTTTGCAACATACAAATGCTTGTAACTTTTTACTGGGGCGTCATAAAACCTTGAACTTTTGTAACAATAAAGTACTCGAACCTCTTCTCAATTTAAGCTATCGCTCAAAGCTATGCTAACGTTGAGTCCCAAATCAACCACTGTTAAAACTTCAAATGGCCCTAACTTCTATGCGGTACGTAATACACCTATCAAAGTTTGCAACATACAAATGCTTGTAACTTTTACTGGAGCGTCAAAAAAACTTGAAATTTTGTAACAATAAAGTACTCGAGCCTCTTGTCAATTTAAGCTATCGCTCAAAGTTATGCTATCGTTGAGTCACAAATCAACCACTGATAAAACTTCAAATGGCCCTAACTTCTATACGGTACGTCCTACACTTATGAAAGTTTGCAACATACAAATGCTTGTAACTTTTTACTGGAGCGTCATAAAACCTTGAAATTTTGTAACAATAAAGTACTCGAGCCTCTTGTCAATTTAAGCTATCGCTCAAAGCTATGCTACCCTTAGGTCCCAAATCAAACACTAATAAAACTTCAAATGGCCCTAACTTCTATACGGTACGTCCTACACTTATGAAAGTTTGCAACATACAAATGCTTGTAACTTTTTACTGGAGCGTCATAAAACCTTGAAATTTTGTAACAATAAAGTACTCGAGCCTCTTGTCAATTTAAGCTATCGCTCAAATCTATGCTAACCTTGAGTCCCAAATTAAACACTGAGAAAACTTCAAATGGCCCTAACTTCTATACGGTACGTCCTACACCTATGAAAGTTTGCAACATACAAATGCTTGTAACTTTTTACTGGACCGTCATAAAACCTAGAAATTTTGTAACAATAAAGTACTCGAGCCTCTAGTCACTTTAAGCTATCGCTCAAATCTATGCTACCCTTGAGTCCCATATTAAACACTGATAAAACTTCAAATGGCCCTAACTTCTATACGGTACCTAATACACCTATCAAAGTTTGCAATATACAAATGCTTGTAACTTTTACTGGAGCGTCATAAAACCTTGAAATTTTCTAACAATAAAGTACTCGAGCCTCTTGTCAATTTAAGCTATCGCTCAAAGCTATGCTACCCTTGAGTCCCAAATCAGACACTGATAAAACTTCAAATGGGCCTAACTTCTATACGGTACGTCCTACACCTATCAAAGTTTGCAACATACAAATGCTTGTAACTTTTTACTGGAGCGTCATAAAACCTTCAAATTTTGTAACAATAAAGTACTCGAGCCTCTTGTCAATTTAAGCTATCGCTCAAAGCTATGCTACCCTTGCGTCCCAAATCAAACAATGATAAAACTTCAAATGGCCCTATCTTCTATACGGTACATCCTACACCTATCAAAGTTTGCAACATACAAATGCTTGTAACTTTTTACTGGAGCGTCATAAAACCTTGAAATTTTGTAACAATAAAGTACTCGAACCTCTTGTCAATTTAAGCTGTCGCTCAAACCTATGCTAACGTTGAGTACCAAATCAACCACTGTTAAAACTTCAAATGGCCCTAACTGCTATGCGGTACGTAATACACCTATCAAAGTTTGCAACATACAAATGCTTGTAACTTTTACTGGAGCGTCAAAAAAACTTGAAATTTTGTAACAATAAAGTACTCGAGCCTCTTGTCAATTTACGTTATAGCTCAAAGCTATGCTACACTTAAGTTTCAAATCAAACACTGATAAAACTTCAAATGGCCCTAACTTCTATACGGTACGTCCTACACCTATCAAAGTTTGCAACATACAAATGCTTGTAACTTTTTACTGGAGCGTTATAAAACCTTGAAATTTTATAAACAATAAAGTACTCGAGCCTCTTGTCAATTTACGTTATCGCTCAAAGCTATGCTACCCTTGAGTCCCAAATCAAACACTGATAAAACTTCAAATGGCCCCAACTTCTATAGGGTACGTCCTACACCTATCAAAGTTTGCAACATACAAATGCTTGTAACTTTTTACTGGAGCGTCATAAAACCTTGAACTTTTGTAACAATAAAGTACTCGAACCTCTTGTCAATTTAAGCTATCGCTCAAAGCTATGCTAACGTTGAGTCCCAAATCAACCACTGTTAAAACTTCAAATGGCCCTAACTTCTATGCGGTACGTAATACACCTATCAAAGTTTGCAACATACAAATGCTTGTAACTTTTACTGGAGCGTCAAAAAAACTTGAAATTTTGTAACAATAAAGTACTCGAGCCTCTTGTCAATTTAAGCTATCGCTCAAAGTTATGCTACCCTTGAGTCCCAAATCAAACACTGATAACACTTCAAATGGCCCTAGCTTCTATACGGTACGTCCTACACCTATCAAAGTTTGCAACATACAAATGCTTGTAACTTTTTACTGGAGCGTTATAAAACCTTGATATTTTATAAACAATAAAGTACTCGAGCCTCTTGTCAATTTAAGCTATCGCTCAAAGCTATGCTACACTTAAGTCCCAAAACAAACACTGATAAAACTTCAAATGGCCCTAACTTCTATACGGTACGTCCTACACCTATCAAAGTTTGCAACATACAAATGCTTGTAACTTTTTACTGGAGCGTTATAAAACCTTGAAATTTTATAAACAATAAAGTACTCGAGCCTCTTGTCAATTTAAGTTATCGCTCAAAGCTATGCTACCCTTGAGTCCCAAATCAAACACTGATAAAACTTCAAATGGCCCCAACTTCTATAGGGTACGTCCTACACCTATCAAAGTTTGCAACATACAAATGCTTGTAACTTTTTACTGGAGCGTCATAAAACCTTGAACTTTTGTAACAATAAAGTACTCGAACCTCTTGTCAATTTAAGCTATCGCTCAAAGCTATGCTAACGTTGAGTCCCAAATCAACCACTGTTAAAACTTCAAATGGCCCTAACTTCTATGCGGTACGTAATACACCTATCAAAGTTTGCAACATACAAATGCTTGTAACTTTTACTGGAGCGTCAAAAAAACTTGAAATTTTGTAACAATAAAGTACTCGAGCCTCTTGTCAATTTAAGCTATCGCTCAAAGTTATGCTACCCTTGAGTCCCAAATCAAACACTGATAACACTTCAAATGGCCCTAGCTTCTATACGGTACGTCCTACACCTATCAAAGTTTGCAACATACAAATGCTTGTAACTTTTTACTGGAGAGTTATAAAACCTTGATATTTTATAAACAATAAAGTACTCGAGCCTCTTGTCAATTTAAGCTATCGCTCAAAGCTATGCTAACGTTGAGTCCCAAATCAACCACTGATAAAACTTGAAATGGCCCTAACTTCTATACGGTACGTCCTACACTTATCAAAGTTTGCAACATACAAATGCTTGTAACTTTTTACTGGAGCGTCATAAAATCTTGAAATTTTGTAACAATAAAGTACTCGAACCTCTTGTCAATTTAAGCTATCGCTCAAAGCTATGCTATCGTTGAGTCACAAATCAACCACTGATAAAACTTCAAATGGCCCTAACTTCTATACGGTACCTAATACACCTATCAAAGTTTGCAGCATACAAATGCTTGTAACTTTTACTGGAGCGTCATAAAACCTTGAAATTTTGTAACAATAAAGTACTCGAGCCTCTTGTCAATTTAAGCTATCGCTCAAAGCTATGCTACCCTTGAGTCCCAAATCAAACACTGATAAAACTTCAAATGGCCCCAACTTCTATAGGGTACGTCCTACACCTATCAAAGTTTGCAACATACAAATGCTTGTAACTTTTTACTGGAGCGTCATAAAACCTTGAACTTTTGTAACAATAAAGTACTCGAACCTCTTGTCAATTTAAGCTATCGCTCAAAGCTATGCTAACGTTGAGTCCCAAATCAACCACTGATAAAACTTCAAATGGTCCTAACTTCTATACGGTACGTAATACACCTATCAAAGTTTGCAACATACAAATGCTTGTAACGTTTACTGGAGCGTCATAAAATCTTGAAATTTTTTAACAATAAAGTACTCGAGCCTCTTGTCAATTTAAGCTATCGCTCAAAGCTATGCTACCCTTAAGTCCCAAATCAAACACTAATAAAACTTCAAATGGCCCTAACTTCTATACGGTACGTCCTACACTTATAAAAATTTGCAATATACAAATGCTTGTAACTTTTTACAGGAGCGTCATAAAATCTTGAAATTTTGTAACAATAAAGTACTCGAACCTCTTGTCAATTTAAGCTATCGCTCAAAGCTATGCTAACGTTGAGTCCCAAATCAACCACTGATAAAACTTCAAATGGCCCTAACTTCTATACGGTACCTAATACACCTATCAAAGTTTGCAACATACAAATGCTTGTAACTTTTACTGGAGCGTCATAAAACCTTGAAATTTTGTAACAATAAAGTACTCGAGCCTCTTGTCAATTTAAGATATCGCTCAAAGCTATGCTACCCTTGAGTCCCAAATCAGACACTGATAAAACTCAAATGGGCCTAACTTCTATACGGTACGTCCTACACCTATCAAAGTTTGCAACATACAAATGCTTGTAACTTTTTACTGGAGCGTCATAAAACCTTCAAATTTTGTAACAATAAAGTACTCGAGCCTCTTGTCAATTTAAGTTATCGCTCAAAGCTATGCTACCCTTGCGTCAAAAATCAAACACTGATAAAACTTCAAATGGGCCTAACTTCTATACGGTACGTCCTACACCTATGAAAGTTTGCAACATACAAATGCTTGTAACTTTTTACTGGACCGTCATAAAACCTAGAAATTTTGTAACAATAAAGTACTCGAGCCTCTTGTCTATTTAAGCTATCGCTCAAATCTATGCTAACCTTCAGTCCCAAATTAAACACTGATAAAACTTCAAATAGCCCTAACTTCTATATGGTACATCCTACACCTATCAAAGTTTGCAACATACAAATGCTTGTAACTTTTTACTGGAGCGTCATAAAACCTTGAAATTTTGTAACAATAAAGTACTCGAGCCTCTTGTCAATTTAAGTTATCGCTCAAAGCTATGCTACCCTTGAGTCCCAAATCAAACACTGATAAAACTTCAAATGGCCCTAACTGCTATAGGGTACATCCTACACCTATCAAAGTTTGCAACATCCAATTGCTTGTAACTTTTACTGGAGCGTCATAAAACCTTGAAATTTTGTAACAATAAAGTACTGGATCCTCTTGTCAATTTAAGCTATCGCTCAAAGCTATGCTACCCTTAAGTCCCAAATCAAACACTGATAAAACTTCAAATGGCCCTAACTTCTATACGGTACGTCCTACACCTATCAAAGTTTGCAACATACAAATGCTTGTAACTTTTTACTGGAGCGTCATAAAATCTTGAAATTTTGTAACAATAAAGTACTCGAACCTCTTGTCAATTTAAGCTATCGCTCAAAGCTATGCTAACGTTGAGTCCCAAATCAACCACTGATAAAACTTCAAATGGCCCTAACTTCTATACGGTACGTCCTACACTTATCAAAGTTTGCAACATACAAATGCTTGTAACTTTTTACTGGAGCGTCATAAAATCTTGAAATTTTGTAACAATAAAGTACTCGAACCTCTTGTCAATTTAAGCTATCGCTCAAAGCTATGCTATCGTTGAGTCACAAATCAACCACTGATAAAACTTCAAATGGCCCTAACTTCTATACGGTACCTAATACACCTATCAAAGTTTGCAACATACAAATGCTTGTAACTTTTACTGGAGCGTCATAAAACCTTGAAATTTTGTAACAATAAAGTACTCGAGCCTCTTGTCAATTTAAGCTATCGCTCAAAGCTATGCTACCCTTGAGTCCCAAATCAAACACTGATAACACTTCAAATGGCCCTAGCTTCTATACGGTACGTCCTACACCTATCAAAGTTTGCAACATACAAATGCTTGTAACTTTTTACTGGAGCGTCATAAAACCTTCAAATTTTGTAACAATAAAGTACTCGAGCCTCTTGTCAATTTAAGCTATCGCTCAAAGCTATGCTACCCTTGCGTCAAAAATCAAACACTGATAAAACTTCAAATGGGACTAACTTCTATACGGTACGTCCTACACCTATGAAAGTTTGCAACATACAAATGCTTGTAACTTTTTACTGGACCGTCATAAAACCTAGAAATTTTGTAACAATAAGGTACTCGAGCCTCTTGTCAATTTAAGCTATCGCTCAAATCTATGCTAACCTTGAGTCCCAAATTAAACACTGATAAAACTTCAAATAGCCCTAACTTCTATATGGTACATCCTACACCTATCAAAGTTTGCAACATACAAATGCTTGTAACTTTTTACTGGAGCGTCATAAAACCTTGAAATTTTGTAACAATAAAGTACTCGAGCCTCTTGTCAATTTAAGTTATCGCTCAAAGCTATGCTACCCTTGAGTCCCAAATCAAACACTGATAAAACTTCAAATGGCCCTAACTGCTATAGGGTACGTCCTACACCTATCAAAGTTTGCAACATCCAATTGCTTGTAACTTTTACTGGAGCGTCATAAAACCTTGAAATTTTGTAACAATAAAGTACTGGATCCTCTTGTCAATTTAAGCTATCGCTCAAAGCTATGCTACCCTTAAGTCCCAAATCAAACACTGATAAAACTTCAAATGGCCCTAACTTCTATACGGTACGTCCTACACCTATCAAAGTTTGCAACATACAAATGCTTGTAACTTTTTACTGGAGCGTCATAAAATCTTGAAATTTTGTAACAATAAAGTACTCGAACCTCTTGTCAATTTAAGCTATCGCTCAAAGCTATGCTAACGTTGAGTCCCAAATCAACCACTGATAAAACTTCAAATGGCCCTAACTTCTATACGGTACGTCCTACACTTATCAAAGTTTGCAACATACAAATGCTTGTAACTTTTTACTGGAGCGTTATAAAACCTTGATATTTTATAAACAATAAAGTACTCGAGCCTCTTGTCAATTTAAGCTATCGCTCAAAGCTATGCTACACTTAAGTCCCAAAACAAACACTGATAAAACTTCAAATTGCCCTAACTTCTATACGGTACGTCCTACACCTATCTAAGTTTGCAACATACAAATGCTTGTAACTTTTTACTGGAGCGTTATAAAACCTTGAAATTTTATAAACAATAAAGTACTCGAGCCTCTTGTCAATTAAAGTTATCGCTCAAAGCTATGCTACCCTTGAGTCCCAAATCAAACACTGATAAAACTTCAAAAGGCCCCAACTTCTATAGGGTACGTCCTACACCTATCAAAGTTTGCAACATACAAATGCTTGTAACTTTTTACTGGAGCGTCAGAAAACCTTGAACTTTTGTAACAATAAAGTACTCGAACCTCTTGTCAATTTAAGCTATCGCTCAAAGCTATGCTAACGTTGAGTCCCAAATCAACCACTGATAAAACTTCAAATGGCCCTAACTTCTATACGGTACGTAATACACCTATCAAAGTTTGCAACATACAAATGCTTGTAACGTTTACTGGAGCGTCATAAAATCTTGAAATTTTTTAACAATAAAGTACTCGAGCCTCTTGTCAATTTAAGCTATCGCTCAAAGCTATGCTACCCTTAAGTCCCAAATCAAACACTAATAAAACTTCAAATGGCCCTAACTTCTATACGGTACGTCCTACACTTATAAAAATTTGCAATATACAAATGCTTGTAACTTTTTACTGGAGCGTCATAAAATCTTGAAATTTTGTAACAATAAAGTACTCGAACCTCTTGTCAATTTAAGCTATCGCTCAAAGCTATGCTAACGTTGAGTCCCAAATCAACCACTGATAAAACTTCAAATGGCCCTAACTTCTATACGGTACCTAATACACCTATCAAAGTTTGCAACATACAAATGCTTGTAACTTTTACTGGAGCGTCATAAAACCTTGAAATTTTGTAACAATAAAGTACTCGAGCCTCTTGTCAATTTAAGCTATCGCTCAAAGCTATGCTACCCTTGAGTCCCAAATCAGACACTGATGAAACTCAAATGGGCCTAACTTCTATACGGTACGTCCTACACCTATCAAAGTTTGCAACATACAAATGCTTGTAACTTTTTACTGGAGCGTCATAAAACCTTCAAATTTTGTAACAATAAAGTACTCGAGCCTCTTGTCAATTTAAGCTATCGCTCAAAGCTATGCTACCCTTGAGTCCCAAATCAAACACTGATAAAACTTCAAAAGGCCCCAACTTCTATAGGGTACGTCCTACACCTATCAAAGTTTGCAACATACAAATGCTTGTAACTTTTTACTGGAGCGTCATAAAACCTTGAACTTTTGTAACAATAAAGTACTCGAACCTCTTGTCAATTTAAGCTATCGCTCAAAGCTATGCTAACGTTGAGTCCCAAATCAACCACTGATAAAACTTCAAATGGCCCTAACTTCTTTACGGTACGTAATACACCTATCAAAGTTTGCAACATACAAATGCTTGTAACGTTTACTGGAGCGTCATAAAATCTTGAAATTTTTTAACAATAAAGTACTCGAGCCTCTTGTCAATTTAAGCTATCGCTCAAAGCTATGCTACCCTTAAGTCCCAAATCAAACACTAATAAAACTTCAAATGGCCCTAACTTCTATACGGTACCTAATACACCTATCAAAGTTTGCAACATACAAATGCTTGTAACTTTTACTGGAGCGTCATAAAACCTTGAAATTTTGTAACAATAAAGTACTCGAGCCTCTTGTCAATTTAAGCTATCGCTCAAAGCTATGCTACCCTTGAGTCCCAAATCAGACACTGATGAAACTCAAATGGGCCTAACTTCTATACGGTACGTCCTACACCTATCAAAGTTTGCAACATACAAATGCTTGTAACTTTTTACTGGAGCGTCATAAAACCTTCAAATTTTGTAACAATAAAGTACTCGAGCCTCTTGTCAATTTAAGCTATCGCTCAAAGCTATGCTACCCTTGCGTCAAAAATGAAACACTGATAAAACTTCAAATGGGCCTAACTTCTATACGGTACGTCCTACACCTATGAAAGTTTGCAACATACAAATGCTTGTAACTTTTTACTGGACCGTCATAAAACCTAGAAATTTTGTAACAATAAAGTACTCGAGCCTCTTGTCAATTTAAGCTATCGCTCAAATCTATGCTAACCTTGAGTCCCAAATCAAACACTGATAAAACTTCAAATGGCCCTAACTTCTATACGGTACGTCCTACACCTATCAAAGTTTGCAACATACAAATGCTTGTAACTTTTTACTGGAGCGTCATAAAATCTTGAAATTTTGTAACAATAAAGTACTCGAACCTCTTGTCAATTTAAGCTATCGCTCAAAGCTATGCTAACGTTGAGTCCCAAATCAACCACTGATAAAACTTCAAATGGCCCTAACTTCTATACGGTACGTCCTACACTTATCAAAGTTTGCAACATACAAATGCTTGTAACTTTTTACTGGAGCGTCATAAAATCTTGAAATTTTGTAACAATAAAGTACTCGAACCTCTTGTCAATTTAAGCTATCGCTCAAAGCTATGCTATCGTTGAGTCACAAATCAACCACTGATAAAACTTCAAATGGCCCTAACTTCTATACGGTACCTAATACACCTATCAAAGTTTGCAACATACAAATGCTTGTAACTTTTACTGGAGCGTCATAAAACCTTGAAATTTTGTAACAATAAAGTACTCGAGCCTCTTGTCAATTTAAGCTATCGCTCAAAGCTATGCTACCCTTGAGTCCCAAATCAAACACTGGTAACACTTCAAATGGCCCTAGCTTCTATACGGTACGTCCTACACCTATCAAAGTTTGCAACATACAAATGCTTGTAACTTTTTACTGGAGCGTCATAAAACCTTGAAATTTTGTAACAATAAAGTACTCGAGCCTCTTGTCAATTTAAGCTATCGCTCAAAGCTATGCTACCCTTGAGTCCCAAATCAAACACTGATAAAACTTCAAATGGGACTAACTTCTATACGGTACGTCCTACACCTATGAAAGTTTGCAACATACAAATGCTTGTAACTTTTTACTGGAGCGTCATAAAACCTAGAAATTTTGTAACAATAAAGTACTCGAGCCTCTTGTCAATTTAAGCTATCGCTCAAATCTATGGTAACCTTGAGTCCCAAATTAAACACTGATAAAACTTCAAATAGCCCTAACTTCTATATGGTACATCCTACACCTATCAAAGTTTGCAACATACAAATGCTTGTAACTTTTTACTGGAGCGTCATAAAACCTTGAACTTTTGTAACAATAAAGTACTCGAACCTCTTGTCAATTTAAGCTATCGCTCAAAGCTATGCTACCCTTAAGTCCCAAATCAAACACTGATAAAACTTCAAATGGCCCTAACTTCTATACGGTACGTCCTACACCTATCAAAGTTTGCAACATACAAATGCTTGTAACTTTTTACTGGAGCGTCATAAAATCTTGAAATTTTGTAACAATAAAGTACTGGATCCTCTTGTCAATTTAAGCTATCGCTCAAAGCTATGCTACCCTTAAGTCCCAAATCAAACACTGATAAAACTTCAAATGGCCCTAACTTCTATACGGTACGTCCTACACCTATCAAAGTTTGCAACATACAAATGCTTGTAACTTTTTACTGGAGCGTCATAAAACCTTGAACTTTTGTAACAATAAAGTACTCGAACCTCTTGTCAATTTAAGCTATCGCTCAAAGCTATGCTAACGTTGAGTCCCAAATCAAACACTGATAAAACTTCAAATGGGACTAACTTCTATACGGTACGTCCTACACCTATGAAAGTTTGCAACATACAAATGCTTGTAACTTTTTACTGGAGCGTCATAAAACCTAGAAATTTTGTAACAATAAAGTACTCGAACCTCTTGTCAATTTAAGCTATCGCTCAAAGCTATGCTAACGTTGAGTCCCAAATCAACCACTGATAAAACTTCAAATGGCCCTAACTTCTATACGGTACCTAATACACCTATCAAAGTTTGCAACATACAAATGCTTGTAACTTTTACTGGAGCGTCATAAAACCTTGAAATTTTGTAACAATAAAGTACTCGAGCCTCTTGTCAATTTAAGCTATCGCTCAAAGCTATGCTACCCTTGAGTCCCAAATCAGACACTGATGAAACTCAAATGGGCCTAACTTCTATACGGTACGTCCTACACCTATCAAAGTTTGCAACATACAAATGCTTGTAACTTTTTACTGGAGCGTCATAAAACCTTCAAATTTTGTAACAATAAAGTACTCGAGCCTCTTGTCAATTTAAGCTATCGCTCAAAGCTATGCTACCCTTGAGTCCCAAATCAAACACTGATAAAACTTCAAAAGGCCCCAACTTCTATAGGGTACGTCCTACACCTATCAAAGTTTGCAACATACAAATGCTTGTAACTTTTTACTGGAGCGTCATAAAACCTTGAACTTTTGTAACAATAAAGTACTCGAACCTCTTGTCAATTTAAGCTATCGCTCAAAGCTATGCTAACGTTGAGTCCCAAATCAACCACTGATAAAACTTCAAATGGCCCTAACTTCTTTACGGTACGTAATACACCTATCAAAGTTTGCAACATACAAATGCTTGTAACGTTTACTGGAGCGTCATAAAATCTTGAAATTTTTTAACAATAAAGTACTCGAGCCTCTTGTCAATTTAAGCTATCGCTCAAAGCTATGCTACCCTTAAGTCCCAAATCAAACACTAATAAAACTTCAAATGGCCCTAACTTCTATACGGTACCTAATACACCTATCAAAGTTTGCAACATACAAATGCTTGTAACTTTTACTGGAGCGTCATAAAACCTTGAAATTTTGTAACAATAAAGTACTCGAGCCTCTTGTCAATTTAAGCTATCGCTCAAAGCTATGCTACCCTTGAGTCCCAAATCAGACACTGATGAAACTCAAATGGGCCTAACTTCTATACGGTACGTCCTACACCTATCAAAGTTTGCAACATACAAATGCTTGTAACTTTTTACTGGAGCGTCATAAAACCTTCAAATTTTGTAACAATAAAGTACTCGAGCCTCTTGTCAATTTAAGCTATCGCTCAAATCTATGGTAACCTTGAGTCCCAAATTAAACACTGATAAAACTTCAAATAGCCCTAACTTCTATATGGTACATCCTACACCTATCAAAGTTTGCAACATACAAATGCTTGTAACTTTTTACTGGAGCGTCATAAAACCTTGAACTTTTGTAACAATAAAGTACTCGAACCTCTTGTCAATTTAAGCTATCGCTCAAAGCTATGCTACCCTTAAGTCCCAAATCAAACACTGATAAAACTTCAAATGGCCCTAACTTCTATACGGTACGTCCTACACCTATCAAAGTTTGCAACATACAAATGCTTGTAACTTTTTACTGGAGCGTCATAAAATCTTGAAATTTTGTAACAATAAAGTACTGGATCCTCTTGTCAATTTAAGCTATCGCTCAAAGCTATGCTACCCTTAAGCCCCAAATCAAACACTGATAAAACTTCAAATGGCCATAACTTCTATACGGTACGTCCTACACCTATCAAAGTTTGCAACATACAAATGCTTGTAACTTTTTACTGGAGCGTCATAAAACCTTGAACTTTTGTAACAATAAAGTACTCGAACCTCTTGTCAATTTAAGCTATCGCTCAAAGCTATGCTAACGTTGAGTCCCAAATCAAACACTGATAAAACTTCAAATGGGACTAACTTCTATACGGTACGTCCTACACCTATGAAAGTTTGCAACATACAAATGCTTGTAACTTTTTACTGGAGCGTCATAAAACCTAGAAATTTTGTAACAATAAAGTACTCGAACCTCTTGTCAATTTAAGCTATCGCTCAAAACTATGCTAACGTTGAGTCCCAAATCAACCACTGATAAAACTTCAAATGGCCCTAACTTCTATACGGTACCTAATACACCTATCAAAGTTTGCAACATACAAATGCTTGTAACTTTTACTGGAGCGTCATAAAACCTTGAAATTTTGTAACAATAAAGTACTCGAGCCTCTTGTCAATTTAAGCTATCGCTCAAAGCTATGCTACCCTTGAGTCCCAAATCAGACACTGATGAAACTCAAATGGGCCTAACTTCTATACGGTACGTCCTACACCTATCAAAGTTTGCAACATACAAATGCTTGTAACTTTTTACTGGAGCGTCATAAAACCTTCAAATTTTGTAACAATAAAGTACTCGAGCCTCTTGTCAATTTAAGCTATCGCTCAAAGCTATGCTACCCTTGAGTCCCAAATCAAACACTGATAAAACTTCAAAAGGCCCCAACTTCTATAGGGTACGTCCTACACCTATCAAAGTTTGCAACATACAAATGCTTGTAACTTTTTACTGGAGCGTCATAAAACCTTGAACTTTTGTAACAATAAAGTACTCGAACCTCTTGTCAATTTAAGCTATCGCTCAAAGCTATGCTAACGTTGAGTCCCAAATCAACCACTGATAAAACTTCAAATGGCCCTAACTTCTTTACGGTACGTAATACACCTATCAAAGTTTGCAACATACAAATGCTTGTAACGTTTACTGGAGCGTCATAAAATCTTGAAATTTTTTAACAATAAAGTACTCGAGCCTCTTGTCAATTTAAGCTATCGCTCAAAGCTATGCTACCCTTAAGTCCCAAATCAAACACTAATAAAACTTCAAATGGCCCTAACTTCTATACGGTACCTAATACACCTATCAAAGTTTGCAACATACAAATGCTTGTAACTTTTACTGGAGCGTCATAAAACCTTGAAATTTTGTAACAATAAAGTACTCGAGCCTCTTGTCAATTTAAGCTATCGCTCAAAGCTATGCTACCCTTGAGTCCCAAATCAGACACTGATGAAACTCAAATGGGCCTAACTTCTATACGGTACGTCCTACACCTATCAAAGTTTGCAACATACAAATGCTTGTAACTTTTTACTGGAGCGTCATAAAACCTTCAAATTTTGTAACAATAAAGTACTCGAGCCTCTTGTCAATTTAAGCTATCGCTCAAAGCTATGCTACCCTTGCGTCAAAAATCAAACACTGATAAAACTTCAAATGGGCCTAACTTCTATACGGTACGTCCTACACCTATGAAAGTTTGCAACATACAAATGCTTGCAACTTTTTACTGGACCGTCATAAAACCTAGAAATTTTGTAACAATAAAGTACTCGAGCCTCTTGTCAATTTAAGCTATCGCTCAAATCTATGCTAACCTTGAGTCCCAAATCAAACACTGATAAAACTTCAAATGGCCCTAACTTCTATACGGTACGTCCTACACCTATCAAAGTTTGCAACATACAAATGCTTGTAACTTTTTACTGGAGCGTCATAAAATCTTGAAATTTTGTAACAATAAAGTACTCGAACCTCTTGTCAATTTAAGCTATCGCTCAAAGCTATGCTAACGTTGAGTCCCAAATCAACCACTGATAAAACTTCAAATGGCCCTAACTTCTATACGGTACGTCCTACACTTATCAAAGTTTGCAACATACAAATGCTTGTAACTTTTTACTGGAGCGTCATAAAATCTTGAAATTTTGTAACAATAAAGTACTCGAACCTCTTGTCAATTTAAGCTATCGCTCAAAGCTATGCTATCGTTGAGTCACAAATCAACCACTGATAAAACTTCAAATGGCCCTAACTTCTATACGGTACCTAATACACCTATCAAAGTTTGCAACATACAAATGCTTGTAACTTTTACTGGAGCGTCATAAAACCTTGAAATTTTGTAACAATAAAGTACTCGAGCCTCTTGTCAATTTAAGCTATCGCTCAAAGCTATGCTACCCTTGAGTCCCAAATCAAACACTGATAAAACTTCAAATGGGACTAACTTCTATACGGTACGTCCTACACCTATGAAAGTTTGCAACATACAAATGCTTGTAACTTTTTACTGGAGCGTCATAAAACCTAGAAATTTTGTAACAATAAAGTACTCGAGCCTCTTGTCAATTTAAGCTATCGCTCAAATCTATGGTAACCTTGAGTCCCAAATTAAACACTGATAAAACTTCAAATAGCCCTAACTTCTATATGGTACATCCTACACCTATCAAAGTTTGCAACATACAAATGCTTGTAACTTTTTACTGGAGCGTCATAAAACCTTGAAATTTTGTAACAATAAAGTACTCGAACCTCTTGTCAATTTAAGCTATCGCTCAAAGCTATGCTACCCTTAAGTCCCAAATCAAACACTGATAAAACTTCAAATGGCCCTAACTTCTATACGGTACGTCCTACACCTATCAAAGTTTGCAACATACAAATGCTTGTAACTTTTTACTGGAGCGTCATAAAATCTTGAAATTTTGTAACAATAAAGTACTGGATCCTCTTGTCAATTTAAGCTATCGCTCAAAGCTATGCTACCCTTAAGTCCCAAATCAAACACTGATAAAACTTCAAATGGCCCTAACTTCTATACGGTACGTCCTACACCTATCAAAGTTTGCAACATACAAATGCTTGTAACTTTTTACTGGAGCGTCATAAAACCTTGAACTTTTGTAACAATAAAGTACTCGAACCTCTTGTCAATTTAAGCTATCGCTCAAAGCTATGCTAACGTTGAGTCCCAAATCAACCACTGATAAAACTTCAAATGGCCCTAACTTCTATACGGTACGTAATACACCTATCAAAGTTTGCAACATACAAATGCTTGTAACGTTTACTGGAGCGTCATAAAATCTTGAAATTTTTTAACAATAAAGTACTCGAGCCTCTTGTCAATTTAAGCTATCGCTCAAAGCTATGCTACCCTGAAGTCCCAAATCAAACACTAATAAAACTTCAAATGGCCCTAACTTCTATACGGTACGTCCTACACTTATAAAAATTTGCAATATACAAATGCTTGTAACTTTTTACTGGAGCGTCATAAAATCTTGAAATTTTGTAACAATAAAGTACTCGAACCTCTTGTCAATTTAAGCTATCGCTCAAAGCTATGCTAACGTTGAGTCCCAAATCAACCACTGATAAAACTTCAAATGGCCCTAACTTCTATACGGTACCTAATACACCTATCAAAGTTTGCAACATACAAATGCTTGTAACTTTTACTGGAGCGTCATAAAACCTTGAAATTTTGTAACAATAAAGTACTCGAGCCTCTTGTCAATTTAAGCTATCGCTCAAAGCTATGCTACCCTTGCGTCAAAAATCAAACACTGATAAAACTTCAAATGGCCCTAACTTCTATACGGTACGTCCTACACCTATGAAAGTTTGCAACATACAAATGCTTGTAACTTTTTACTGGACCGTCATAAAACCTAGAAATTTTGTAACAATAAAGTACTCGAGCCTCTTGTCAATTTAAGCTATCGCTCAAATCTATGCTAACCTTGAGTCCCAAATCAAACACTGATAAAACTTCAAATGGCCCTAACTTCTATACGGTACGTCCTACACCTATCAAAGTTTGCAACATACAAATGCTTGTAACTTTTTACTGGAGCGTCATAAAATCTTGAAATTTTGTAACAATAAAGTACTCGAACCTCTTGTCAATTTAAGCTATCGCTCAAAGCTATGCTAACGTTGAGTCCCAAATCAACCACTGATAAAACTTCAAATGGCCCTAACTTCTATACGGTACGTCCTACACTTATCAAAGTTTGCAACATACAAATGCTTGTAACTTTTTACTGGAGCGTCATAAAATCTTGAAATTTTGTAACAATAAAGTACTCGAACCTCTTGTCAATTTAAGCTATCGCTCAAAGCTATGCTATCGTTGAGTTACAAATCAACCACTGATAAAACTTCAAATGGCCCTAACTTCTATACGGTACCTAATACACCTATCAAAGTTTGCAACATACAAATGCTTGTAACTTTTACTGGAGCGTCATAAAACCTTGAAATTTTGTAACAATAAAGTACTCGAGCCTCTTGTCAATTTAAGCTATCGCTCAAAGCTATGCTACCCTTGAGTCCCAAATCAAACACTGATAACACTTCAAATGGCCCTAGCTTCTATACGGTACGTCCTACACCTATCAAAGTTTGCAACATACAAATGCTTGTAACTTTTTACTGGAGCGTCATAAAACCTTCAAATTTTGTAACAATAAAGTACTCGAGCCTCTTGTCAATTTAAGCTATCGCTCAAAGCTATGCTACCCTTGCGTCAAAAATCAAACACTGATAAAACTTCAAATGGGACTAACTTCTATACGGTACGTCCTACACCTATGAAAGTTTGCAACATACAAATGCTTGTAACTTTTTACTGGAGCGTCATAAAACCTTCAAATTTTGTAACAATAAAGTACTCGAGCCTCTTGTCAATTTAAGCTATCGCTCAAAGCTATGCTACCCTTGCGTCAAAAATCAAACACTGATAAAACTTCAAATGGGCCTAACTTCTATACGGTACGTCCTACACCTATGAAAGTTTGCAACATACAAATACTTGTAACTTTTTACTGGACCGTCATAAAACCTAGAAATTTTGTAACAATAAAGTACTCGAGCCTCTTGTCAATTTAAGCTATCGCTCAAATCTATGCTAACCTTGAGTCCCAAATTAAACACTGATAAAACTTCAAATAGACCTAACTTCTATATGGTACATCCTACACCTATCAAAGTTTGCAACATACAAATGCTTGTAACTTTTTACTGGAGCGTCATAAAACCTTGAAATTTTGTAACAATAAAGTACTCGAGCCTCTTGTCAATTTAAGTTATCGCTCAAAGCTATGCTACCCTTGAGTCCCAAATCAAACACTGATAAAACTTCAAATGGCCCTAACTGCTATAGGGTACGTCCTACACCTATCAAAGTTTGCAACATCCAATTGCTTGTAACTTTTACTGGAGCGTCATAAAACCTTGAAATTTTGTAACAATAAAGTACTGGATCCTCTTGTCAATTTAAGCTATCGCTCAAAGCTATGCTACCCTTAAGTCCCAAATCAAACACTGATAAAACTTCAAATGGCCCTAACTTCTATACGGTACGTCCTACACCTATCAAAGTTTGCAACATACAAATGCTTGTAACTTTTTACTGGAGCGTCATAAAATCTTGAAATTTTGTAACAATAAAGTACTCGAACCTCTTGTCAATTTAAGCTATCGCTCAAAGCTATGCTAACGTTGAGTCCCAAATCAACCACTGATAAAACTTCAAATGGCCCTAACTTCTATACGGTACGTCCTACACTTATCAAAGTTTGCAACATACAAATGCTTGTAACTTTTTACTGGAGCGTCATAAAATCTTGAAATTTTGTAACAATAAAGTACTCGAACCTCTTGTCAATTTAAGCTATCGCTCAAAGCTATGCTATCGTTGAGGCACAAATCAACCACTGATAAAACTTCAAATGGCCCTAACTTCTATACGGTACCTAATACACCTATCAAAGTTTGCAACATACAAATGCTTGTAACTTTTACTGGAGCGTCATAAAACCTTGAAATTTTGTAACAATAAAGTACTCGATCCTCTTGTCAATTTAAGCTATCGCTCAAAGCTATGCTACCCTTAAGTCCCAAATCAAACACTGATAAAACTTCAAATGGCCCTACATTCTATACGGTACGTAATACACCTATCAAAGTTTGCAACATACAAATGCTTGTAACTTTTACTGGAGCGTCATAAAACCTTGCAATTTTGTAACAATAAAGTACTCGAGCCTCTTGTCAATTTAAGTGATCGCTCAAAGCTATGCTACCCTTGAGTCCCAAATCAAACACTGATAAAAGTTCAAATGGCCCTAACTTCTATAGGGTACGTCCTACACCTATCAAAGTCTGCAACATACAAATGGTTGTAACTTTTACTGGAGCGTCATAAAACCTTGCAATTTTGTAACAATAAAGTACTCGAGCCTCTTGTCAATTTAAGTTATCGCTCAAAGCTATGCTACCCTTGAGTCCCAAATCAAACACTGATAAAACTTCAAATGGCCCTAACTTCTATAGGGTACGTCCTACACTTATCAAAGTTTGCAACATACAAATGCTTGTAACTTTTTACTGGAGCGTCATAAAACTTTGAAATTTTGTAACAATAAAGTACTCGAACCTCTTGTCAGTTTAAGCTGTCGCTCAAAGCTATGCTAACGTTGAGTCCGAAATCAAACACTGATACAACTTCAAATTTTGTAACAATAAAGTACTCGAGCCTCTTGTCAATTTAAGCTATCGCTCAAAGTTATGCTACCCTTGCGTCAAAAATCAAACACTGATAAAACTTCAAATGGCCCTAACTTCTGTACGGTACGTCCTACACTTATCAAAGTTTGCAACATACAAATGCTTGTAACTTTTTACTGGAGCGTCATAAAACCTAGAAATTCTGTAACAATAAAGTACTCGAGCCTCTTGTCAATTTAAGCTATCGCTCAAAGCTATGCGTCCCTTGAGTCCCAAATCAGACACTGATAAAACTTCAAATGCGCCTAACTTCTATACGGTACGTCCGACACCTATCAAAGTTTGCAACATACAAATGCTTGTAACTTTTTACTGGAGCGTCATAAAACCTTCAAATTTTATAACAATAAAGTACTCGAGCCTCTTGTCAATTTAAGCTATCGCTCAAAGTTATGCTACCCTTGCGTCAAAATCAAACACTGATAAAACTTCAAATGGCCCTAACTTCTATACGGTACGTCCTACACCTATGAAAGTTTGCAACATACAAATGCTTGTAACTTTTTACTGGAGCGTCATAAAACCTAGAAATTTTGTAACAATAAAGTATTCGAGCCTCTTGTCAATTTAAGCAATCGCTCAAATCCATGCTACCCTTGAGTCCCAAATTAAACACTGATAAAACTTCAAATGGCCCTAACTTCTATACGGTTCATCCTACACTTATCAAAGTTTGCAACATACAAATGCTTGTAACTTTTTACTGGAGCGTCATAAAACCTTGAAATTTTGTAACAATAAAGTACTCGAGCCTCTTGTCAATTTAAGTTATCGCTCAAAGCTATGCTACCCTTGAGTCCCAAATCAAACACTGATAAAACTTCAAATGGCCCTAACTTCTATAGGGTACGTCCTACACCTGTCAAAGTTTGCAACATACAAATGCTTGTAACTTTTACTGGAGCGTCATAAAACCTTGAAATTTTGTAACAATAAAGTACTCGATCCTCTTGTCAATTTAAGCTATCGCTCAAAGCTATGCTACCCTTAAGTCCCAAATCAAACACTGATAAAACTTCAAATGGCCCTAACTTCTATACGGTACGTCCTACACCTATCAAAGTTTGCAACATACAAATGCTTGTAACTTTTTACTGGAGCGTCATAAAATCTTGAAATTTTGTAACAATAAAGTACTCGAACCTCTTGTCAATTTAAGCTATCGCTCAAAGCTATGCTAACGTTGAGTCCCAAATCAACCATTGATAAAACTTCAAATGGCCCTAACTTCTATACGGTACGTCCTACACTTATCAAAGTTTGCAACATACAAATGCTTGTAACTTTTTACTGGAGCGTCATAAAATCTTGAAATTTTGTAACAATAAAGTACTCGAACCTCTTGTCAGTTTAAGCTATCGCTCAAAGCTATGCTAACGTTGAGTCACAAATCAACCACTGATAAAACTTCAAATGGCCCTAACTTCTATACGGTACCTAATACACCTATCAAAGTTTGCAACATACAAATGCTTGTAACTTTTACTGGAGCGTCATAAAACCTTGAAATTTTGTAACAATAAAGTACTCGAGCCTCTTGTCAATTTAAGCTATCGCTCAAAGCTATGCTACCCTTGAGTCCCAAATCAGACACTGATAAAACTCAAATGGGCCTAACTTCTATACGGTACGTCCTACACCTATCAAAGTTTGCAACATACAAATGCTTGTAACTTTTTACTGGAGCGTCATAAAACCTTCAAATTTTGTAACAATAAAGTACTCGAGCCTCTTGTCAATTTAAGCTATCGCTCAAATCTATGCTAACCTTGAGTCCCAAATTAAACACTGATAAAACTTCAAATGGCCCTAACTTCTATACGGTACGTCCTACACCTATGAAAGTTTGCAACATACAAATGCTTGTAACTTTTTACTGGACCGTCATAAAACCTAGAAATTTTGTAACAATAAAGTACTCGATCCTCTTGTCAATTTAAGCTATCGCTCAAAGCTATGCTACCCTTAAGTCCCAAATCAAACACTGATAAAACTTCAAATGGCCCTACATTCTATACGGTACGTAATACACCTATCAAAGTTTGCAACATACAAATGCTTGTAACTTTTACTGGAGCGTCATAAAACCTTGAAATTTTGTAACACTAAAGTACTCGAGCCTCTTGTCAATTTAAGTGATCGCTCAAAGCTATGCTACCCTTGAGTCCCAAATCAAACACTAATAAAACTTCAAATGGCCCTAACTTCTATACGGTACGTCCTACACCAATCAAAGTTTGCAACATACAAATGCTTGTAACTTTTTACTGGAGCGTCATAAAACCTTGAAATTTTGTAACAATAAAGTACTCGATCCTCTTGTCAATTTAAGCTATCGCTCAAAGCTATGCTACCCTTAAGTCCCAAATCAAACACTGATAAAACTTCAAATGGCCCTAACTTCTATACGGTACGTCCTACACCTATCAAAGTTTGCAACATACAAATGCTTGTAACTTTTTACTGGAGCGTCATAAAATCTTGAAATTTTGTAACAATAAAGTACTCGAACCTCTTGTCAATTTAAGCTATCGCTCAAAGCTATGCTAACGTTGAGTCCCAAATCAACCATTGATAAAACTTCAAATGGCCCTAACTTCTATACGGTACGTCCTACACTTATCAAAGTTTGCAACATACAAATGCTTGTAACTTTTTACTGGAGCGTCATAAAATCTTGAAATTTTGTAACAATAAAGTACTCGAACCTCTTGTCAATTTAAGCTATCGCTCAAAGCTATGCTAACGTTGAGTCACAAATCAACCACTGATAAAACTTCAAATGGCCCTAACTTACGGTACCTAATACACCTATCAAAGTTTGCAACATGCAAATGCTTGTAACTTTTACTGGAGCGTCATAAAACCTTGAAACCAATAAAGTACTCGAGCCTCTTGTCAATTTAAGCTATCGCTCAAAGCTATGCTACCCTTGAGTCCCACATCAGACACTGATAAAACTCAAATGGGCCTAACTTCTATACGGTACGTCCTACACCTATCAAAGTTTGCAACATACAAATGCTTGTAACTTTTTACTGGAGCGTCATAAAACCTTCAAATTTTGTAACAATAAAGTACTCGAGCCTCTTGTCAATTTAAGCTATCGCTCAAATCTATGCTAACCTTGAGTCCCAAATTAAACACTGATAAAACTTCAAATGGCCCTAACTTCAATACGGTACGTCCTACACCTATGAAAGTTTGCAACATACAAATGCTTGTAACTTTTTACTGGACCGTCATAAAACCTAGAAATTTTGTAACAATAAAGTACTCGATCCTCTTGTCAATTTAAGCTATCGCTCAAAGCTATGCTACCCTTAAGTCCCAAATCAAACACTGATAAAACTTCAAATGGCCCTACATTCTATACGGTACGAAATACACCTATCAAAGTTTGCAACATACAAATGCTTGTAACTTTTACTGGAGCGTCATAAAACCTTGAAATTTTGTAACAATAAAGTACTCGAGCCTCTTGTCAATTTAAGTGATCGCTCAAAGCTATGCTACCCTTGAGTCCCAAATCAAACACTGATAAAACTTCAAATGGCCCTAACTTCTATAGGGTACGTCCTACACCTATCAAAGTCTGCAACATACAAATGCTTGTAACTTTTACAGGAGCGTCATAAAACCTTGAAATTTTGTTACAATAAAGTACTCGAGCCTCTTGTCAATTTAAGCTATCGCCCAAAGCTATGCTACCCTTGAGTCCCAAATTAAACACAGATAAAACTTCAAATGGCCCTAACTTCTATACGGTACATCCTACACCTATCAAAGTTTGCAACATACAAATGCTTATAACTTTTTACTGGAGCGTCATAAAACCTTGAAAATTTGTAACAGTAAAGTACTCGAGCCTCTTGTCAATTTAAGTTATCGCTCAAAGCTATGCTACCCTTGAGTCCCAAATCAAACACTGATAAAACTTCAAATGGCCCTAACTTCTATAGGGTACGTCCTACACTTATCAAAGTTTGCAACATACAAATGCTTGTAACTTTTTACTGGAGCGTCATAAAACCTTGAAATTTTGTAACAATAAAGTACTCGAACCTCTTGTCAATTTAAGCTGTCGCTCAAAGCTATGCTAACGTTGAGTCCCAAATCAACCACTGTTAAAACTTCAAATGGCCCTAACTTCTATGCGGTACGTAATACACCTATCAAAGTTTGCAACATACAAATGTTTGTAACTTTTACTGGAGCGTCAAAAAACCTTGAAATTTTGTAACAATAAAGTACTCGAGCCTCTTGTCAATTTAAGCTATCGCTCAAAGTTATGCTACCCTTGAGTGCCAAATCAAACACTGATAAAACTTTAAATAGCCCTAACTTCTGTACGGTACGTCCTACACTTATCAAAGTTTGCAACATACAAATGCTTGTAACTTTTTACTGGAGCGTCATAAAACCTAGAAATTTGGTAACAATAAAGTACTCGAGCCTCTTGTCAATTTAAGCTATCGCTCAAAGCTATGCTACCCTTGAGTCCCAAATCAGACACTGATAAAACTTCAAATGGGCCTAACTTCTATACGGTACGTCCTACACCTATCAAAATTTGCAACATACAAATGTTGTAACTTTTTACTGGAGCGTCATAAAACCTAGAAATTTGGTAACAATAAAGTACTCGAGCCTCTTGTCAATTTAAGCTATCGCTCAAAGCTATGCTACCCTTGAGTCCCAAATCAGACACTGATAAAACTTCAAATGGGCCTAACTTCTATACGGTACGTCCTACACCTATCAAAATTTGCAACATACAAATGTTGTAACTTTTTACTGGAGCGTCATAAAACCTTGAAATTTTGTAACAATAAAGTACTCGAACCTCTTGCCAATTTAAGCTATCGCTCAAAGCTATGCTACCCTTGAGTCTCAAATCAAACACTGATAAAACTTTATATGGCCCTAACTTCTGTACGGTACGTCCTACACTTATCAAAGTTTGCAACATACAAATGCTTGTAACTTTTTACTGGAGCATCATAAAACCTAGAAATTTTGTAACAATAAAGTACTCGAGCCTCTTGTCAATTTAAGCTATCGCTCAAAGCTATGCTACCCTTGAGTCCCAAATCAGACACTGAAAAAACTTCAAATGCGCCTAACTTCTATACGGTACGTCCTACACCTATCAAAGTTTGCAACATACAAATGCTTGTAACTTTTTACTGGAGCGTCATAAAACCTTCAAATTTTGTAACAATAAAGTACTCGAGCCTCTTGTCAATTTAAGCTATCGCCCAAAGTTATGCTACCCTTGCGTCAAAAATCAAACACTGATAAAACTTCAAATGGCCCTAACTTCTATACGGTACGTCCCACACCTATGAAAGTTTGCAACATACAAATACTTGTAACTTTTTACTGGAGCGTCATAAAACCTAGAAATTTTGTAACAATAAAGTACTCGAGCCTCTTGTCAATTTAAGCTATCGCTCAAATCTATGCTACCCTTGAGTCCCAAATCAAACACTGATAAAACTTCAAATGGCCCTAACTTCTATAGGGTACGTCCTACACCTATCAAAGTTTGCAACATACAAATGCTTGTAACTTTTTACTGGAGCGTCATAAAACCTTGAAATTTTGTAACAATAAAGTACTCGAACATCTTGTCAATTTAAGCTATCGCTCAAAGCTATGCTAACGTTGAGTCCCAAATCAACCACTGTTAAAACTTCAAATGGCCCTAACTTCTATGCGGTACGTAATACACCTATCAAAGTTTGCAACATACAAATGCTTGTAACTTTTACTGGAGCGTCATAAAACCTTGAAATTTTGTAACAATAAAGTACTCGAGCCTCTTGTCAATTTAAGCTGTCGCTCAAAGCTATGCTACCCTTAAGTTCCAAATATAAACACTGATAAAACTTCAAATGGCCCTAACTTCTATACGGTACGTCCTACACCTATCGAAGTTTGCAACATACAAATGCTTGTAACTTTTTACTGGAGCGTCATAAAACCTTGAAATTGTCTAAACTATAAAGTACTCGAGCCTCTTGTCAATTTAAGCTATCGCTCAAATCTATGCTACCCTTAAGTCCCAAATATAAACACTGATAAAACTTTAAATGGCCCTAACTTCTGTACGGTACGTCCTACACTTATCAAAGTTTGCAACATACAAATGCTTGTAACTTTTTACTGGAGCGTCATAAAACCTAGAAATTTTGTAACAATAAAGTACTCGAGCCTCTTGTCAATTTAAGCTATCGCTCAAAGCTATGCTACCCTTGAGTCCCAAATCAGACACTGATAAAACTTCAAATGCGCCTAACTTCTATACGGTACGTCCTACACCTATCAAAGTTTGCAACATACAAATGCTTGTAACTTTTTACTGGAGCGTCATAAAACCTAGAAATTTTGTAACAATAAAGTACTCGAGCCTCTTGTCAATTTAAGCTATCGCTCAAAGCTATGCTACCCTTGAGTCCCAAATCAGACACTGATAAAACTTCAAATGCGCCTAACTTCTATACGGTACGTCCTACACCTATCAAAGTTTGCAACATACAAATGCTTGTAACTTTTTACTGGAGCGTCATAAAACCTTCAAATTTTGTAACAATAAAGTACTCGAGCCTCTTGTCAATTTAAGCTATCGCTCAAAGTTGTGCTACCCTTGCGTCAAAAATCAAACACTGATAAAACTTCAAATGGCCCTAACTTCTATACGGTACGTCCCACACCTATGAAAGTTTGCAACATACAAATGCTTGTAACTTTTTACTGGAGCGTCATAAAACCTAGAAATTTTGTAACAATAAAGTACTCGAGCCTCTTGTCAATTTAAGCTATCGCTCAAATCTATGCTACCCTTGAGTCCCAAATCAAACACTGATAAAACTTCAAATGGCCCTAACTTCTATAGGGTACGTCCTACACTTATCAAAGTTTGCAACATACAAATGCTTGTAACTTTTTACTGGAGCGTCATAAAACCTTGAAATTTTGTAACAATAAAGTACTCGAACATCTTGTCAATTTAAGCTATCGCTCAAAGCTATGCTAACGTTGAGTCCCAAATCAACCACTGTTAAAACTTCAAATGGCCCTAACTTCTATGCGGTACGTAATACACCTATCAAAGTTTGCAACATACAAATGCTTGTAACTTTTACTGGAGCGTCATAAAACCTTGAAATTTTGTAACAATAAAGTACTCGAGCCTCTTGTCAATTTAAGCTGTCGCTCAAAGCTATGCTACCCTTAAGTTCCAAATATAAACACTGATTAAACTTCAAATGGCCCTAACTTCTATACGGTACGTCCTACACCTATCAAAGTTTGCAACATACAAATGCTTGTAACTTTTTACTGGAGCGTCATAAAACCTTGAAATTGTCTAAACTATAAAGTACTCGAGCCTCTTGTCAATTTAAGCTATCGCTCAAATCTATGCTACCCTTAAGTCCCAAATATAAACACTGATAAAACTTTAAATGGCCCTAACTTCTGTACGGTACGTCCTACACTTATCAATGTTTGCAACATACAAATGCTTGTAACTTTTTACTGGAGCGTCATAAAACCTAGAAATTTTGTAACAATAAAGTACTCGAGCCTCTTGTCAATTTAAGCTATCGCTCAAAGCTATGCTACCCTTGAGTCCCAAATCAGACACTGATAAAACGTCAAATGGGCCTAACTTCTATATGGTACGTCGTACACCTATCAAAGTTTGCAACATACAAATGCTTGTAACTTTTTACTGGAGCGTCATAAAACCTTGAAATTTTGTAACAATAAAGTACTCGAACCTCTTGTCAATTTAAGCTATCGCTGAAAGCTATGCTAACGTTGAGTCCCAAATCAAACACTGATAAAACTTCAAATGGCCCTAACTTCTATACGGTACGTAATACACCTATCAAAGATTTTGCAACATACAAATGCTTGTAACTTTTACTGGAGCGTCATAAAACCTTGAAATTTTGTAACAATAAAGTACTCGAGCCTCTTGTCAATTTAAGCTATCGCTCAAAGCTATGCTACCGTTAAGTCCCAAATCAAACACTGATAAAACTTCAAATGGCCCTAACTTCTATACGGTACGTCCTACACCTATCAAAGTTTGCAACATACAAATGCATGTAACTTTTTACTGGAGCGTCATAAAGCCTTGAAATTTTATAAACAATAAAGTACTCGAGACTCTTGTCAATTTAAGATATCGCTCAAAGCTATGCTACCCTTGAGTCCCAAATCAAACACTGATAATACTTTAAATGGCCCTAACTTCTGTACGGTACGTCCTACACCTATGAAAGTTTGCAACATACAAATGCTTGTAACTTTTTACTGGAGCGTCATAAAACCTAGAAATTTTGTAACAATAAAGTACTCGATCATCTTGTCAATTTAAGCTATCGCTCAAAGCTATGCTACCCTTGAGTCCCAAATCAGACACTGATAAAACTTCAAATGGGCCTAACTTCTATACGGTACATCCTACACCTATCAAAGTTTGCAACATACAAATGCTTGTAACTTTTTACTGGAGCGTCATAAAATCTTCAAATTTTGTAACAATAAAGTACTCGAGCCTCTTGTCAATTTAAGCTATCGCTCAAAGCTATGCTACCCTTGAGTCCCAAATCAGACACTGATAAAACTTCAAATGGGCCTAACTTCTATACGGTACGTCCTACACCTATCAAAGTTTGCAACATACAAATGCTTGTAACTTTTTACTGGAGCGTCATAAAACCTTGAAATTTTGTAACAATAAAGTACTCGAACCTCTTATCAATTTAAGCTATCGCTCAAAGCTATGCTACCCTTGAGTCCCAAATCAAACACTGATAAAACTTTAATTGCCCTAACTTCTGTACGGTACGTCCTACACCTATCAAAGTTTGCAACATACAAATGCTTGTAACTTTTTACTGGAGCGTCATAAAACCTTCAAATTTTGTAACAATAAAGTACTCGAGCCTCTTGTCAATTTAAGCTATCGCTCAAAGCTATGCTACCCTTGCATCAAAAACCAAACACTGATAAAACTTCACATGGCCCTAAATTCTATACGGTACGTAATACACCTATGAAAGTTTGCAACATACAAATGCTTGCAACTTTTACTGGAGCGTCATAAAACCTTGAAATTTTGATACAATAAAGTACTCGAGCCTCTTGTCAATTTAAGCTATCACTCAAAGCTATGCTACCCTTAAGTCCCAAATCAAACACTGATAAAACACAAATGGCCCTAACTTCTATACGGTACGTCCCACACCTATCAAAGTTTGCAACATACAAATGCTTGTAACTTTTTACTGGAGCGTCATAAAACCTTGATATTTTATAAACAATAAAGTACTCGAGCCTCTTGTCAATTTAAGCTATCGCTCAAAGCTATGCTACCCTTGAGTCCCAAATCAAACAGTGATAAAACTTTAAATGGCCCTAACTTCAGTACGGTACGTCCTACACTTATCAAAGTTTGCAACATACAAATGCTTGTAACTTTTTACTGGAGTGTCATAAAACCTAGAAATTTTGTAACAATAAAATACTCGAGCCTCTTGTCAATTTAAGCTATCGCTCAAAGCTATGCTACCCTTGATTCCCAAATCAGACACTGATAAAACTTCAAATGGGCCTAACTTCTATACGGTTCGTCCTACACCTATCAAAGTTTGCAACATACAAATGCTTGTAACTTTTTACTGGAGCGTCATAAAACCTTGAAATTTTGTAACAATAAAGTACTCGAACCTCTTGTCAATTTAAGCTATCGCTCAAAGCTATGCTAACGTTGAGTCCCAAATCAAACACTGATAAAACTTCAAATGGCCCTAACTTCTATACGGTACGTAATACACCTATCAAAGTTTGCAACATACAAATGCTTGTAACTTTTACTGGAGCGTCATAAAACCTTGAAATTTTGTAACAATAAAGTACTCGAGCCTCTTGTCAATTTAAGCTATCGCTCAAAACTATGCTACCATTAAGTCCCAAATCAAACACTTCAAATGGCCCTAGCTTCTATACGGTACGTCCTACACCTATCAAAGTTTGCAACATACAAATGCTTGTAACTTTTTACTGGTTCGTCATAAAACCTTGAAATTTTATAAACAATAAAGTACTCGAGCCTCTTTTCAATTTAAGCTATCGCTCAAAGCTATGCTACCGTTGAGTCCCAAATCAAACACTGATACAACTTTAAATGGCCCTAACTTCTGTACGGTACGTCCTACACTTATCAAAGTTTGCAACATACAAATGTTTGTAACTTTTTACTGGAGCGTCATAAAACCTAGAAATTTTGTAACAATAAAGTACTCGAGCCTCTTGTCAATTTAAGCTATCGCTAAAAGCTATGCTACCCTTGAGTCCCAAATCAGACACTGATAAAACTTCAAATGGGCCTAACTTCTATACGGTACGTCCTACACCTATGAAAGTTTGCAACTTACAAATGCTTCTAACTTTTTACTGGAGCGTCATAAAACCTAGAAATTTTGTAACAATAAAGTACTCGAGCCTCTTGTCAATTTAAGCTATCGCTCAAAGCTATGCTACCCTTGAGTCATATATCAAACACTGATAAAATTCAAATGGCCCTAACTTCTATAGGGTACGTCCTACACTTATGCAACATACAAATGCTTGTAACTTTTTACTGGAGCGTCATAAAACCTAGAAATTTTGTAACAATAAAGTACTCGAGCCTCTTGTCAATTTAAGCTATAGCTCAAAGCTATGCTACCCTTGAGTCCCAAATCAAACACTGATAAAACTTCAAATGGCCCTAACTACGGTATATCCTACACCTATCAAAGTTTGCAACATACAAATGCTTGTAACTTTTTACTGGAGCGTCATAAAAGCTTGAAATTTTGTAACAATAAAGTACTCGAGCCTCTTGTCAATTTAAGTTATCGCTCAAAGCTATGCTACCCTTGAGTCCCAGATCAAACACTGATAAAACTTCAAATGGTCCTAACTCATATAGGGTACGTCCTACACCTATCAAAGTTTGCAACATACAAATGCTTGTAACTTTTTACTGCAGCGTCATAAAACCTTGAAATTTTGTAACAATAAAGTACTCGAACCTCTTGTCAATTTAAGCTATCGCTCAAAGCTATGCTAACGTTGAGTCCCAAATCAAACACTGATAAAACTTAAAATGGCCCTAACTTCTATACGGTACATAATACACCTATCAAAGTTTGCAACATACAAATGCTTGTAACTTTTACTGGAGCGTCATAAAACCTTGAAATTTTGTAACAATAAAGTACTCGAGCCTCTTGTCAATTTAAGCTATCGCTCAAAGCTATGCTACCCTTGAGTCCCAAATCAAACACTGATAAAACTTCAAATGGCCCTAACTTCTATACGGTACGTCCTACACCTATCAAAGTTTGCAACATACAAATGCTTGTAACTTTTTACTGGAGAGTCATAAAAACTTGAAATTTTATAACAATAAAGTACTCGAGCCTCTTGTCAATTTAAGCTATCGCTCAAAGCTATGCTACCCTTGCGTCAAAAATCAAACACTGATAAAACTTAAAATGGCCCTAACTTCTATACGGTACATAATACACCTATCAAAGTTTGCAACATACAAATGCTTGTAACTTTTACTGGAGCGTCATAAAACCTTGACATTTTGTAACAATAAAGTACTCGAGCCTCTTGTCAATTTAAGCTATCGCTCAAAGTTATGCTACCCTTGAGTCCCAGATCAAACACTGATAAAACTTCAAATGGCCCTAACTCATATAGGGTACGTCCTACACCTATCAAAGTTTGCAATATACAAATGCTTGTAACTTTTTACTGGAGCGTCATAAAACCTTGAAATTTTGTAACAATAAAGTACTCGAGCCTCTTGTCAATTTAAGCTATCGCTCAAAGCTATGCTACCCTTGCGTCAAAAATCAAACACTGATAAAAATTCAAATGGCCCTAACTTCTATACGGTACATAATACACCTATCAAAGTTTGCAACATACAAATACTTGTAACTTTTTACTGGAGCGTCATAAAACCTTGAAATTTTATAAACAATAAAGTACTCGAGCCTCTTGTCAATTTAAGCTATCGCTCAAAGCTATGCTACCGTTGAGTCCCAAATCAAACACTGATACAACTTTAAATGGCCCTAACTTCTGTACGGTACGTCCTACACTTATCAAAGTTTGCAACATACAAATGTTTGTAACTTTTTACTGGAGCGTCATAAAACCTAGAAATTTTGTAACAATAAAGTACTCGAGCCTCTTGTCAATTTAAGCTATCGCTAAAAGCTATGCTACCCTTGAGTCCCAAATCAGACACTGATAAAACTTCAAATGGGCCTAACTTCTATACGGTACGTCCTACACCTATGAAAGTTTGCAACTTACAAATGCTTCTAACTTTTTACTGGAGCGTCATAAAACCTAGAAATTTTGTAACAATAAAGTACTCGAGCCTCTTGTCAATTTAAGCTATCGCTCAAAGCTATGCTACCCTTGAGTCATATATCAAACACTGATAAAATTCAAATGGCCCTAACTTCTATAGGGTACGACCTACACTTATGCAACATACAAATGCTTGTAACTTTTTACTGGAGCGTCATAAAACCTAGAAATTTTGTAACAATAAAGTACTCGAGCCTCTTGTCAATTTAAGCTATCGCTCAAAGCTATGCTACCCTTGAGTCCCAAATCAAACACTGATAAAACTTCAAATGGCCCTAACTACGGTATATCCTACACCTATCAAAGTTTGCAACATACAAATGCTTGTAAGTTTTTACTGGAGCGTCATAAAAGCTTGGAATTTTGAAACAATAAAGTACTCGAGCCTCTTGTCAATTTAAGTTATCGCTCAAAGCTCTGCTGCCCTTGAGTCCCAGATCAAACACTGATAAAACTTCAAATGGTCCTAACTCATATAGGGTACGTCCTACACCTATCAAAGTTTGCAACATACAAATGCTTGTAACTTTTTACTGCAGCGTCATAAAACCTTGAAATTTTGTAACAATAAAGTACTCGAACCTCTTGTCAATTTAAGCTATCGCTCAAAGCTATGCTAACGTTGAGTCCCAAATCAAACACTGATAAAACTTAAAATGGCCCTAACTTCTATACGGTACATAATACACCTATCAAAGTTTGCAACATACAAATGCTTGTAACTTTTACTGGAGCGTCATAAAACCTTGAAATTTTGTAACAATAAAGTACTCGAGCCTCTTGTCAATTTAAGCTATCGCTCAAAGCTATGCTACCCTTGAGTCCCAAATCAAACACTGATAAAACTTCAAATGGCCCTAACTTCTATACGGTACGTCCTACACCTATCAAAGTTTGCAACATACAAATGCTTGTAACTTTTTACTGGAGAGTCATAAAACCTTGAAATTTTATAACAATAAAGTACTCGAGCCTCTTGTCAATTTAAGCTATCGCTCAAAGCTATGCTACCCTTGCGTCAAAAATCAAACACTGATAAAACTTAAAATGGCCCTAACTTCTATACGGTACATAATACACCTATCAAAGTTTGCAACATACAAATGCTTGTAACTTTTACTGGAGCGTCATAAAACCTTGAAATTTTGTAACAATAAAGTACTCGAGCCTCTTGTCAATTTAAGCTATCGCTCAAAGTTATGCTACCCTTGAGTCCCAGATCAAACACTGATAAAACTTCAAATGGCCCTAACTCATATAGGGTACGTCCTACACCTATCAAAGTTTGCAACATACAAATGCTTGTAACTTTTTACTGGAGCGTCATAAAACCTTGAAATTTTGTAACAATAAAGTACTCGAGCCTCTTGTCAATTTAAGCTATCGCTCAAAGCTATGCTACCCTTGCGTCAAAAATCAAACACTGATAAAACTTCAAATGGCCCTAACTTCTATACGGTACGTCCTACACCTATCAAAGTTTGCAACATACAAATGCTTGTAACTTTTTACTGGAGCGTCATAAAACCTTGAAAATTTGTAACAATAAAATACTCGAGCCTCTTGTCAATTTAAGCTATCGCTCAAAGCTATGCTAACCTTGAGTCCCATATCAAATACTGATAAAGCTTCAAATGGCCCTAACTTCTATACGGTGCTTCCTATACCTATCAAAGTTTGCAACATATAAATGCTTGTAACTTTTTACAGGAGCGTCATAAAACCTTGAAATTTTGTAACAATAAAGTACTCGAACCTCTTGTCAATTTAAGCTATCGCTCAAAGCTATGCTAACGTTGATTCCCAAATCAAACACTGATAAAACTTCAAATGGCCCTAACTTCTATACGGTACATAATACACCTATCAAAGTTTGCAACATACAAATGCTTGTAACTTTTACTGGAGCGTCATAAAGCCTTGAAATTTTGTAACAATAAAGTACTCGAGCCTCTTGTCAATTTAAGCTATCGCTCAAAGCTATGCTACCCTTGAGTCCCAAATCAAACACTGATAAAATTTCAAATGGCCCTAACTTCTATACGGTACGTCCTACACCTATCAAAGTTTGCAACATACAAATGCTTGTAACTTTTTACTGGAGCGTCATAAAACCTTGAAATTTTATAACAATAAAGTACTCGAGCCTCTTGTCAATTTAAGCTATCGCTCAAAGTTATGCTACCCTTGAGTCCCAGATCAAACACTGATAAAACTTCAAATGGCCCTAACTCATATAGGGTACGTCCTACACCTATCAAAGTTTGCAACATACAAATGCTTGTAACTTTTTACTGGAGCGTCATAAAACCTTGAAATTTTGTAACAATAAAGTACTCGACCCTCTTGTCAATTTAAGCTATCGCTCAAAGCTATGCTACCCTTGCGTCAAAAATCAAACACTGATAAAACTTCAAATGGCCCTAACTTCTATACGGTACGTCCTACACATATCAAAGTTTGCAACATACAAATGCTTGTAACTTTTGACTGGAGCGTCATAAAACCTTGAAATTTTATAACAATAAAGTACTCGAGCCTCTTGTCAATTTAAGCTATCGCTCAAAGCTATGCTACCCTTGAATCCCAAATCAAACACTGATAAAACTTTAAATGGCCATAACTTCTATACGGTACGTCCTACACTTATCAAAGTTTGCAACATACAAATGCTTGTAACTTTTTACTGGAGCGTCATAAAACCTAGAAATTTTGTAATAATAAAGTACTCGAGCCTCTTGTCAATTTAAGCTATCGCTCAAAGCTTTGCTACCCTTGAGTCCCAAATCAGACACTGATAAAACTTCAAATGGGCCTAACTTCTATACGGTACGTCCTACACCTATCAAAGTTTGCAACATACAAATGCTTGTAACTTTTTACTGGAGCGTCATAAAACCTTGAAATTTTGTAACAATAAAGTACTCGAGCCTCTTGTCAATTTAAACTATCGCTCAAAGCTATGCTACCCTTGCGTCAAAAATCAAATACTGATAAAACTTCAAATAGCCCTAACTTCTATACGGTACGTCCTACACCTATGAAAGTTTGCAACATACAAATGCTTGTAACTTTTTACTGGAGCGTCATAAAACCTAGAAATTTTGTAACAATAAAGTACTCGAGCCTCTTGTCAATTTAAGCTATCGCTCAAAGCTATGCTACCCTTGAGTCCCAAATCAAACACTGATAAAACTTCAAATGGCCCTAACTTCTATACGGTACGTCCTACACCTATCAAAGTTTGCAACATACAAATGCTTGTAACTTTTTACTGGATCGTCATAAAACCTTGAAAATTTGTAACAAGAAAGTACTCGAGCCTCTTGCCAATTTAAACTATCGCTCAAAGCTATGCTAACCTTGAGTCCCAAATCAAACACTGATAAAACTTCAAATGGCCCTAACTTCTATACGGTACGTCCTACACTTATCAAAGTTTGCAACATACAAATGCTTGTAAGTTTTACTGGAGCGTAATAAAACCTTGAAATTTTGTAACAATAAAGTACTCGAGCCTCTTGTCAATTTAAGCTATCGGTCAAAGCTATGCTACCCTTGAGTCCCAAGTCAAACACTGATAAAACTTCAAATGGCCCTAACTTATATACGGTACGTCCTACACCTATCAAAGTTTGCAACATACAAATGCTTGTAACTTTTTACTGCAGCGTCAAAAAACCTTGAAATTTTGTAACAATAAAGTACTCGACCCTCTTGTCAATTTAAGATATCGCTCAAAGCTATGCTACCCTTGAGTCCCAAATCAAATACTGATAAAACTTCAAATGGCCCTAACTTCTATACGGTGCTTCCTATACCTATCAAAGTTTGCAACATATAAATGCTTGTAACTTTTTACTGGAGCGTCATAAAACCTTGAAATTTTGTAACAATAAAGTACTCGAGAATCTTGTCAATTTAAGTCATCGCTCAAAGCTATGCTACCCTTGAGTCCCAGGTCAAACACTGATAAAACTTCAAATGGCGCTAACTTCTTAACGGTACGTCCTTCACCTATCAAAATTTGCAACATACAAATGCTTGTAACTTTTTACTGGAGCGTCATAAAACCTTGAAATTTTGCAACATACAAATGCTTGTAACTTTTTACTAGAGCGTCATAAAACCTTGAAATTTTGGAACAATAAAGTACTCGAGCCCTTTGTCAATTTAAGCTATCGCTCAAAGCTATGCTACCGTTGAGTCCCAAATCAAACACTGATAAAACTTCAAATGGCCCTAACTTCTATACGGTACGTCCTACACCTATCAAAGTTTGCAACATACAAATGCTAGTAACTTTTTACTGGAGCGTCATAAAACCTTGAAATTTTGTAACAATAAAGTACTCGAGCCTCTTGTCAATTTAAGATATCGCTCAAAGCTATGCTAACCTTGAGATCCAAATCAAACACTGATAAAACTTCAAATGGCCCTAACTTCTATACCTATCAAAGTTTGCAACATACAAATGCTTGTAACTTTTTACTGGAGCGTCATAAAACCTAGAAATTTGTAACAACAAAGTACTCGAGCCTCTTGACAATTTAAGCTATCGCTCAAAGCTATGCTACCCTTGAGTCCCAAATCAAACAGTGATAAAACTTCAAATGGCCCTAACTTCTATACTGTGCACCCTATACGTATCAAAGTTTGCAACATACAAATGCTTGTAACTTTTTACTGGAGCGTCATAAAACCTTGAAATTTTGTAACAATAAAGTACTCGAGCCTCTTGTCAATTTAAGTTATCGCTCAAAGCTATGCTACCCTTGAGATCCAAATCAAACACTGATAAAACTTCAAATGGCCCTAACTTCTATACCTATCAAAGTTTGCAACATACAAATGCTTGCAACTTTTTACTGGAGCGTCATAAAACCTAGAAATTTGTAACAATAAAGTACTCGAGCCTCTTGTCAATTTAAACTATCGCTCAAAGCTATGCTACCCTTGCGTCAAAAATCAAATACTGATAAAACTTCAAATGGCCCTAACTTCTATACGGTACGTCCTAACCCTATGAAAGTTTGCAACATACAAATGCTTGTAACTTTTTACTGGAGCGTCATAAAACCTAGAAATTTTGTAACAATAAAGTACTCGAGCCTCTTGTCAATTTAAGCTATCGCTCAAAGCTATGCTACCCTTGAGTCCCAAATCAAACACTGATAAAACTTCAAATGGCCCTAACTTCTATACGGTACGTCCTACACCTATCAAAGTTTGCAACACACAAATGCTTGTAACTTTTTACTGGATCGTCATAAAACCTTGAAAATTTGTAACAAGAAAGTACTCGAGCCTCTTGCCAATTTAAGCTATCGCTCAAAGCTATGCTAACCTTGAGTCCCAAATCAAACACTGATAAAACTTCAAATGGCCCTAACTTCTATACGGTACGTCCTACACTTATCAAAGTTTGCAACATACAAATGCTTGTAAGTTTTACTGGAGCGTCATAAAACCTTGAAATTTTGTAACAATAAAGTACTCGAGCCTCTTGTCAATTTAAGCTATCGGTCAAAGCTATGCTACCCTTGAGTCCCAAGTCAAACACTGATAAAACTTCAAATGGCCCTAACTTCTATACGGTACGTCCTACACCTATCAAAGTTTGCAACATACAAATGCTTGTAACTTTTTACTGCAGCGTCAAAAAACCTTGAAATTTTGTAACAATAAAGTACTCGACCCTCTTGTCAATTTAAGATATCGCTCAAAGCTATGCTACCCTTGAGTCCCAAATAAAATACTGATAAAACTTCAAATGGCCCTAACTTCTATACAGTGCTTCCTATACCTATCAAAGTTTGCAACATATAAATGCTTGTAACTTTTTACTGGAGCGTCATAAAACCTTGAATTTTTGTAACAATAAAGTACTCGAGAATCTTGTCAATTTAAGTCATCGCTCAATGCTATGCTACCCTTGAGTCCCAGGTCAAACACTGATAAAACTTCAAATGGCGCTAACTTCTTAACGGTACGTCCTTCACCTATCAAAATTTGCAACATACACATGCTTGTAACTTTTTACTGGAGCGTCATAAAACCTTGAAATTTTGCAACATACAAATGCTTGTAACTTTTTACTAGAGCGTCATAAAACCTTGAAATTTTGGAACAATAAAGTACTCGAGCCCTTTGTCAATTTAAGCTATCGCTCAAAGCTATGCTACCGTTGAGTCCCAAATCAAACACTGATAAAACTTCAAATGGCCCTAACTTCTATACGGTACGTCCTACACCTATCAAAGTTTGCAACATACAAATGCTAGTAACTTTTTACTGGAGCGTCATAAAACCTTGAAATTTTGTAACAATAAAGTACTCGAGCCTCTTGTCAATTTAAGATATCGGTCAAAGCTATGCTACCCTTGAGATCCAAATCAAACACTGATAAAACTTCAAATGGCCCTAACTTCTATACCTATCAAAGTTTGCAACATACAAATGCTTGTAACTTTTTACTGGAGCGTCATAAAACCTAGAAATTTGTAACAACAAAGTACTCGAGCCTCTTGACAATTTAAGCTATCGCTCAAAGCTATGCTACCCTTGAGTCCCAAATCAAACAGTGATAAAACTTCAAATGGCCCTAACTTCTATACGGTGCATCCTATACGTATCAAAGTTTGCAACATACAAATGCTTGTAACTTTTTACTGGAGCGTCATAAAACCTTGAAATTTTGTAACAATAAAGTACTCGAGCCTCTTGTCAATTTAAGTTATCGCTCAAAGCTACGCTACCCTTGAGATCCAAATCAAACACTGATAAAACTTCAAATGGCCCTAACTTCTATACCTATCAAAGTTTGCAACATACAAATGCTTGCAACTTTTTACTGGAGCGTCATAAAACCTAGAAATTTGTAACAACAAAGTACTCGAGCCGCTTGACAATTTAAGCTATCGCTCAAAGCTATGCTACCCTTGATTCCCAAACCAAACACTGATAAAACTCCAAATGGCCCTAACTTCTATACGGTACATCCTACACCTATCGAAGTTTGCAACATACAAATGCTTGTAACTTTTTACTGGAGCGTCATAAGACCTTGCAATTTTGTAACAAAAAAGTACTCGAGCCTCTTGTCAAGTTAAGCTATCGCTCATAGCTATGCTACCCTTGAGTCCCAAATCAAACACTGATAAAACTTCAAATGGCCCTAACTTCTATACCTATCAAAGTTTGCAACATACAAATGCTTGTAACTTTTTACTGGAGCGTCATAAAACCTAGAAATTTTGTAACAACAAAGTACTCGAGCCTCTTGTCAATTTAAGCTATCGCTCAAAGCTATGCTACCCTTAAGTCCGAAATCAAACACTGATAAAACTTGAAAAGGCCCTAACTTCTATACGGTACGTCCTACACCTATCAAAATTTGCAACATACAAATGCTTGTAACTTTTTAGTGCAGCGACATAAAACCTTGAAATTTTGTAACAAAAAAGTACTCGAGCCTCTTGCCAATTTAAGCTATCGCTCAAAGCTATGCTACCCTTGACTCCCAAATCAAACACTGAGAAAACTTCAAATGGCCCTAACTTAAATATGGTACGTCCTACACCTATCAAAGTTTGCAACATACAAATGCTTGTAAGTTTTTACTGGAGCGTCATAAAACCTTGAAATTTTATAACAATAAAGTACTCGAGCCTCTTGTCAATTTAAGCTATCGCTCAAAGCTATGCTACCCTTGAGTCCCAAGTCAAACACTGATAAAACTTTAAATGGCCCTAACTTATATACGGTACGTCCTACACCTATCAAAGTTTGCAACATACAAATGCTTGTATTTTTTACTGGAGCGTCATAAAACCTTGAAATTTTGTAATAATAAATTACTCGAGCCTCTTGTCAATTTAAGCTATCGCTCAAAGCTATGCTACCCTTGCGTCAAAAAGCAAACACTGATAAAAGTTTATATGGCCCTAACTTCTATACGGTACGTCCTACACCTATCAAAGTTTGCAACATACAAATGCTTGTAACTTTTTACTGGAGCGTCATAAAACCTTGAAATTTTGTAACAATAAAGTACTCGAGCCTCTTGTCAATCTAAGCTATCGCTCAAAGCTATGCTACCCTTGTGTCAAAAATCAAACACTCGAAAGTTAAATGGCCCTAACTTCTATACGGTACGTCCTACACCTATCAAAGTTTGCAACATACTATGATTGTAACTTTTTACTGGAGCGTCATAAAACCTTGAAATTTTATAACAATAAAGTACTCGAGCCTCTTGTCAATTTAAGATATCGCTCAAAGCTATGCTACCCTTGAGTCCCAAATCAAACACTGATAAAACTTCAAATGGCCCTAACTTCTATACGGTACGTCCTACACTTATCAAAGTTTGCAACATACAAATGCTTGTAAGTTTTACTGGAGCGTCATAAAACCTTGAAATTTTGTAACAATAAAGTACTCGACCCTCTTGTCGATTTAAGATATCGCTCAAAGATATGCTACCCTTGAGTCCCAAATCAAATACTGATAAAACTTCAAATGGCCCTAACTTCTATACGGTACGTCCTACACCTATCAAAGTTTGCAACATACAAATGCTTGTAACTTTTTACTGGAGCGTCATAAAACCTTGAAAATTTGTAACAATAAAATACTCGAGCCTCTTGTCAATTTAAGCTATCGCTCAAAGCTATGCTAACCTTGAGTCCCATATCAAATACTGATAAAGCTTCAAATGGCCCTAACTTCTATACGGTGCTTCCTATACCTATCAAAGTTTGCAACATATAAATGCTTGTAACTTTTTACAGGAGCGTCATAAAACCTTGAAATTTTGTAACAATAAAGTACTCGAACCTCTTGTCAATTTAAGCTATCGCTCAAAGCTATGCTAACGTTGATTCCCAAATCAAACACTGATAAAATTTCAAATGGCCCTAACTTCTATACGGTACATAATACACCTATCAAAGTTTGCAACATACAAATGCTTGTAACATTTTACTGGAGCGTCATAAAACCTTGAAATTTTATAAACAATAAAGTACTCGAGCCTCTTGTCAATTTAAGCTATCGCTCAAAGCTATGCTACCGTTGAGTCCCAAATCAAACACTGATACAACTTTAAATGGCCCTAACTTCTGTACGGTACGTCCTACACTTATCAAAGTTTGCAACATACAAATGTTTGTAACTTTTTACTGGAGCGTCATAAAACCTAGAAATTTTGTAACAATAAAGTACTCGAGCCTCTTGTCAATTTAAGCTATCGCTAAAAGCTATGCTACCCTTGAGTCCCAAATCAGACACTGATAAAACTTCAAATGGGCCTAACTTCTATACGGTACGTCCTACACCTATGAAAGTTTGCAACTTACAAATGCTTCTAACTTTTTACTGGAGCGTCATAAAACCTAGAAATTTTGTAACAATAAAGTACTCGAGCCTCTTGTCAATTTAAGCTATCGCTCAAAGCTATGCTACCCTTGAGTCAAATATCAAACACTGATAAAATTCAAATGGCCCTAACTTCTATAGGGTACGACCTACACTTATGCAACATACAAATGCTTGTAACTTTTTACTGGAGCGTCATAAAACCTAGAAATTTTGTAACAATAAAGTACTCGAGCTTCTTGTCAATTTAAGCTATCGCTCAAAGCTATGCTACCCTTGAGTCCCAAATCAAACACTGATAAAACTTCAAATGGCCCTAACTACGGTATATCCTACACCTATCAAAGTTTGCAACATACAAATGCTTGTAAGTTTTTACTGGAGCGTCATAAAAGCTTGGAATTTTGAAACAATAAAGTACTCGAGCCTCTTGTCAATTTAAGTTATCGCTCAAAGCTATGCTACCCTTGAGTCCCAGATCAAACACTGATAAAACTTCAAATGGTCCTAACTCATATAGGGTACGTCCTACACCTATCAAAGTTTGCAACATACAAATGCTTGTAACTTTTTACTGCAGCGTCATAAAACCTTGAAATTTTGTAACAATAAAGTACTCGAACCTCTTGTCAATTTAAGCTATCGCTCAAAGCTATGCTAACGTTGAGTCCCAAATCAAACACTGATAAAACTTAAAATGGCCCTAACTTCTATACGGTACATAATACACCTATCAAAGTTTGCAACATACAAATGCTTGTAACTTTTACTGGAGCGTCATAAAACCTTGAAATTTTGTAACAATAAAGTACTCGAGCCTCTTGTCAATTTAAGCTATCGCTCAAAGCTATGCTACCCTTGAGTCCCAAATCAAACACTGATAAAACTTCAAATGGCCCTAACTTCTATACGGTACGTCCTACACCTATCAAAGTTTGCAACATACAAATGCTTGTAACTTTTTACTGGAGAGTCATAAAACCTTGAAATTTTATAACAATAAAGTACTCGAGCCTCTTGTCAATTTAAGCTATCGCTCAAAGCTATGCTACCCTTGCGTCAAAAATCAAACACTGATAAAACTTAAAATGGCCCTAACTTCTATACGGTACATAATACACCTATCAAAGTTTGCAACATACAAATGCTTGTAACTTTTACTGGAGCGTCATAAACCTTGAAATTTTGTAACAATAAAGTACTCGAGCCTCTTGTCAATTTAAGCTATCGCTCAAAGTTATGCTACCCTTGAGTCCCAGATCAAACACTGATAAAACTTCAAATGGCCCTAACTCATATAGGGTACGTCCTACACCTATCAAAGTTTGCAACATACAAATGCTTGTAACTTTTTACTGGAGCGTCATAAAACCTTGAAATTTTGTAACAATAAAGTACTCGAGCCTCTTGTCAATTTAAGCTATCGCTCAAAGCTATGCTACCCTTGCGTCAAAAATCAAACACTGATAAAACTTCAAATGGCCCTAACTTCTATACGGTACGTCCTACACCTATCAAAGTTTGCAACATACAAATGCTTGTAACTTTTTACTGGAGCGTCATAAAACCTTGAAATTTTATAACAATAAAGTACTCGAGCCTCTTGTCAATTTAAGCTATCGCTCAAAGTTATGCTACCCTTGAGTCCCAGATCAAACACTGATAAAACTTCAAATGGCCCTAACTCATATAGGGTACGTCCTACACCTATCGAAGTTTGCAACATACAAATGCTTGTAACTTTTTACTGGAGCGTCATAAAACCTTAAAATTTTCTAACAATAAACTACTCGAGCCTCTTGTCAATTTAAGCTATCGCTCAAAGCTTTGGTACCCTTCAGTCCCAAATCAAGCACTGATAGAACTTTAAATGGTCCTAACTTATATACGGTACATCCTACACTTATCAAAGTTTACAACATACAAATGCTTGTAACTTTTTACTGGAGCGTCATAAAACCTTGAAATTTTGTAACAATAAACTACTCGAGCCTCTTGTCAATTTAAGCTATCGCTAAAAGCTATGCTACCCTTGAGTCCCAAATCAAACACTGATAAAACTTCAAATGGCCCTAACTTCTATACGGTACGTCCTACACCTATCAAAGTTTGCAACATACAAATGCTTGTAACTTTTACTGGAGCGTCATAAAACCTTGAAATTTTGTAACAATAAAGTACTCGAACCTCTTGTCAATTTAAGCTATCGCTCAAAGCTATGCTAACGTTGATTCCCAAATCAAACACTGATAAAACTTCAAATGGCCCTAACTTCTATACGGTACATAATACACCTATCAAAGTTTGCAACATACAAATGCTTGTAACTTTTACTGGAGCGTCATAAAGCCTTGAAATTTTGTAACAATAAAGTACTCGAGCCTCTTGTCAATTTAAGCTATCGCTCAAAGCTATGCTACCCTTGAGTCCCAAATCAAACACTGATAAAATTTCAAATGGCCCTAACTTCTATACGGTACGTCCTACACCTATCAAAGTTTGCAACATACAAATGCTTGTAACTTTTTACTGGAGCGTCATAAAACCTTGAAATTTTATAACAATAAAGTACTCGAGCCTCTTGTCAATTTAAGCTATCGCTCAAAGTTATGCTACCCTTGAGTCCCAGATCAAACACTGATAAAACTTCAAATGGCCCTAACTCATATAGGGTACGTCCTACACCTATCAAAGTTTGCAACATACAAATGCTTGTAACTTTTTACTGGAGCGTCATAAAACCTTGAAATTTTGTAACAATAAAGTACTCGACCCTCTTGTCAATTTAAGCTATCGCTCAAAGCTATGCTACCCTTGCGTCAAAAATCAAACACTGATAAAACTTCAAATGGCCCTAACTTCTATACGGTACGTCCTACACCTATCAAAGTTTGCAACATACAAATGCTTGTAACTTTTGACTGGAGCGTCATAAAACCTTGAAATTTTATAACAATAAAGTACTCGAGCCTCTTGTCAATTTAAGCTATCGCTCAAAGCTATGCTACCCTTGAATCCCAAATCAAACACTGATAAAACTTTAAATGGCCATAACTTCTATACGGTACGTCCTACACTTATCAAAGTTTGCAACATACAAATGCTTGTAACTTTTTACTGGAGCGTCATAAAACCTAGAAATTTTGTAATAATAAAGTACTCTAGCCTCTTGTCAATTTAAGCTATCGCTCAAAGCTTTGCTACCCTTGAGTCCCAAATCAGACACTGATAAAACTTCAAATGGGCCTAACTTCTATACGGTACGTCCTACACCTATCAAAGTTTGCAACATACAAATGCTTGTAACTTTTTACTGGAGCGTCATAAAACCTTGAAATTTTGTAACAATAAAGTACTCGAGCCTCTTGTCAATTTAAACTATCGCTCAAAGCTATGCTACCCTTGCGTCAAAAATCAAATACTGATAAAACTTCAAATAGCCCTAACTTCTATACGGTACGTCCTACACCTATGAAAGTTTGCAACATACAAATGCTTGTAACTTTTTACTGGAGCGTCATAAAACCTAGAAATTTTGTAACAATAAAGTACTCGAGCCTCTTGTCAATTTAAGCTATCGCTCAAAGCTATGCTACCCTTGAGTCCCAAATCAAACACTGATAAAACTTCAAATGGCCCTAACTTCTATACGGTACGTCCTACACCTATCAAAGTTTGCAACATACAAATGCTTGTAACTTTTTACTGGATCGTCATAAAACCTTGAAAATTTGTAACAAGAAAGTACTCGAGCCTCTTGCCAATTTAAGCTATCGCTCAAAGCTATGCTAACCTTGAGTCCCAAATCAAACACTGATAAAACTTCAAATGGCCCTAACTTCTATACGGTACGTCCTACACTTATCAAAGTTTGCAACATACAAATGCTTGTAAGTTTTACTGGAGCGTAATAAAACCTTGAAATTTTGTAACAATAAAGTACTCGAGCCTCTTGTCAATTTAAGCTATCGGTCAAAGCTATGCTTCCCTTGAGTCCCAAGTCAAACACTGATAAAACTTCAAATGGCCCTAACTTATATACGGTACGTCCTACACCTATCAAAGTTTGCAACATACAAATGCTTGTAACTTTTTACTGCAGCGTCAAAAAACCTTGAAATTTTGTAACAATAAAGTACTCGACCCTCTTGTCAATTTAAGATATCGCTCAAAGCTATGCTACCCTTGAGTCCCAAATCAAATACTGATAAAACTTCAAATGGCCCTAACTTCTATACGGTGCTTCCTATACCTATCAAAGTTTGCAACATATAAATGCTTGTAACTTTTTACTGGAGCGTCATAAAACCTTGAAATTTTGTAACAATAAAGTACTCGAGAATCTTGTCAATTTAAGTCATCGCTCAAAGCTATGCTACCCTTGAGTCCCAGGTCAAACACTGATAAAACTTCAAATGGCGCTAACTTCTTAACGGTACGTCCTTCACCTATCAAAATTTGCAACATACAAATGCTTGTAACTTTTTACTGGAGCGTCATAAAACCTTGAAATTTTGCAACATACAAATGCTTGTAACTTTTTACTAGAGCGTCATAAAACCTTGAAATTTTGGAACAATAAAGTACTCGAGCCCTTTGTCAATTTAAGCTATCGCTCAAAGCTATGCTACCGTTGAGTCCCAAATCAAACACTGATAAAACTTCAAATGGCCCTAACTTCTATACGGTACGTCCTACACCTATCAAAGTTTGCAACATACAAATGCTAGTAACTTTTTACTGGAGCGTCATAAAACCTTGAAATTTTGTAACAATAAAGTACTCGAGCCTCTTGTCAATTTAAGATATCGCTCAAAGCTATGCTAACCTTGAGATCCAAATCAAACACTGATAAAACTTCAAATGGCCCTAACTTCTATACCTATCAAAGTTTGCAACATACAAATGCTTGTAACTTTTTACTGGAGCGTCATAAAACCTAGAAATTTGTAACAACAAAGTACTCGAGCCTCTTGACAATTTAAGCTATCGCTCAAAGCTATGCTACCCTTGAGTCCCAAATCAAACAGTGATAAAACTTCAAATGGCCCTAACTTCTATACGGTGCACCCTATACGTATCAAAGTTTGCAACATACAAATGCTTGTAACTTTTTACTGGAGCGTCATAAAACCTTGAAATTTTGTAACAATAAAGTACTCGAGCCTCTTGTCAATTTAAGTTATCGCTCAAAGCTATGCTACCCTTGAGATCCAAATCAAACACTGATAAAACTTCAAATGGCCCTAACTTCTATACCTATCAAAGTTTGCAACATACAAATGCTTGCAACTTTTTACTGGAGCGTCATAAAACCTAGAAATTTGTAACAATAAAGTACTCGAGCCTCTTGTCAATTTAAACTATCGCTCAAAGCTATGCTACCCTTGCGTCAAAAATCAAATACTGATAAAACTTCAAATGGCCCTAACTTCTATACGGTACGTCCTACACCTATGAAAGTTTGCAACATACAAATGCTTGTAACTTTTTACTGGAGCGTCATAAAACCTAGAAATTTTGTAACAATAAAGTACTCGAGCCTCTTGTCAATTTAAGCTATCGCTCAAAGCTATGCTACCCTTGAGTCCCAAATCAAACACTGATAAAACTTCAAATGGCCCTAACTTCTATACGGTACGTCCTACACCTATCAAAGTTTGCAACATACAAATGCTTGTAACTTTTTACTGGATCGTCATAAAACCTTGAAAATTTGTAACAAGAAAGTACTCGAGCCTCTTGCCAATTTAAGCTATCGCTCAAAGCTATGCTAACCTTGAGTCCCAAATCAAACACTGATAAAACTTCAAATGGCCCTAACTTCTATACGGTACGTCCTACACTTATCAAAGTTTGCAACATACAAATGCTTGTAAGTTTTACTGGAGCGTCATAAAACCTTGAAATTTTGTAACAATAAAGTACTCGAGCCTCTTGTCAATTTAAGCTATCGGTCAAAGCTATGCTACCCTTGAGTCCCAAGTCAAACACTGATAAAACTTCAAATGGCCCTAACTTCTATACGGTACGTCCTACACCTATCAAAGTTTGCAACATACAAATGCTTGTAACTTTTTACTGCAGCGTCAAAAAACCTTGAAATTTTGTAACAATAAAGTACTCGACCCTCTTGTCAATTTAAGATATCGCTCAAAGCTATGCTACCCTTGAGTCCCAAATCAAATACTGATAAAACTTAAAATGGCCCTAACTTCTATACGGTGCTTCCTATACCTATCAAAGTTTGCAACATATAAATGCTTGTAACTTTTTACTGGAGCGTCATAAAACCTTGAATTTTTGTAACAATAAAGTACTCGAGAATCTTGTCAATTTAAGTCATCGCTCAATGCTATGCTACCCTTGAGTCCCAGGTCAAACACTGATAAAACTTCAAATGGCGCTAACTTCTTAACGGTACGTCCTTCACCTATCAAAATTTGCAACATACACATGCTTGTAACTTTTTACTGGAGCGTCATAAAACCTTGAAATTTTGCAACATACAAATGCTTGTAACTTTTTACTAGAGCGTCATAAAACCTTGAAATTTTGGAACAATAAAGTACTCGAGCCCTTTGTCAATTTAAGCTATCGCTCAAAGCTATGCTACCGTTGAGTCCCAAATCAAACACTGATAAAACTTCAAATGGCCCTAACTTCTATACGGTACGTCCTACACCTATCAAAGTTTGCAACATATAAATGCTAGTAACTTTTTACTGGAGCGTCATAAAACCTTGAAATTTTGTAACAATAAAGTACTCGAGCCTCTTGTCAATTTAAGATATCGCTCAAAGCTATGCTACCCTTGAGATCCAAATCAAACACTGATAAAACTTCAAATGGCCCTAACTTCTATACCTATCAAAGTTTGCAACATACAAATGCTTGTAACTTTTTACTGGAGCGTCATAAAACCTAGAAATTTGTAACAACAAAGTACTCGAGCCTCTTGACAATTTAAGCTATCGCTCAAAGCTATGCTACCCTTGAGTCCCAAATCAAACAGTGATAAACCTTCAAATGGCCCTAACTTCTATACGGTGCATCCTATACGTATCAAAGTTTGCAACATACAAATGCTTGTAACTTTTTACTGGAGCGTCATAAAACCTTGAAATTTTGTAACAATAAAGTACTCGAGCCTCTTGTCAATTTAAGTTATCGCTCAAAGCTACGCTACCCTTGAGATCCAAATCAAACACTGATAAAACTTCAAATGGCCCTAACTTCTATACCTATCAAAGTTTGCAACATACAAATGCTTGCAACTTTTTACTGGAGCGTCATAAAACCTAGAAATTTGTAACAACAAAGTACTCGAGCCTCTTGACAATTTAAGCTATCGCTCAAAGCTATGCTACCCTTGATTCCCAAACCAAACACTGATAAAACTCCAAATGGCCCTAACTTCTATACGGTACATCCTACACCTATCGAAGTTTGCAACATACAAATGCTTGTAACTTTTTACTGGAGCGTCATAAGACCTTGCAATTTTGTAACAAAAAAGTACTCGAGCCTCTTGTCAAGTTAAGCTATCGCTCATAGCTATGCTACCCTTGAGTCCCACATCAAACACTGATAAAACTTCAAATGGCCCTAACTTCTATACCTATCAAAGTTTGCAACATACAAATGCTTGTAACTTTTTACTGGAGCGTCATAAAACCTAGAAATTTTGTAACAACAAAGTACTCGAGCCTCTTGTCAATTTAAGCTATCGCTCAAAGCTATGCTACCCTTAAGTCCGAAATCAAACACTGATAAAACTTGAAAAGGCCCTAACTTCTATACGGTACGTCCTACACCTATCAAAATTTGCAACATACAAATGCTTGTAACTTTTTAGTGCAGCGACATAAAACCTTGAAATTTTGTAACAAAAAAGTACTCGAGCCTCTTGCCAATTTAAGCTATCGCTCAAAGCTATGCTACCCTTGACTCCCAAATCAAACACTGAGAAAACTTCAAATGGCCCTAACTTAAATATGGCACGTCCTACACCTATCAAAGTTTGCAACATACAAATGCTTGTAAGTTTTTACTGGAGCGTCATAAAACCTTGAAATTTTATAACAATAAAGTACTCGAGCCTCTTGTCAATTTAAGCTATCGCTCAAAGCTATGCTATCCTTGAGTCCCAAATCAAACACTGATAAATCTTTAAATGGCCCTAACTTCTATACGGTACGTCCTACACCTATCAAAGTTTGCAACATACAAATGCTTGTAACTTTTTACTGGAGCGTCATAAAACCTTGAAATTTTATAACAATAAAGTACTCGAGCCTCTTGTCAATTTAAGCTATCGCTCAAAGCTATGCTAACCTTGAGTCCCAAGTCAAACACTGATAAAACTTTAAATGGCCCTAACTTCTATACGGTACGTCCTACACCTATCAAAGTTTGCAACATACAAATGCTTGTATTTTTTACTGGAGCGTCATAAAACCTTGAAATTTTGTAACAATAAATTACTCGAGCCTCTTGTCAATTTAAGCTATCGCTCAAAGCTATGCTACCCTTGCGTCAAAAAGCAAACACTGATAAAAGTTTATATGGCCCTAACTTCTATACGGTACGTCCTACACCTATCAAAGTTTGCAACATACAAATGCTTGTAACTTTTTACTGGAGCGTCATAAAACCTTGAAATTTTGTAACAATAAAGTACTCGAGACTCTTGTCAATCTAAGCTATCGCTCAAAACTATGCTACCCTTGTGTCAAAAATCAAACACTCGAAAGTTAAATGGCCCTAACTTCTATACGGTACGTCCTACACCTATCAAAGTTTGCAACATACTATGATTGTAACTTTTTACTGGAGCGTCATAAAACCTTGAAATTTTATAACAATAAAGTACTCGAGCCTCTTGTCAATTTAAGATATCGCTCAAAGCTATGCTACCCTTGAGTCCCAAATCAAACACTGATAAAACTTCAAATGGCCCTAACTTCTATACGGTACGTCCTACACTTATCAAAGTTTGCAACATACAAATGCTTGTAAGTTTTACTGGAGCGTCATAAAACCTTGAAATTTTGTAACAATAAAGTACTCGGCCCTCTTGTCGATTTAAGATATCGCTCAAAGATATGCTACCCTTGAGTCCCAAATCAAATACTGATAAAACTTCAAATGGCCCTAACTTCTATACGGTGCTTCCTATACCTATGAAAGTTTGCAACATATAAATGCTTGTAACTTTTTACTGGAGCGTCATAAAATCTTGAAATTTTGTAACAATAAAGTACTCGAGAATCTTGTCAATTTGAGTCATCGCTGAAAGCTATGCTACCCTTGAGTCCCAAGTCAAACACTGATAAAACTTCAAATGGCCCTAACTTCTTAACGGTACGTCCTTCACCTATCAAAATTTGCAACATACAAATGCTTGTAACTTTTTACTGGAGCGTCATAAAAGCTTGAAATTTTGTAACAATAAATTACTCGAGCCTCTTGTCAATTTAAGCTATGGCTCAAACCTATACTACCCTTGAGTCCCAAATCAAACACTAATAAAACTTCAAATGGCCCTAACTTCTATACGGTACGTCCTACACCTATCAAAGTTTGCAACATACAAATGCTTGTAACTTTTTACTAGAGCGTCATAAAACCTTGAAATTTTGGAACAATAAAGTACTCGAGCCCTTTGTCAATTTAAGCTATCGCTCAAAGCTATGCTACCGTTGAGTCCCAAATCAAACACTGATAAAACTTCAAATGGCCCTAACTTCTATACGGTACGTCCTACACCTATCAAAGTTTGCAACATACAAATGCTAGTAACTTTTTACTGGAGCGTCATAAAACCTTGAAATTTTGTAACAATAAAGTACTCGAGCCTCTTGTCAATTTAAGATATCGCTCAAAGCTATGCTACTCTTGAGTCCCAAATCAAACACTGATAAAATTTCAAATGGCCCTAACTTCTATACGGTGCATCCTATACGTATCAAAGTTTGCAACATACAAATGCTTGTAACTTTTTACTGGAGCGTCATAAAACTTTAAATTTTGTAACAATAAAGTACTCGAGCCTCTTGTCAATTTAAGTTATCGCTCAAAGCTATGCTACCCTTGAGATCCAAATCAAACACTGATAAAACTTCAGATGGCCCTAACTTCTATACCTATCAAAGTTTGCAACATACAAATGCTTGTAACTTTTTACTGGAGCGTCATAAAACCTAGAAATTTGTAACAACAAAGTACTCGAGCCTCTTGACAATTTAAGCTATCGCTCAAAGCTATGCTACCCTTGATTCCCCAACCAAACACTGATAAAACTCCAAATGGCCCTAACTTCTATACGGTACATCCTACACCTATCGAAGTTTGCAACATACAAATGCTTGTAACTTTTTACTGGAGCGTCATAAGACCTTGAAATTTTGTAACAAAAAAGTACTCGAGCCTCTTGTCAAGTTAAGCTATCGCTCATAGCTATGCTACCCTTGAGTCCCAAATCAAACACTGATAAAACTTCAAATGGCCCTAACTTCTATACCTATCAAAGTTTGCAACATACAAATGCTTGTAACTTTTTACTGGAGCGTCATAAAACCTAGAAATCTTGTAACAACAAAGTACTCGAGCCTCTTGTCAATTTAAGCTATCGCTCAAAGCTATGCTACCCTTACGTCCGAAATCAAACACTGATAAAACTTGAAATGGCCCTAACTTCTATACGGTACGTCCTACACCTATCAAAATTTGCAACATACAAATGCTTGTAACATTTTACTGCAGCGACATAAAACCTTGAAATTTTGTAACAAAAAAGTACTCGAGCCTCTTGTCAATTTAAGCTATCGCTCAAAGCTATGCTACCCTTGAGTCCCAAATCAAACACTGAGAAAACTTCAAATGGCCCTAACTTAAATATGGTACGTCCTACACCTATCAAAGTTTGTAACATACAAATGCTTGTAAGTTTTTACTGGAGCGTCATAAAACCTTGAAATTTTATGACAATAAAGTACTCGAGCCTCTTGTCAATTTAAGCTATCGCTCAAAGCTATGCTACCCTTGAGTCCCAAATCAAACACTGATAAATCTTTAAATGGCCCTAACTTCTATACGGTACGTCCTACACCTATCAAAGTTTGCAACATACAAATGCTTGTAACTTTTTACTGGAGCGTCATAAAACCTTGAAATTTTGTAACAATAAAGTACTCGAGCCTCTTGTCAATCTAAGCTATCGATCAAAGCTATGCTACCCTTGCGTCAAAAATCAAACACTCGAAAGTTAAATGGCCCTAACTTCTATACGGTACGTCCTACACCTATCAAAGTTTGCAACATACTATGATTGTAACTTTTTACTGGAGCGTCATAAAACCTTGAAATTTTATAACAATAAAGTACTCGAGCCTCTTGTCAATTTAAGATATCGCTCAAAGCTATGCTACCCTTGAGTCCCAAATCAAACACTGATAAAACTTCAAATGGCCCTAACTTCTATACGGTACGTCCTACACTTATCAAAGTTTGCAACATACAAATGCTTGTAACTTTTTACTGGAGCGTCATAAGACCTTGAAATTTTGTAACAAAAAAGTACTCGAGCCTCTTGTCAAGTTAAGCTATCTCTCATAGCTATGCTACCCTTGAGTCCCAAATCAAACACTGATAAAACTTCAAATGGCCCTAACTTCTATACGGTGCATCCTGTACGTATCAAAGTTTGCAACATACAAATGCTAGTAACTTTTTACTGGAGCGTCATAAAACCTTGAAATTTTGTAACAATAAAGTACTCGAGCCTCTTGTCAATTTAAGTTATCGCTCAAAGCTATGCTACCCTTGAGATCCAAATCAAACACTGATAAAACTTCAAAGGGCCCTAACTTCTATACCTATCAAAGTTTGCAACATACAAATGCTTGTAACTTTTTACTGGAGCGTCATAAAACCTAGAAATTTGTAACAACAAAGTACTCGAGCCTCTTGACAATTTAAGCTATCGCTCAAAGCTATGCTACCCTTGATTCCCAAACCAAACACTGATAAAACTCCAAATGGCCCTAACTTCTATACGGTACATCCTACACCTATCGAAGTTTGCAACATACAAATGCTTGTAACTTTTTACTGGAGCGTCATAAGACCTTGAAATTTTGTAACAAAAAAGTACTCGAGCCTCTTGTCAAGTTAAGCTATCGCTCATAGCTATGCTACCCTTGAGTCCCAAATCAAACACTGATAAAACTTCAAATGGCCCTAACTTCTATACCTATCAAAGTTTGCAACATACAAATGCTTGTAACTTTTTACTATAAGTGAAAGCACGCTAATTTCAACATTTGCGGATGATACCGCCATACTCAGTTGCAATAAATGTCCGATAAAGGCGTCGAGAGCTCTACAAGAGCACTTAGTTAGGGTAGAAGAATGGTTAGGAATGTGGCGTATAAAAGTCAATGAGCAAAAAAGCAAAAACGTAACATTCTCTTTGAGGCCTGGTACGTGTCCAGCCATTCGGCTCAATAATATTGAGATTCCACAAGCTAATGAAGTCACCTATCTCGGCATTCATTTAGACAGGCGCTTAACTTGGCGTACGCACATTTCAACTAAAATTTTAAATATGAAGTTGAAAGTCGCCAAGCTGCATTGGCTAATAAACCACAAATCTACCTTAAGCCTAGAATACAAAAGCCTCCTATACAATGCAGTTATTAAGCCGATATGGTTGTACGGGATTCATCTGGGGGTAATTCATCCGCTTCTAACATTGCCATAATCCAAAGGTTTCAGTCGAAGATACTTAGGTTAATAACAGGTGCTCCATGGTACATGCGTAACGAAAATATTCACAAAGACCTGAAAATACCAACAGTTATCTCAGAAATAAATGCTAGAAAGCAGATATACATAGCAAAACTGAAAAATCACCCGAATCCACTAGCTAAATCCCTCGCAAAACCGATAAGCCGATCCCGCCTGCAGAGAAGAGACCTTCCGGCCTTTTGAAGAGCGAAGCAGAACCGAAATTTTGATGGCCAAATACAATTTGGGTTAAAATTATTTTTTAGTGACTAGTTTTAAGATTTGATATACTTATTGTTAGGCTTAATTTAAGCAAATTCAATAAATAATAAATTCTTGTAATAAAAAAAAATAAAAAAAAAAAAACTTTTTACTGGAGCGTCATAAAACCTAGAAATTTTGTAACAACAAAGTACTCGAGCCTCTTGTCAATTTAAGCTATCGCTCAAAGCTATGCTACCCTTACGTCCGAAATCAAACACTGATAAAACTTGAAATGGCCCTAACTTCTATACGGTACGTCCTACACCTATCAAAATTTGCAACATACAAATGCTTGTAACTTTTTACTGCAGCGACATAAAACCTTGAAATTTTGTAACAAAAAAGTACTCGAGCCTCTTGTCAATTTAAGCTATCGCTCAAAGCTATGCTACCCTTGAGTCCCAAATCAAACACTGAGAAAACTTCAAATGGCCCTAACTTAAATATGGTACGTCCTACACCTATCAAAGTTTGTAACATACAAATGCTTGTAAGTTTTTACTGGAGCGTCATAAAACCTTGAAATTTTATAACAATAAAGTACTCGAGCCTCTTGTCAATTTAAGCTATCGCTCAAAGCTATGCTACCCTTGAGTCCCAAATCAAACACTGATAAATCTTTAAATGGCCCTAACTTCTATACGGTACGTCCTACACCTATCAAAGTTTGCAACATACAAATGCTTGTAACTTTTTACTGGAGCGTCATAAAACCTTGAAATTTTATAACAATAAAGTACTCGAGCCTCTTGTCAATTTAAGCTATCGCTCAAAGCTATGCTACCCTTGCGTCAAAAAGCAAACACTGATAAAAGTTTATATGGCCCTAACTTCTATACGGTACGTCCTACACCTATCAAAGTTTGCAACATACAAATGCTTGTAACTTTTTACTGGAGCTTCATAAAACCTTGAAATTTTGTAACAATAAAGTTCTCGAGCCTCTTGTCAATCTAAGCTATCGCTCAAAGCTATGCTACCCTTGCGTCAAAAATCAAACACTCGAAAGTTAAATGGCCCTAACTTATATACGGTACGTCCTACACCTATCAAAGTTTGCAACATACTATGATTGTAAGTTTTTACTGGAGCGTCATAAAACCTTGAAATTTTATAACAATAAAGTACTCGAGCCTCTTGTCAATTTAAGATATCGCACAAAGCTATGCTACCCTTGAGTCCCAAATCAAACACTGATAAAACATCAAATGGCCCTAACTTCTTTACGGTACGTCCTACACTTATCAAAGTTTGCAACATACAAATGCTTGTAAGTTTTACTGGAGCGTCATAAAACCTTGAAATTTTGTAACAAAAAAGTACTCGACCCTCTTGTCGATTTAAGATATCGCTCAAAGCTATGCTACCCTTGAGTCCCAAATCAACTACTGATAAAACTTCAAATGGCCCTAACTTCTATACGGTGCTTCCTATACCTATCAAAGTTTGCAACATATAAATGCTTGTAACTTTTTACTGTAGCGTCATAAAACCTTGAAATTTTGTAACAATAAAGTACTCGAGAATCTTGTCAATTTAAGTCATCTCTGAAAGCTATGCTACCCTTGAGTCCCAAGTCAAACACTGATAAAACTTCAAATGGCCCTAACTTCTTAACGGTACGTCCTTCACCTATCAAAATTTGCAACATACAAATGCTTGTAACTTTTTACTGGAGCGTCATAAAAGCTTGAAATTTTGTAACAATAAAGTACTCGAGCCTCTTGTCAATTTAAGCTATCGCTCAAACCTATACTACCCTTGAGTCCCAAATCAAACACTAATAAAACTTCAAATGGCCCTAACTTCTATACGGTACGTCCTACACCTATCAAAGTTTGCAACATACAAATGCTTGTAACTTTTTACTAGAGCGTCATAAAACCTTGAAATTTTGTACCAATAAAGTACTCGAGCCTCTTGTCAATTTAAGATATCGCTCAAAGCTATGCTACTCTTGAGTCCCAAATCAAACACTGATAAAACTTCAAATGGCCCTAACTTCTATACGGTGCATCCTATACGTATCAAAGTTTGCAACATACAAATGCTTGTAACTTTTTACTGGAGCGTCATAAAACCTTGAAATTTTGTAACAATAAAGTACTCGAGCCTCTTGTCAATTTAAGTTATCGCTCAAAGCTATGCTACCCTTGAGATCCAAATCAAAAACTGATAAAACTTCAAATGGCCCTAACTTCTATATCTATCAAAGTTTGCAACATACAAATGCTTGTAACTTTTTACTGGAGCGTCATAAAACCTAGAAATTTGTAACAACAAAGTACTCGAGCCTCTTGACAATTTAAGCTATCGCTCAAAGCTATGCTACCCTTGATTCCCAAACCAATCACTGATAAAACTCCAAATGGCCCTAACTTCTATACGGTACATCCTACACCTATCGAAGTTTGCAACATACAAATGCTTGTAACTTTTTACTGGAGCGTCATAAGACCTTGAAATTTTGTAACAAAAAAGTATTCGAGCCTCTTGTCAAGTTAAGCTATCGCTCATAGCTATGCTACCCTTGAGTCCCAAATCAAACACTGATAAAACTTCAAATGGCCCTAACTTCTATACCTATCAAAGTTTGCAACATACAAATGCTTGTAACTTTTTACTGGAGCGTCATAAAACCTAGAAATTTTGTAACAACAAAGTACTCGAGCCTCTTGTCAATTTAAGCTATCGCTCAAAGCTATGCTACCCTTACGTCCGAAATCAAACACTGATAAAACTTGAAATGGCCCTAACTTCTATACGGTACGTCCTACACCTATCAAAATTTGCAACATACAAATGCTTGTAACTTTTTACTGCAGCGACATAAAACCTTGAAATTTTGTAACAAAAAAGTACTCGAGCCTCTTGTCAATTTAAGCTATCGCTCAAAGCTATGCTACCCTTGAGTCCCAAATTAAACACTGAGAAAACTTCAAATGGCCCTAACTTAAATATGGTACGTCCTACACCTATCAAAGTTTGTAACATACAAATGCTTGTAAGTTTTTACTGGAGCGTCATAAAACCTTGAAATTTTATAACAATAAAGTACTCGAGCTTCTTGTCAATTTAAGCTATCGCTCAAAGCTATGCTACCCTTGAGAACCAAATCAAACACTGATAAATCTTTAAATGGCCCTAACTTCTATACGGTACGTCCTACACCTATCAAAGTTTGCAACATACAAATGCTTGTAACTTTTTACTGGAGCGTCATAAAACCTTGAAATTTTGTAACAATAAAGTACTCGAGCCTCTTGTCAATCTAAGCTATCGCTCAAAGCTATGCTACCCTTGCGTCAAAAATCAAACACTCGAAAGTTAAATGGCCCTAACTTCTATACGGTACGTCCTACACCTATCAAAGTTTGCAACATACTATGATTGTAACTTTTTACTGGAGCGTCATAAAACCTTGAAATTTTATAACAATAAAGTACTCGAGCCTCTTGTCAATTTAAGATATCGCTCAAAGCTATGCTACCCTTGAGTCCCAAATCAAACACTGATAAAACTTCAAATGGCCCTAACTTCTATACGGTACGTCCTACACTTATCAAAGTTTGCAACATACAAATGCTTGTAAGTTTTACTGGAGCGTCATAAAACCTTGAAATTTTGTAACAATAAAGTACTCGACCCTCTTGTCGATTTAAGATATCGCTCAAAGCTATGCTACCCTTGAGTCCCAAATCAAATACTGATAAAACTTCAAATGGCCCTAACTTCTATACGGTGCTTCCTATACCTATCAAAGTTTGCAACATATAAATGCTTGTAACTTTTTACTGGAGCGTCATAAAACCTTGAAATTTTGTAACAATAAAGTACTCGAGAATCTTGTCAATTTAAGTCATCGCTCAAAGCTATGCTACCCTTGAGTCCCAAGTCAAACACTGATAAAACTTCAAATGGCCCTAACTTCTTAACGGTACGTCCTTCACCTATCAAAATTTGCAACATACAAATGCTTGTAACTTTTTACTGGAGCGTCATAAAAGCTTGAAATTTTGTAACAATAAAGTACTCGAGCCTCTTGTCAATTTAAGCTATCGCTCAAACCTATACTACCCTTGAGTCCCAAATCAAACACTAATAAAACTTCAAATGGCCCTAACTTCTATACGGTACGTCCTACACCTATCAAAGTTTGCAACATACAAATGCTTGTAACTTTTTACTAGAGCGTCATAAAACCTTGAAATTTTGGAACAATAAAGTACTCGAGCCCTTTGTCAATTTAAGCTATCGCTCAAAGCTATGCTACCGTTGAGTCCCAAATCAAACACTGATAAAACTTCAAATGGCCCTAACTTCTATACGGTACGTCCTACACCTATCAAAGTTTGCAACATACAAATGCTAGTAACTTTTTACTGGAGCGTCATAAAACCTTGAAATTTTGTACCAATAAAGTACTCGAGCCTCTTGTCAATTTAAGATATCGCTCAAAGCTATGCTACTCTTGAGTCCCAAATCAAACACTGATAAAACTTCAAATGGCCCTAACTTCTATACGGTGCATCCTATACGTATCAAAGTTTGCAACATACAAATGCTTGTAACTTTTTACTGGAGCGTCATAAAACCTTGAAATTTTGTAACAATAAAGTACTCGAGCCTCTTGTCAATTTAAGTTATCGCTCAAAGCTATGCTACCCTTGAGATCCAAATCAAACACTGATAAAACTTCAAATGGCCCTAACTTCTATATCTATCAAAGTTTGCAACATACAAATGCTTGTAACTTTTTACTGGAGCGTCATAAAACCTAGAAATTTGTAACAACAAAGTACTCGAGCCTCTTGACAATTTAAGCTATCGCTCAAAGCTATGCTACCCTTGATTCCCAAACCAATCACTGATAAAACTCCAAATGGCCCTAACTTCTATACGGTACATCCTACACCTATCGAAGTTTGCAACATACAAATGCTTGTAACTTTTTACTGGAGCGTCATAAGACCTTGAAATTTTGTAACAAAAAAGTATTCGAGCCTCTTGTCAAGTTAAGCTATCGCTCATAGCTATGCTACCCTTGAGTCCCAAATCAAACACTGATAAAACTTCAAATGGCCCTAACTTCTATACCTATCAAAGTTTGCAACATACAAATGCTTGTAACTTTTTACTGGAGCGTCATAAAACCTAGAAATTTTGTAACAACAAAGTACTCGAGTCTCTTGTCAATTTAAGCTATCGCTCAAAGCTATGCTACCCTTACGTCCGAAATCAAACACTGATAAAACTTGAAATGGCCCTAACTTCTATACGGTACGTCCTACACCTATCAAAATTTGCAACATACAAATGCTTGTAACTTTTTACTGCAGCGACATAAAACCTTGAAATTTTGTAACAAAAAAGTACTCGAGCCTCTTGTAAATTTAAGCTATCGCTCAAAGCTATGCTACCCTTGAGTCCCAAATCAAACACTGAGAAAACTTCAAATGGCCCTAACTTAAATATGGTACGTCCTACACCTATCAAAGTTTGTAACATACAAATGCTTGTAAGTTTTTACTGGAGCGTCATAAAACCTTGAAATTTTATAACAATAAAGTACTCGAGCTTCTTGTCAATTTAAGCTATCGCTCAAAGCTATGCTACCCTTGAGAACCAAATCAAACACTGATAAATCTTTAAATGGCCCTAACTTCTATACGGTACGTCCTACACCTATCAAAGTTTGCAACATACAAATGCTTGTAACTTTTTACTGGAGCGTCATAAAACCTTGAAATTTTGTAACAATAAAGTACTCGACCCTCTTGTCGATTTAAGATATCGCTCAAAGCTATGCTACCCTTGAGTCCCAAATCAAATACTGATAAAACTTCAAATGGCCCTAACTTCTATACGGTGCTTCCTATACCTATCAAAGTTTGCAACATATAAATGCTTGTAACTTTTTACTGGAGCGTCATAAAACCTTGAAATTTTGTAACAATAAAGTACTCGAGAATCTTGTCAATTTAAGTCATCGCTCAAAGCTATGCTACCCTTGAGTCCCAAGTCAAACACTGATAAAACTTCAAATGGCCCTAACTTCTTAACTGTACGTCCTTCACCTATCAAAATTTGCAACATACAAATGCTTGTAACTTTTTACTGGAGCGTCATAAAAGCTTGAAATTTTGTAACAATAAAGTACTCGAGCCTCTTGTCACTTTAAGCTATCGCTCAAACCTATACTACCCTTGAGTCCCAAATCAAACACTAATAAAACTTCAAATGGCCCTAACTTCTATACGGTACGTCCTACACCTATCAAAGTTTGCAACATACAAATGCTTGTAACTTTTTACTAGAGCGTCATAAAACCTTGAAATTTTGGAACAATAAAGTACTCGAGCCCTTTGTCAATTTAAGCTATCGCTCAAAGCTATGCTACCGTTGAGTCCCAAATCAAACACTGATAAAACTTCAAATGGCCCTAACTTCTATACGGTACGTCCTACACCTATCAAAGTTTGCAACATACAAATGCTAGTAACTTTTTATTGGAGCGTCATAAAACCTTGAAATTTTTTAACAATAAAGTACTCGAGCCTCTTGTCAATTTAAGATATCGCTCAAAGCTATGCTACTCTTGAGTCCCAAATCAAACACTGATAAAACTTCAAATGGCCCTAACTTCTATACGGTGCATCCTATACGTATCAAAGTTTGTAACATACAAATGCTTGTAACTTTTTACTGGAGCGTCATAAAACCTTGAAATTTTGTAACAATAAAGTACTCGAGCCTCTTGTCAATTTAAGTTATCGCTCAAAGCTATGCTACCCTTGAGATCCAAATCAAACACTGATAAAACTTCAAAGGGCCCTAACTTCTATACCTATCAAAGTTTGCAACATACAAATGCTTGTAACTTTTTACTGGAGCGTCATAAAACCTAGAAATTTGTAACAACAAAGTACTCGAGCCTCTTGACAATTTAAGCTATCGCTCAAAGCTATGCTACCCTTGATTCCCAAACCAAACACTGATAAAACTCCAAATGGCCCTAACTTCTATACGGTACATCCTACACCTATCGAAGTTTGCAACATACAAATGCTTGTAACTTTTTACTGGAGCGTCATAAGACCTTGAAATTTTGTAACAAAAAAGTACTCGAGCCTCTTGTCAAGTTAAGCTATCGCTCATAGCTATGCTACCCTTGAGTCCCAAATCAAACACTGATAAAACTTCAAATGGCCCTAACTTCTATACCTATCAAAATTTGCAACATACAAATGCTTGTAACTTTTTACTATAAGTGAAAGCACGCTAATTTCAACATTTGCGGATGATACCGCCATACTCAGTTGCAATAAATGTCCGATAAAGGCGTCGAGAGCTCTACAAGAGCAATTAGTTAGGGTAGAAGAATGGTTAGGAATGTGGCGTATAAAAGTCAATGAGCAAAAAAGCAAAAACGTAACATTCTCTTTGACGCCTGGTACGTGTCCAGCCATTCGGCTCAATAATATTGAGATTCCACAAGCTAATGAAGTCACCTATCTCGGCATTCATTTAGACAGGCGCTTAACTTGGCGTACGCACATTTCAACTAAAATTTTAAATATGAAGTTGAAAGTCGCCAAGCTGCATTGGCTAATAAACCACAAATCTACCTTAAGCCTAGAATACAAAAGCCTCCTATACAATGAAGTTCTTAAGCCGATATGGTTGTACGGGATTCAACTGGGGGTAATGCAGCCGCTTCTAACATTGCCATAATCCAAAGGTTTCAGTCGAAGATACTTAGGTTAATAACAGGTGCTCCATGGTACATGCGTAACGAAAATATTCACAAAGACCTGAAAATACCAACAGTTATCTCAGAAATAAATGCTAGAAAGCAGATATACATAGCAAAACTGAAAAATCACCCGAATCCACTAGCTAAATCCCTCGCAAAACCGATAAGCCGATCCCGCCTGCAGAGAAGAGACCTTCCGGCCTTTTGAAGAGCGAAGCAGAACCGAAATTTTGATGGCCAAATACAATTTGGGTTAAAATTATTTTTTAGTGACTAGTTTTAAGATTTGATATACTTATTGTTAGGCTTAATTTAAGCAAATTCAATAAATAATAAATTCTTGTAATAAAAAAAAAAAAAAAAAAAAAAACTTTTTACTGGAGCGTCATAAAACCTAGAAATTTTGTAACAACAAAGTACTCGAGCCTCTTGTCAATTTAAGCTATCGCTCAAAGCTATGCAACCCTTACGTCCGAAATCAAACACTGATAAAACTTGAAATGGCCCTAACTTCTATACGGTACGTCCTACACCTATCAAAATTTGCAACATACAAATGCTTGTAACTTTTTACTGCAGCGACATAAAACCTTGAAATTTTGTAACAAAAAAGTACTCGAGCCTCTTGTCAATTTAAGCTATCGCTCAAAGCTATGCTACCCTTGAGTCCCAAATCAAACACTGAGAAAACTTCAAATGGCCCTAACTTAAATATAGTACGTCCTACACCTATCAAAGTTTGTAACATACAAATGCTTGTAAGTTTTTACTGGAGCGTCATAAAACCTTGAAATTTTATAACAATAAAGTACTCGAGCCTCTTGTCAATTTAAGCTATCGCTCAAAGCTATGCTACCCTTGAGTCCCAAATCAAACACTGATAAATCTTTAAATGGCCCTAACTTCTATACGGTACGTCCTACACCTATCAAAGTTTGCAACATACAAATGCTTGTAACTTTTTACTGGAGCGTCATAAAACCTTGAAATTTTATAACAATAAAGTACTCGAGCCTCTTGTCAATTTAAGCTATCGCTCAAAGCTATGCTACCCTTGAGTCCCAAGTCAAACACTGATAAAACTTTAAATGGCCCTAACTTCTATACGGTACGTCCTACACCTTATCAAAGTTTGCAACATACAAATGCTTGTAACTTTTTACTGGAACGTCATAAAACCTTGAAATTTTGTAACAATAAAGTATTCGAGCCTCTTGTCAATTTAAGCTATCGCTCAAAGCTATGCTACCCTTGCGTCAAAAAGCAAACACTGATAAAAGTTTATATGGCCCTAACTTCTATACGGTACGTCCTACACCTATCAAAGTTTGCAACATACAAATGCTTGTAACTTTTTACTGGAGCTTCATAAAACCTTGAAATTTTGTAACAATAAAGTACTCGAGCCTCTTGTCAATCTAAGCTATCGCTCAAAGCTATGCTACCCTTGCGTCAAAAATCAAACACTCGAAAGTTAAATGGCCCTAACTTCTATACGGTACGTCCTACACCTATCAAAGTTTGCAACATACTATGTGTATGAGAGTTTCTGTTTCTTTTAATAAAAAGTCATTTTTTTTATTAATTAATTTTATCTTTTTTTTCTTCTTCAGTTCAGTTATTATTTTTTTTAAATAATTTTACACGGAATTTTTAGTAACTATTAATTATTTTATTGTTCTCGAGGAGCTCTTCATTGTTCAACACTATTTTTTCTACTCATTTAAAATCTTCTTCAACTTCTTCTCGAAGTTAATGGTAAAAAACTCTCCAGCAGAAACTGCATTCTCTTTACACCGCTAACAATACCCCCTCAAGTTGGAGCTACACATTAAGCAACAGTTAGAGTTTTTTGTCTCTGTTGCACAAATCATGAGAAAACGACAACCGTACAACCTTGACTCATTTGCCTTAGTTAATATGTTGATATTGGTATCCAGGGATACCAGATGTGGATTTGCATGGTAATTAAGGTTGTTTGGGTATAAAACTCCCCGCCAAGAACCTCTGTTCTTAATTAGGACTGTTGCTTGATGATTCCGTATCTTCTGTTGACGTGATGTCATTTGTTGGTAATCGACACAGTTTGGCAATTGGACGTTTAATATATTTCTTGTTGCAGTAGAGAGTAACAACTCGAACCAAGCCATCATTACCAGGATGTAATTCTTCAACTTTTGCGAGAGGCCACTGACCAGGAACACTTTTTTCATTGACTAAGAGTACGATGTCGCCAACTTTAATGTTATCGATTATTTTTTTCCATTTGGGGCGTGATTGTAGTCGACACATGTACTCTCTTTTCCATCTTTCCCAGAAGTGTTGCTTAAGAAGTACAATCTGTTTCCAACGACAGAGTCGATCAACGTTTGCATCCAATAAATCTTCATCCGGAATGCAAACTGTAGGTTCACCGATTAAAAAGTGCGCAGGTGTAAGCGCGTTGTGATATTGGGGATCAGTTGACAGGGGACATAGAGGTCTGGAGTTTAGAATGCTTTCAATCTGTGCGAGAAGCGTGCTTAGTTCTTCGTAATTGAGGAGACGATCATTGACTATTCGACGTAAATGATGTTTTGTGGATTTTACTCCTGCTTCCCAGAGTCCACCAAAATGAGGCGAAGCAGGAGGAATGAAGTGCCATTTCGTACCTTGATTGGCCAGTGTTTCAGCGAGATGCTCGGGAAGGGATAATTTATTGCGCTGATAAATGACTCGCAGCTCTTTATTCGCACCAACGAAATTTGTACCACAATCGGAGTATAAGTCCGTACAAATTCCTCGACGAGCAATAAAACGGCGATAAGCTGCTAAGAATGCATCTACATTAAGGCTGGTGACGGCTTCCAAATGTATTGCCTTGGTGCACATACATATGAAAAGGCAAATGTATCCCTTCGAAGTAGATGCCGTTCTTAAGGATGATGTTTTTATATTGATGGGGCCGGCATAGTCGAGCCCACTATGCTTGAAGGGGCGGGCTGGCTGAAGGCGGACAGCTGGCAGGTTACCCATTAATTGTTGACAAGTCTTAGTTTTGTATTTGAAGCACACGATGCAATTGCGTTGCACCTTTTTTGCTAAGTCACGAGCAGAGACTACCCAATAATGCCGTGAAACATAGGCCTGCATTAGCAGAAGACTACCGTGGCAAGTCTTTTTATGTGCTTCTGAAAAGATAAGAAGGGAAATAGGATTTTGTTTGGTCAAAAGTATAGGATGCTTCGTGTGGAATGGAATCTCGGCCTGAGATATGCGACCACCAACTCTGACAATATCCAATTCATCTAAAAATGGTGATAACTTCAGAATTCGGCTATTATTAGGAAGAGGTTTACTTGATTTTAAGCATTGTACTTCTTCCCGAAATGTTACAGCTTGTGTTATTCGAATTAGATGATTCCTTGCTCTTGTAAGTTCCCATGTTTTTAAAAAGCTTGTATCTATTTCGATCTTCTGTATTTTGCATTTTAAATTTTCGAAATAACGAAAAAGGTATGCCATCACACGTATTAACGTAGTGAAACTGGAATATTTCGACAGGAGTTTAGGGAATGCTGTTGCTGTTTCTGTATTGGTTGAGTGACAGACAATAACATTGTTGTTGTAAATTTTTTCCTCTGTAGCAGCGTTTACAGTAGATTTATCAATATATGAATTTGCCGGGGAGGAAGGCCAATCATTTGAATCAGTTTTCAGCCATGATGGACCAGTCCACCATAATGAATGCTTGATAAGTTCTTCAGGAAATAATCCGCGAGAAGCACAATCTGCAGGGTTATCAGCTGATGGAACATATCTCCAATCGGTGACGTCGCAAAGCTTATGAATTTGTGCAACTCTGTTTGCCACGTAGACTTCCAACCGTCTGTTGTAATTTTTTAGCCACGCAAGAACGATGGTACTATCCGTCCAGTATACGATGCGCCCAATGTTGAAATCGTTGTTTGATTTAATTTTAGCGATCAATTTTGCTAAAAGCATAGCTGCACTTAATTCCAGTCTCGGAATTGTTTCATTTTTTAAAGGGGCTACCTTTGTTTTTGCCTGTAATAAATTAATAATTATCTCACCAGATTCAGCTACAATTCGAGCGTAGACAACAGCAGCGTAGGCAGTTAGTGATGCGTCACTAAAGCCGTGAAGGTCAATTGTAGATTGTTTAGATGTATACCCAAGCCATCGAGGAATTCGTATTTTCTCAAAAGACTTCAGCGTTGATCGAAAATTTATCCATTCGTTTTGAATCTGTTCTGGTAGTGTATCATCCCAATCGCGTTTTAGTTTCCATAGTAGCTGGAACATAATTTTCGCTTTTATAGTTGTGGGAGATAACCAGCCTAGGGGATCAAATAACTTAGCTGCATCTGAAAGCAAGGTGCGTTTAGTAACAGTTTGAGCAAATGTAAAATTTATTGTAAAGCAAAAAGAATCGGTTGTAATGTCCCAATAAAGACCAAGAGCTTTCGCCATGTTTGGTTCATTGAGTATAAATAGCTCTTTCTTTTCACGATCTTCCTCTGGAATGTGATTAATTAATCGTGAAGAATTAGAGTTCCATTTTCGAAGGTGAAATCCACCAGATTTCACTAAAGAGCAAAGTTGTTGCTGTAATTTTAGAGCGTCATCAAAACTATCAGCGCCAGATATGACGTCATCGACATATGTGTCTGAGCGAAGTATTTGGCTCGCTTGTGGGAATTGTTTCTCTTCATCTTCGGCGAGCTGTTGTAGTACTCTGATTGCCAAATATGGAGCTGACGTAGTACCATACGTTACTGTAAGTAAACTGTAAATGTTAATTTTATTTGTAGTTTCATCTCTCCAAAGTATACATTGTGAAGGCTGATGTTCTTTACAGACATTGATTTGTCTGAACATTTTTTCTATATCAGCTGTGAAAGCTATTCGATATCTCCTCCATCGTAATATAATAGTAGACAAATCATTTTGCAGTGCAGGCCCGACTGATAGTTCCTCATTTATAGAAGTCTGAGGGGGTCTGTGATTTCGACCATCAAAAACAACACGTAATTTTGTTGTTGTACTACTCTCTCTGAGTACACCATGATGGGGAAAGAAATAAGCATTTTTCGGTATTGCATGAGGGTACTCACCAAGTTTTTTACCATATGGTTAAGCGTTTCATACTCCATCATGAATTTCTTATATTCCTCAGCAAATTTAGGTTTATTTTTGAAAGTAGATTCCAGCTGTTTTAACCGTTTAAGCGCATTGTAGTCCGTGTGGGAAAAAGTTGGAGGGGGTTGACCTTGAAGTATACTCTTGAAGGCTAAATGGACAGTATAGCGTCCGGTATCATCTCTAGTATGCGTTTCATTAAACAATTTTTCACATAACATCTCTTCGGGTGTGAATTGTTTCTCATCTACAAATTCTTCCTGTTCCCAAAATAGGCGTAGCTGATTTTCTAGCGAACACAAATTAGCAGAAATTGTTGCTGCGGACAAATTTGATCTTGGAGACCCAGAAACCATGTATCCAAAATGAGTTTCTTGTAAAAATATACCATTTTCTAATTTTTTCGTCTGAGCTAGTAATAGATCCCCATAGACGTCATTTCCGAGAAGGAGATCAATTTTTTCTGCTAACAAGAAATTAATATCGGCAAGATGATTTTCTGGTAAATCTGGAATTGTGATCAAATTTAATTTGGGAGGAATATATGATGAAACTGATGGTACAACAAGTGCAGTTATCGGCAATTCAAATTGTTGATCATATGTGGAGTAGAGATTTAAATTTACGGACTTCTTCACCGTGACGGATTTGTTTCCTCCAATCCCACAGACATCGACATGCGTTTTTAATTTCGGTATGGGCAATAGTTGGGCTAATTCCTCAGATATAAATGAGACCTGAGATCCTTGGTCTACAAGGGCTTTTACACTATAAGCAGACTTATTAATTTTTATAATTACCTTTACTGTGGCAAGTAAGGCAGGATTTATATGGCATGTATTCATATTGGAGTGAAGCGTACTTACAGATGCAGTTGTAGGAGTAGAAGTAGTAGGAGGTTGAGCAAAAGTCTGGTTTGCTGTAGCATTTGGTGTCGTAGCAGTTGTCAACGAGGTGTTTCCAGAATAGTATTCGTTGTGGACAACAGTGTGATGTGGCTCACTACAGTTTTGACAAACTGACTTCAACTTACATGCGGCTTGTAAATGTCCGGTACGAAGACAGTTTCGACACAGCCGATGTTGATTGACGATGTTTTTCTTCTCTGCTGAAGATATCGTTGCAAATTTAAAACATTTGTATAACGGATGACGTTTGTTGCAGCACGGGCAGTTTTCATCCAACATAGTAGAAGTAGCTGTGTGGGCTCGAACAATTTTCGTTGGCTTACGACGATTTTCAAATTTGCTGTCCCCATAACTTTTGTTTGAACTGCTTGGAATATTTGCATCTTCAACGCATTCCAAAGCTCTAAAAGTTGTTTCCAAAAAACCAAGCATTTCATAGGAGGTACCGTTGTACTGGCCTTGAGCGACTGCTCCCATTCTTTGCGGGTTTGAACGTCTAGCTTCTGAGACGTCAAATAAATCAAAATCGAATCCCAGGTGGTAGTATCGATTTTTAATGCTTTTAGTTGAGCTAAACAATTTCTGGTGGTATCGAGAAGTTCTTTAATAGAATAAACGTTTCCCTTGGTGGGCGGTATGGAAAATAATCGCTTTAAGATTTGATCGACAAGCTTTCTTTCATTGTGAAATCTCCTCTCGAGAGCTTCCCATGCAAGTGCATAGCTAGAACCGGCAACTGGATATTCGTTGATCATAGAAAGGGGAGTACCTGTGAGTGATTGACGCTGGTTCATGAACTAGTGACAAAAACGTATCGCGATAAGAGACCCAATCGAGATAATCTCCAGAAAATGTTGGAAGTTATATTTTTGGCAGTCGTACTCCGGCGACAAATGTTTCGTTGCGGCTGCTTGCGGCGAATGTACTTGCGTGGACGGTTGGAGTCTGTGGAGAATCAAATTCAAACATTAAATCAAGAATATTAGTTTTAAATGAGATATATGTATCACAACAAGTGTAATACATATTGGTACTTAGGTAGGGTACATCCTTCTCCGCGAGGGACTGTTCTCGAACTATGCTCATAACCAACTCGTGGCCATCTTTAAATAATTTGAAATTCTGCTCCAAGTCTTCGAGCACAGCTTGAGCATAACCTTTGGACTTACGCTCCTTTGGTTTAGCATTAAAAGATTGCTGCATACGAGCGATATAGTTGATTATATTATGTTGATCTTCAATAACTGTCTCCATTTTGTAGTGAATTTAGCTCGAAATTCGTGGCAACAAAATGAGGTTATTTTATCCGTAGCACGACGGCAGTAACTTTTTATGTAAAATATGAGGGATTTGTGTCAGCACATGGACAGTTCCCGGGTTTCGGCACCACTTTTATGTATGAGAGTTTCTGTTTCTTTTAATAAAAAGTCATTTTTTTTATTAATTAATTTTATCTTTTTTTTCTTCTTCAGTTCAGTTATTATTTTTTTTAAATAATTTTACACGGAATTTTTAGTAACTATTAATTATTTTATTGTTCTCGAGGAGCTCTTCATTGTTCAACACTATTTTTTTTACTCATTTAAAATCTTCTTCAACTTCTTCTCGAAGTTAATGGTAAAAAACTCTCCAGCAGAAACTGCATTCTCTTTACACCGCTAACAATACCCCCTCAAGTTGGACCTACACATTAAGCAACAGTTAGAGTTTTTTGTCTCTGTTGCACAAATCATGAGAAAACGACAACCGTACAACCTTGACTCATTTGCCTTAGTTAATATGTTGATATTGGTATCCAGGGATACCAGATGTGGATTTGCATGGTAATTAAGGTTATTTGGGTATAAAACTCCCAAACACTATGATTGTAAGTTTTTACTGGAGCGTCATAAAACCTTGAAATTTTATAACAATAAAGTACTCGAGCCTCTTGTCAATTTAAGATATCGCACAAAGCTATGCTACCCTTGAGTCCCAAATCAAACACTGATAAAACATCAAATGGCCCAAACTTCTTTACGGTGCATCCTATACCTATCAAAGTTTGCAACATACAAATGCTTGTAACTTTTTACTGGAGCGTCATAAAACCTAGAAATTTTGTAACAATAAAGTACTCGAGCCTCTTGTCAATTTAGGCTATCGCTCAAAGCTATGCTACCCTTGAGTCCCCAATCCAACAATGATAAAACTTCAAATGGCTCGACTTCTATACGGTACGTCCTACACCTATCAAAGTTTGCAACATACAAATGCTTGTTACTTTTTATTGGAGCGTCATAAAACCTTAAAATTTTGTAACAATCAAGTACTCGAGCCTCTTGTCAATTTAAGCTATCGCTCAAAGCTATGCTAACCTTGAGTCTCAAATCAAACACTGATAAAACTTCAAAAGGCCCTCACTTCTACACGGTACGTCCTACACTTATCAAAGTTTGCAACATACAAATGCTTGTATGTTTTACTGGAGCGTCATAAAACCTTGAAATTTTGTAACAATAAAGTGCTCGAGCCTCTTTTCAATTTAAGCTATCGCTCAAAGTTATGCTACCCTTGAGTCCCAAAGCAAACACTGATAAAGCTTCAAATGGCCCTAACTTCTATACGGTACGTCCTACATCTATCGAAGTTTGCAACATACAAATGCTTGAAACTTTTTACTGGAGCGTCATAAAACCTTGAAATTTTGTAACAATAAAGTACTCGAGAATCTTGTCAATTTAAATTATCGCTCAAAGCTATGCTACCATTGAGTCCCAAATCAAACACTGATAAAACTTCAAATGGCCCTAACTTTTTATACGGTACGTCCTACACCTATCAAAGTTTGCAACATACAAATGCTTGTAACTTTTTACTGGAGCGTCATGAAACCTAGAAATTTTGTAACAATATGGTACTCGAGCCTTTTGTCAATTTAAGCTATCGCTCAAAGCTATGCTACCCTTGAGTCCCAAACCAAATACTGATAAAGCTTCAAATGGCCCTAACTTCTATACGGTACGTCCTACACCTATCGAAGTTTGCAACATACAAATGCTTGTAACTTTTTACTGGAGCGTCATAAAACCTTGAAATTTTGTAACAATAAAGTACTCGAGCCTCTTGTCAGTTTAAGCTATCGCTCAAAGCTATGCTACCCTTGAGTCCCAAATCAAACACTGATAAAATTTTAAATGGCCCTAACTTCTATACGGTACGTCCTTCACCTATCAAAGTTTGCAACATACAAATGCTTGTAACTTTATACTGGAGCGTCATAAAACCTTGAAATTTTGTAACAATAAAGTACTCGAGCCTCTTGTCAATTTAAGCTATCGCTCAAAGCTATACTACCCTTGAGTCCCAAATCAAACACTAATAAAACTTCAAATGGCCCTAACTTCTATACGGTACGTCCTACACCTATCAAAGTTTGCAACATACAAATGCTTGTAACTTTTTACTAGAGCGTCATGAAACCTTGAAATTTTGGAACAATAAAGTACTCGAGCCCTTTGTCAATTTAAGCTATCGCTTAAAGCTAGGCTACCGTTGAGTCCCAAATCAAACACTGATAAAACTTCAAATGGCCCTAACTTCTATACGGTACGTCCTACACCTATCAAAGTTTGCAACATACAAATGCTAGTAACTTTTTACTGGAGCGTCATAAAACCTTGAAATTTTGTAACAAAAAAGTACTCGAGCCTCTTGTCAATTTAAGATATCGCTCAAAGCTATGCTACCCTTGAGTCCCAAATCAAACACTGATAAAAAACTTCAAATGGCCCTAACTTCTATACGGTGCATCCTATACGTATCAAAGTTTGCAACATACAAATGATTGTAACTTTTTACTGGAGCGTCATAAAACCTTGAAATTTTGTAACAATAAAGTACTCGAGCCTCTTGTCAATTTAAGTTATCGCTCAAAGCTATGCTACCCTTGAGATCCAAATCAAACACTGATAAAACTTCAAATGGCCCTAACTTCTATACCTATCAAAGTTTGCAACATACAAATCCTTGTAAGTTTTTACTGGAGCGTCATAAAACCTAGAAATTTGTAACAACAAAGTACTCGAGCCTCTTGACAATTTAAGCTATCGCTCAAAGCTATGCTACCCTTGATTCCCAAACCAAACACTGATAAAACTCCAAATGGCCCTAACTTCTATACGGTACATCCTACACCTATCGAAGTTTGTAACTTTTTACTGGAGCGTCGTAAGACCTTGAAATTTTGTAACAAAAAAGTACTCGAGCCTCTTGTCAATTTAAGCTATCGCTCATAGCTATGCTACCCTTGAGTCCCAAATCAAACACTGATAAAACTTCAAATGGCCCTAACTTTTATACCTATCAAAGTTTGCAACATACAAATGCTTGTAACTTTTTACTGGAGCGTCATAAAACCTAGAAATTTTGTAACAACAAAGTACTCGAGCCTCTTGTCAATTTAAGCTATCGCTCAAAGCTATGCTACCCTTAAGTCCGAAATCAAACACTGATAAAACTTCAAATGGCCCTAACTTCTATACGGTACGTCCTACACCTATCAAAATTTGCAACATACAAATGCTTGTAACTTTTTACTGCAGCGACATAAAACCTTGAAATTTTGTAACAAAAAAGTACTCGAGCCTCTTGTCAATTTAAGCTTTCGCTCAAAGCTATGCTACCCTTGAGTCCCAATTCAAACACTGAGAAAACTTCAAATGGCCCTAACTTATATATGGTACGTCCTACACCTATCAAAGTTTGCAACATAAATGCTTGTAAGTTTTTACTGGAGCGTCATAAAACCTTGAAATTTTATAACAATAAAGTATTCGAGCCTCTTGTCAATTTAAGCTATCGCTCAAAGCTATGCTACCCTTGAGTCCCAAATCAAACACTGATAAATCTTTAAATTGCCCTAACTTCTATACAGTACGTCCTACACCTATAAAAGTTTGCAACATACAAATGCTTGTAAGTTTTTACTGGAGCGTCATAAAACCTTGAAATTTTATAACAATAAAGTATTCGAGCCTCTTGTCAATTTAAGCTATCGCTCAAAGCTATGCTACCCTTGAGTCCCAAATCAAACACTGATAAATCTTTAAATTGCCCTAACTTCTATACAGTACGTCCTACACCTATAAAAGTTTTCAACATACAAATGCTTGAAACTTTTTACTGAGGCGTCATAAAACCTTGAAATTTTATAACAATAAAGTACTCGAGCCTCTTGTCAATTTAAGCTATCGCTCAAAGCTATGCTACCCTTGAGTCCCAAGTCAAACACTGATAAAACTTTAAATGGCCCTAACTTCTATACGGTACGTCCTACACCTATCAAAGTTTGCAACATACAAATGCTTGTAACTTTTTACTGGAGCGTCATAAAACCTTGAAATTTTGTAACAATAAAGTACTCGAGCCTCTTGTCAATTTAAGCTATCGCTCAAAGCTATGCTACCCTTGCGTCAAAAAGCAAATACTGATAAAAGTTTATATGGCCCTAACTTCTATACGGTACGTCCTACACCTATCCAAGTTTGCAACATACAAATGCTTGTAACTTTTTACTGGAGCGTCATAAAACCTTGAAATTTTGTAACAATAAAGTACTCGAGCCTCTTGTCAATCTAAGCTATCGCTCAAAGCTATGCTAACGTTGAGTTCCAAATCAAACACTGATAAAACTTCAAATGGCCCTAACTTCTATGCGGTACATAATACACCTATCAAAGTTTGCAACATACAAATGCTTGTAACTTTTACTGGAGCATCATAAAACCTTGAAATTTTGTAACAATAAAGTTCTCGAGCCTCTTGTCAATTTAAGCTATCGCTCAAAGCTATGCTACCCTTGAGTCCCAAATCAAACACTGATAAAACTTCAAATGGCCCTTACTTCTATACGGTACGTCGTATACCTATCAAAGTTTGCAACATACAAATGCTTGTAACTTTTTACTGGAGCGTCATAAAACCTTGAAATTTTATAACAATAAAGTACTCGAGCCTCTTGTCAATTTAAGCTATCGCTCAAAGCTATGCTACCCTTGAATCCCAAATCAAACACTGATAAAACTTTAAATGGCCATAACTTCTATACGGTACGTCCTACATTTATCAAAGTTTGCAACATACAAATGCTTGTAACTTTTTACTGGAGCGTCATAAAACCTAGAAATTTTGTAACAATAAAGTACTCGAGCCTCTTGTCAATTTAAGCTATCGCTCAAAGCTTTGCTACCCTTGAGTCCCAAATCAGACACTGATAAAACTTCAAATGGGCCTAACTTCTATACGGTACGTCCTACACCTATCAAAGTTTGCAACATACAAATGCTTGTAACTTTTTACTGGAGCGTCATAAAACCTAGAAATTTTGTAACAATAAAGTACTCGATCCTCTTGTCAATTTAAGCTATCGCTGAAAGCTATGAGTCCCAAACCAAACACTGATAAAACTTCAAATGGTCCTAACTTCTATACGGTACGTCCTACACCTATCAAAGTTTGCAACATACAAATGCTTGTAACTTTTTACTGGAGCGTCATAAAACCTTGAAATTTTTTAACAATAAAGTACTCGAGCCTCTTGTCAATTTAAGCTATCGCTCAAAGCCATGCTACCCTTGAGTCCCAAATCAAACACTGATAAAACATCAAATGGCCCAAACATCTATACGGTACGTCCTACACCTATCAAAGTTTGCAACATACAAATGCTTGTAACTTTTTACTGGAGCGTTATAAAACTTGAAATTTTGTAACAATAAAGTACTCGAGCCTCTTGTCAATTTAAGCTATTGCTCAAAGCTTTGCTACCCTTGAGTCCCAAATCAATCACTGATAAAACTTCAAATGGCCCTAACTTCTATACAGTACGTCCTACACCTATCAAAGTTTGCAACATACAAATGCTTGTAACTTTTTACTAGAGCGTCATAAAACCTTGAAATTTTGTAACAATAAAGTACTCGAGCCTCTTGTCAATTTAAGCTATCGCTCAAAGCTATGGTACCCTTGAGTCCTAAATCTAACACTGATAAAACTTCAAATGGCCCTAACTTCTATACGATACGTCCTACACTTATCAAAGTTTGCAACATACAAATGTTTGTAGTTTTTACTGGAGCGTCATATAACCTTGAAATTTTGTAACAATAAAGTACTCGAGCCTCTTGTCAATTTAAGCTATTGCTCAAAGCTATGATACCCTTGAGTCCCAAATCAAACACTGATAAAACTTCAAATGGCCCTAATTTCTATACGGAACGTTCTACACCTATCAAAGTTTGCAACATACAAATGCTTGTAACTTTTTACTGGAGCGTCATAAAACCTTGAAATTTTATAACAATAAAGTACTCGAGCCTCTTGTCAATTTAAGCTATCGCTCAAAGCTATGCTACCCTTGAGTCCCAAATCAAACACTGATAAAACTTTAAATGGCCCTAACTTCTATATGGTACTTCCTACACCTATCAAAGTTTGCAACATACAAATGCTTGTAACTTTTTACTGGAGCGTCATAAAACCTTGAAATTTTGTAACAATAAAGTACTCGAGCCTCTTGTCAATTTAAGCTATCGCTCAAAGCTATGCTAACCTTGAGTCCCAAGTCAAACACTGAGAAAACTTCAAAAGGCCGTCACTTCTATACGGTACGTCCTACACTTATCAAAGTTTGCAACATACAAATGCTTGTAACTTTTTACTGGAGCGTCATAAAACCTAGAAATTTTGTAACAATAAAGTACTCGAGCCTCTTGTCAATTTAAGCTATCGCTCAAAGCTATGCTACCCTTGAGTCCCAAATCAAACACTGATAAAACTTCAAATGGGCCTAACTTCTATACGGTGCGTCCTACACCTATCAAAGTTTGCAACATACAAATGCTTGTAACTTTTTACTGGAAACATAAAACCTTGAAATTGTGTAACAATAAAGAACTCGAGCCTCTTGCCAATTTAAGCTATCGCTCAAAGCTATGCTACCCTTGCGTCAAAAATCAAACACTGATTAAACTTCAAATGGCCATAACTTCTATACGGTACGTCCTACACCTATCAAAGTTAGCAACATACAAATGCTTGTGACTTTTTACTGGAGCGTCATAAAACCTTGCAATTTTGTAACAATAAAGTACTCGAGACTCTTGTCAATTTAAGCTATCGCTCAAAGCTATGAGTCCCAAACCAAACACTTATAAAACTTCAAATGGCCCTAACTTCTATACGGTACGTCCTAAACCTATCAAAGTTTGCAACATACAAATGCTTGTATCTTTTTACTGGAGCGTCATACAACCTTGATATTTTGTAACAATAAAGTACTCGAGCCTCTCGTCAATTTAAGCTAGCGCTCAAAGCTATGCTACCCTTGAGTCCCAAATCAAACACTGATAAAACTTCATATGGCCCTAACTGCTATACGGTACGTCCTACACCCATCAAAGTTTGCAACATACAAATGCTTGTAACTTTTTACTGGAGCGTCATAAAACCTTGAAATTTTGTAACAATAAAGTACTCGAGCCTCTCGTCAATTTAAGCTATCGCTCAAAGCTATGCTACCCTTGAGTCCCAAATCAAACACTGAGCAAACTTCAAATGGCCCTAACTGCTATACGGTACGTCCTACACCCATCAAAGTTTGGAACATACAAATGCTTGTAACTTTTTACTGGAGCGTCATAAAACCTTGAAATTTTGTAACAATAAAGTACTCGAGCCTCTTGTCAATTTAAGCTATCGCTCAAAGCTATGCTACCCTTGAGTCCCAAATCAAACACTGGTAAAACTTTAAATGGCCCTAACTTCTATACGGTACGTCCTACACCTATCAAAGTTTGCAACATACAAGTGCCTGTAACTTTTTACTGGAGCGTCATAAAACCTTGCAATTTTGTAACAATAAAGTACTCGAGCCTCTTGTCAATTTAAGCTATCGCTGAAAGCTATGAGTCCCAAACCAAACACTGATAAAACTTCAAATGGTCCTAACTTCTATACGGTACGTCCAACGCCTATCAAAGTTTGCAACATACAAATGCTTGTAACTTTTTACTGGAGCGTCATAAAACCTTGAAATTTTGTAACAAAAAAGTACTCGAGCCTCTTGTCAATTTAAGATATCGCTCAAAGCTATGCTACCCTTGAGTCCCAAATCAAACACTGATAAAAAACTTCAAATGGCCCTAACTTCTATACGGTGCATCCTATACGTATCAAAGTTTGCAACATACAAATGCTTGTAACTTTTTACTGGAGCGTCATAAAACCTTGAAATTTTGTAACAATAAAGTACTCGAGCCTCTTGTCAATTTAAGTTATCGTTCAAAGCTATGCTACCCTTGAGATCCAAATCAAACACTGATAAAACTTCAAATGGCCCTAACTTCTATACCTATCAAAGTTTGCAACATACAAATGCTTGTAAGTTTTTACTGGAGCGTCATAAAACCTAGAAATTTGTAACAACAAAGTACTCGAGCCTCTTGACAATTTAAGCTATCGCTCAAAGCTATGCTACCCTTGATTCCCAAACCAAACACTGATAAAACTCCAAAAGGCCCTAACTTCTATACGGTACATCCTACACCTATCGAAGTTTGTAACTTTTTACTGGAGCGTCGTAAGACCTTGAAATTTTGTAACAAAAAAGTACTCGAGCCTGTTGTCAATTTAAGCTATCGCTCATAGCTATGCTACCCTTGAGTCCCAAATCAAACACTGATAAAACTTCAAATGGCCCTAACTTTTATACCTATCAAAGTTTGCAACATACAAATGCTTGTAACTTTTTACTGGAGCGTCATAAAACCTAGAAATTTTGTAACAACAAAGTACTCGAGCCTCTTGTCAATTTAAGCTATCGCTCAAAGCTATGCTACCCTTAAGTCCGAAATCAAACACTGATAAATCTTTAAATTGCCCTAACTTCTATACAGTACGTCCTACACCTATAAAAGTTTGCAACATACAAATGCTTGAAACTTTTTACTGAGGCGTCATAAAACCTTGAAATTTTATAACAATAAAGTACTCGAGCCTCTTGTCAATTTAAGCTATCGCTCAAAGCTATGCTACCCTTGAGTCCCAAGTCAAACACTGATAAAACTTTAAATGGCCCTAACTTCTATACGGTACGTCCTACACCTATCAAAGTTTGCAACATACAAATGCTTGTAACTTTTTACTGGAGCGTCATAAAACCTTGAAATTTTGTAACAATAAAGTACTCGAGCCTCTTGTCAATTTAAGCTATCGCTCAAAGCTATGCTACCCTTGCGTCAAAAAGCAAACACTGATAAAAGTTTATATGGCCCTAACTTCTATACGGTACGTCCTACACCTATCCAAGTTTGCAACATACAAATGCTTGTAACTTTTTACTGGAGCGTCATAAAACCTTGAAATTTTGTAACAATAAAGTACTCGAGCCTCTTGTCAATCTAAGCTATCGCTCAAAGCTATGCTAACGTTGAGTCCCAAATCAAACACTGATAAAACTTCAAATGGCCCTAACTTCTATACGGTACATAATACACCTATCAAAGTTTGCAACATACAAATGCTTGTAACTTTTACTGGAGCATCATAAAACCTTGAAATTTTGTAACAATAAAGTACTCGAGCCTCTTGTCAATTTAAGCTATCGCTCAAAGCTATGCTACCCTTGAGTCCCAAATCAAACACTGATAAAACTTCAAATGGCCCTTACTTCTATACGGTACGTCGTACACCTATCAAAGTTTGCAACATACAAATGCTTGTAACTTTTTACTGGAGCGTCATAAAACCTTGAAATTTTATAACAATAAAGTACTCGAGCCTCTTGTCAATTTAAGCTATCGCTCAAAGCTATGCTACCCTTGAATCCCAAATCAAACACTGATAAAACTTTAAATGGCCATAACTTCTATACGGTACGTCCTACATTTATCAAAGTTTGCAACATACAAATGCTTGTAACTTTTTACTGGAGCGTCATAAAACCTAGAAATTTTGTAACAATAAAGTACTCGAGCCTCTTGTCAATTTAAGCTATCGCTCAAAGCTTTGCTACCCTTGAATCCCAAATCAGACACTGATAAAACTTCAAATGGGCCTAACTTCTATATGGTACGTCCTACACCTATCAAAGTTTGCAACATACAAATGCTTGTAACTTTTTACTGGAGCGTCATAAAACCTAGAAATTTTGTAACAATAAAGTACTCGAGCCTCTTGTCAATTTAAGCTATCGCTCAAAGCTATGCTACCCTTGAGTCCCAAATCAAACACTGATAAAACTTCAAATGGCCCTAACTTCTATACGGTACGTCCTACACCTATCAAAGTTTGCAACATACAAATGCTTGTAACTTTTTACTGGAGCGTCATAAAACCTTGAAATTTTGTAACAATAAAGTACTCGAGCCTCTTGTCAATTTAAGCTATCGCTCAAAGCTATGCTAACCTTGAGTCCCAAATCAAACACTGATAAAACTTCAAATGGCCCTAACTTCTATACGGTACGTCCTACACTTATCAAAGTTTGCAACATACAAATGCTTGTAAGTTTTACTGTTGCGTCATAAAACCTTGAAATTTTGTAACAATAAAGTACTCGAGCCTCTGTCAATTTAAGCTATCGGTCAAAGCTTTGCTACCCTTGAGTCCCAAGTCAAACACTGATAAAACTTCAAATGGCCCTAACTTCTATACGGTACGTCCTACACCTATCAAAGTTTGCAACATACAAATGCTTGTAACTTTTTACTGCAGCGTCATAAAACCTTGAAATTTTGTAACAAAAAAGTACTCGAGCCTCTTGTCAATTTAAGATATCGCTCAAAGCTATGCTACCCTTGAGTCCCAAATCAAACACTGATAAAACTTCAAATGGCCCTAACTTCTATACGGTGCATCCTATACGTATCAAAGTTTGCAACATACAAATGCTTGTAACTTTTTACTGGAGCGTCATAAAACCTTGAAATTTTGTAACAATAAAGTACTCGAGCCTCTTGTCAATTTAAGTTATCGCTCAAAGCTATGCTACCCTTGAGATCCAAATCAAACACTGATAAAACTTCAAATGGCCCTAACTTCTATACCTATCAAAGTTTGCAACATACAAATTCTTGTAAGTTTTTACTGGAGCGTCATAAAACCTAGAAATTTGTAACAACAAAGTACTCGAGCCTCTTGACAATTTAAGCTATCGCTCAAAGCTATGCTACCCTTGATTCCCAAACCAAACACTGATAAAACTCCAAATGGCCCTAACTTCTATACGGTACATCCTACACCTATCGAAGTTTGTAACTTTTTACTGGAGCGTCGTAAGACCTTGAAATTTTGTAACAAAAAAGTACTCGAGCCTCTTGTCAATTTAAGCTATCGCTCATAGCTATGCTACCCTTGAGTCCCAAATCAAACACTGATAAAACTTCAAATGGCCCTAACTTTTATACCTATCAAAGTTTGCAACATACAAATGCTTGTAGCTTTTTACTGGAGCGTCATAAAACCTAGAAATTTTGTAACAACAAAGTACTCGAGCCTCTTGTCAATTTAAGCTATCGCTCAAAGCTATGCTACCCTTAAGTCCTAAATCAAACACTGATAAAACTTCAAATGGCCCTAACTTCTATACGGTACGTCCTACACCTATCAAAATTTGCAACATACAAATGCTTGTAACTTTTTACTGCAGCGACATAAAACCTTGAAATTTTGTAATAAAAAAGTACTCGAGCCTCTTGTCAATTTAAGCTATCGCTCAAAGCTATGCTACCCTTGAGTCCCAAATCAAACACTGAGAAAACTTCAAATGGCCCTAACTTATATATGGTACGTCCTACACCTATCAAAGTTTGCAACATACAAATGCTTGTAAGTTTTTACTGGAGCGTCATAAAACCTTGAAATTTTATAACAATAAAGTATTCGAGCCTCTTGTCAATTTAAGCTATCGCTCAAAGCTATGCTACCCTTGAGTCCCAAATCAAACACTGATAAATCTTTAAATTGCCCTAACTTCTATACAGTACGTCCTACACCTATAAAAGTTTGCAACATACAAATGCTTGAAACTTTTTACTGAGGCGTCATAAAACCTTGAAATTTTATAACAATAAAGTACTCGAGCCTCTTGTCAATTTAAGCTATCGCTCTAAGCTATGCTACCCTTGAGTCCCAAATCAAACACTGGTAAAACTTTAAATGGCCCTAACTTCTATACGGTACGTCCTACACCTATCAAAGTTTGCAACATACAAGTGCCTGTAACTTTTTACTGGAGCGTCATAAAACCTTGCAATTTTGTAACAATAAAGTACTCGAGCCTCTTGTCAATTTAAGCTATCGCTGAAAGCTATGAGTCCCAAACCAAACACTGATAAAACTTCAAATGGTCCTAACTTCTATACGGTACGTCCTACACCTATCAAAGTTTGCAACATACAAATGCTTGTAACTTTTTACTGGAGCGTCATAAAACCTTGAAATTTTTTAACAATAAAGTACTCGAGCCTCTTGTCAATTTAAGCTATCGCTCAAAGCCATGCTACCCTTGAGTCCCAAATCAAACACTGATAAAACATCAAATGGCCCTAACATCTATACGGTACGTCCTACACCTATCAAAGTTTGCAACATACAAATGCTTGTAACTTTTTACTGGAGCGTTATAAAACCTTGAAATTTTGTAACAATAAAGTACTCGAGCCTCTCGTCAATTTAAGCTATCGCTCAAAGCTATGCTACCCTTGAGTCCCAAATCAAACACTGAGAAAACTTCAAATGGCCCTAACTGCTATCCGGTACGTCCTACACCCATCAAAGTTTGTAACATACAAATGCTTGTTACTTTTTACTGGAGCGTCATAAAACCTTGAAATTTTGTAACAATAAAGTACTCGAGCCTCTTGTCAATTTAAGCTATCGCTCAAAGCTATGCTACCCTTGAGTCCCAAATCAAACACTGGTAAAACTTTAAATGGCCCTAACTTCTATACGGTACGTCCTACACCTATCAAAGTTTGCAACATACAAGTGCCTGTAACTTTTTACTGGAGCGTCATAAAACCTTGCAATTTTGTAACAATAAAGTACTCGAGCCTCTTGTCAATTTAAGCTATCGCTGAAAGCTATGAGTCCCAAACCAAACACTGATAAAACTTCAAATGGTCCTAACTTCTATACGGTACGTCCTACACCTATCAAAGTTTGCAACATACAAATGCTTGTAACTTTTTACTGGAGCGTCATAAAACCTTGAAATTTTTTAACAATAAAGTACTCGAGCCTCTTGTCAATTTAAGCTATCGCTCAAAGCCATGCTACCCTTGAGTCCCAAATCAAACACTGATAAAACATCAAATGGCCCTAACATCTATACGGTACGTCCTACACCTATCAAAGTTTGCAACATACAAATGCTTGTAACTTTTTACTGGAGCGTTATAAAACTTGAAATTTTGTAACAATAAAGTACTCGAGCCTCTTGTCAATTTAAGCTATTGCTCAAAGCTTTGCTACCCTTGAGTCCCAAATCAATCACTGATAAAACTTCAAATGGCCCTAAATTCTATACAGTACGTCCTACACCTATCAAAGTTTGCAACATACAAATGCTTGTAACTTTTTACTAGAGCGTCATAAAACCTTGAAATTTTGTAACAATAAAGTACTCGAGCCGCTTGTCAATTTAAGCTATCGCTCAAAGCTATGGTACCCTTGAGTCCTAAATCTAACACTGATAAAACTTCAAATGGCCCTAACTTCTATACGATACGTCCTACACTTATCAAAGTTTGCAACATACAAATGTTTGTAGTTTTTACTGGAGCGTCATATAACCTTGAAATTTTGTAACAATAAAGTACTCGAGCCTCTTGTCAATTTAAGCTATTGCTCAAAGCTATGATACCCTTGAGTCCCAAATCAAACACTGATAAAACTTCAAATGGCCCTAATTTCTATACGGAACGTCCTACACCTATCAAAGTTTGCAACATACAAATGCTTGTAACTTTTTACTGGAGCGTCATAAAACCTTGAAATTTTATAACAATAAAGTACTCGAGCCTCTTGTCAATTTAAGCTATCGCTCAAAGCTATGCTACCCTTGAGTCCCAAATCAAACACTGATAAAACTTTAAATGGCCCTAACTTCTATACGGTACGTCCTACACCTATCAAAGTTTGCAACATACAAATGCTTGTAACTTTTTACTGGAGCGTCATAAAACCTTGAAATTTTGTAACTCGAGCCTCTTGTCAATTTAAGCTATCGCTCAAAGCTATGCTAACCTTGAGTCCCAAATCAAACACTGATAAAACTTCAAAAGGCCGTCACTTCTATACGGTACGTCCTACACTTATCAAAGTTTGCAACATACAAATGCCTGTAACTTTTTACTGGAGCGTCATAAAACCTAGAAATTTTGTAACAATAAAGTACTCGAGCCTCTTGTCAATTTAAGCTATCGCTCAAAGCTATGCTACCCTTGAGTCCCAAATCAAACACTGATAAAACTTTAAATGGCCCTAACTTCTATACGGTACGTCCTACACCTATAAAAGTTTGCAACATACAAATGCTTGCAACTTTTTACTGGAGCGTCATAAAACCTTGAAATTTTGTAACAATAAAGTACTCGAGCCTCTTGTCAATTTAAGGTATCGCTCAAAGCTATGCTACCCTTGAGTCCCAAATCAAACACTGGTAAAACTTTAAATGGCCCTAACTTCTATACGGTACGTCCTACACCTATCAAAGTTTGCAACATACAAGTGCCTGCAACTTTTTACTGGAGCGTCATAAAACCTTGCAATTTTGTAACAATAAAGTACTCGAGCCTCTTGTCAATTTAAGCTATCGCTGAAGCTATGAGTCCCAAACCAAACACTGATAAAACTTCAAATGGCCCTAACTTCTATACAGTACGTCCTACACCTATCAAAGTTTGCAACATACAAATGCTTGTAACTTTTTACTACAGCGTCATAAAACCTTGAAATTTTGTAACAATAAAGTACTCGAGCCTCTTGTCAATTTAAGCTATCGCTCAAAGCTATGGTACCCTTGAGTCCTAAATCTAACACTGATAAAACTTCAAATGGCCCTAACTTCTATACGATACGTCCTACACTTATCAAAGTTTGCAACATACAAATGTTTGTAGTTTTTACTGGAGCGTCATATAACCTTGAAATTTTGTAACAATAAAGTACTCGAGCCTCTTGTCAATTTAAGCTATTGCTCAAAGCTATGATACCCTTGAGTCCCAAATCAAACACTGATAAAACTTCAAATGGCCCTAATTTCTATACGGAACGTCCTACACCTATCAAAGTTTGCAACATACAAATGCTTGTAACTTTTTACTGGAGCGTCATAAAACCTTGAAATTTTATAACAATAAAGTACTCGAGCCTCTTGTCAATTTAAGCTATCGCTCAAAGCTATGCTACCCTTGAGTCCCAAATCAAACACTGATAAAACTTTAAATGGCCCTAACTTCTATACGGTACGTCCTACACCTATCAAAGTTTGCAACATACAAATGCTTGTAACTTTTTACTGGAGCGTCATAAAACCTTGAAATTTTGTAACAATAAAGTACTCGAGCCTCTTGTCAATTTAAGCTATCGCTCAAAGCTATGCTAACCTTGAGTCCCAAATCAAACACTGATAAAACTTCAAATGGCCGTCACTTCTATACGGTACGTCCTACACTTATCAAAGTTTGCAACATACAAATGCTTGTAACTTTTTACTGGAGCGTCATAAAACCTAGAAATTTTGTAACAATAAAGTACTCGAGCCTCTTGTCAATTTAAGCTATCGCTCAAAGCTATGCTACCCTTGAGTCCCAAATCAAACACTGATAAAACTTCAAATGGGCCTAACTTCTATACGGTGCGTCCTACACCTATCAAAGTTTGCAACATACAAATGCTTGTAACTTTTTACTGGAAACATAAAACCTTGAAATTGTGTAACAATAAAGAACTCGAGCCTCTTGCCAATTTAAGCTATCGCTCAAAGCTATGCTACCCTTGCGTCAAAAATCAAACACTGATTAAACTTCAAATGGCCATAACTTCTATACGGTACGTCCTACACCTATCAAAGTTTGCAACATACAAGTGCTTGTAACTTTTTACTGGAGCGTCATAAAACCTTGCAATTTTGTAACAATAAAGTACTCGAGCCTCTTGTCAATTTAAGCTATCGCTGAAAGCTATGAGTCCCAAACCAAACACTGATAAAACTTCAAATGGTCCTAACTTCTATACGGTACGTCCTACACCTATCAAAGTTTGCAACATACAAATGCTTGTAACTTTTTACTGGAGCGTCATAAAACCTTGAAATTTTTTAACAATAAAGTACTCGAGCCTCTTGTCAATTTAAGCTATCGCTCAAAGCCATGCTACCCTTGAGTCCCAAATCAAACACTGATAAAACATCAAATGGCCCTAACATCTATATGGTACGTCCTACACCTATCAAAGTTTGCAACATACAAATGCTTGTAACTTTTTACTGGAGCGTTATAAAACTTGAAATTTTGTAACAATAAAGTACTCGAGCCTCTTGTCAATTTAAGCTATTGCTCAAAGCTTTGCTACCCTTGAGTCCCAAATCAATCACTGATAAAACTTCAAATGGCCCTAACTTCTATACAGTACGTCCTACACCTATCAAAGTTTGCAACATACAAATGCTTGTAACTTTTTACTAGAGCGTCATAAAACCTTGAAATTTTGTAACAATAAAGTACTCGAGCCTCTTGTCAATTTAAGCTATCACTCAAAGCTATGGTACCCTTGAGTCCCAAATCTAACACTGATAAAACTTCAAATGGCCCTAACTTCTATACAGTACGTCCTACACTTATCAAAGTTTGCAACATACAAATGCTTGTAACTTTTTACTAGAGCGTCATAAAACCTTGAAATTTTGTAACAATAAAGTACTCGAGCCTCTTGTCAATTTAAGCTATCGCTCAAAGCTATGCTACCCTTGAGTCCCAAATCAAACACTGATAAAACTTCAAATGGCATTATCTTCTATACGGTACGTCCTACACCTATCAAAGTTTGCAACATACAAATGCTTGTAACTTTTTACTGGAGCGTCATAAAACCTTGAAATTTTGTAACAATAAAGTACTCGAGCCTCTCGTCAATTTAAGCTATCGCTCAAAGCTATGCTACCCTTGAGTCCCTAATCAAACACTGATAAAACTTCAAATGGCCCTAACTGCTATACGGTACGTCCTACACCCATCAAAGTTTGCAACATACAAATGCTTGTAACTTTTTACTGGAGCGTCATAAAACCTTGAAATTTTGTAACAATAAAGTACTCGAGCCTCTTGTCAATTTAAGCTATCGCTGAAAGCTAGGAGTCCCAAACCAAACACTGATAAAACTTCAAATGGCATTATCTTCTATACGGTACGTCCTACACCTATCAAAGTTTGCAACATACAAATGCTTGTAACTTTTTACTGGAGCGTCATAAAACCTTGAAATTTTGTAACAATAAAGTACTCGAGCCTCTTGTCAATTTAAGCTATCGCTCAAAGCTATGGTACCCTTGAGTCCTAAGTCTAACACTGATAAAACTTCAAATGGCCCTAACTTCTATACGATACGTCCTACACTTATCAAAGTTTGCAACATACAAATGTTTGTAGTTTTTACTGGAGCGTCATATAACCTTGAAATTTTGTAACAATAAAGTACTCGAGCCTCTTGTCAATTTAAGCTATTGCTCAAAGCTATGATACCCTTGAGTCCCAAATCAAACACTGATAAAACTTCAAATGGCCCTAATTTCTAAAGTTTGCAACATACAAATGCTTGTAACTTTTTACTGGAGCGTCATAAAAACTTGAAATTTTATAACAATAAAGTACTCGAGCCTCTTGTCAATTTAAGCTATCGCTCAAAGCTATGCTACCCTTGAGTCCCAAATCAAACACTGATAACACTTTAAATGGCCCTAACTTCTATACGGTACGTCCTACACCTATCAAAGTTTGCAACATACAAATGCTTGTAACTTTTTACTGGAGCGTCATAAAACCTTGAAATTTTGTAACAATAAAGTACTCGAGCCTCTTGTCAATTTAAGCTATCGCTCAAAGCTATGCTAACCTTGAGTCCCAAATCAAACACTGATAAAACTTCAAAAGGCCGTCACTTCTATACGGTACGTCCTACACTTATCAAAGTTTGCAACATACAAATGCTTGTAACTTTTTACTGGAGCGTCATAAAACCTAGAAATTTTGTAACAATAAAGTACTCGAGCCTCTTGTCAATTTAAGGTATCGCTCAAAGCTATGGTACCCTTGAGTCCCAAATCAAACACTGATAAAACTTCAAATGGGCCTAACTTCTATACGGTGCGTCCTACACCTATCAAAGTTTGCAACATACAAATGCTTGTAACTTTTTACTGGAAACATAAAACCTTGAAATTGTGTAACAATAAAGAACTCGAGCCTCTTGCCAATTTAAGCTATCGCTCAAAGCTATGCTACCCTTGCGTCAAAAATCAAACACTGATTAAACTTCAAATGGCCATAACTTCTATACGGTACGTCCTACACCTATCAAAGTTAGCAACATACAGATGCTTGTGACTTTTTACTGGAGCGTCATAAAACCTTGCAATTTTGTAACAATAAAGTACTCGAGCCTCTTGTCAATTTAAGCTATCGCTCAAAGCTATGAGTCCCAAACCAAACACTTATAAAACTTCAAATGGCCCTAACTTCTATACGGTACGTCCTAAACCTATCAAAGTTTGCAACATACAAATGCTTGTATCTTTTTACTGGAGCGTCATACAACCTTGAAATTTTGTAACAATAAAGTAGCCTCTCGTCAATTTAAGCTAGCGCTCAAAGCTATGCTACCCTTGAGTCCCAAATCAAACACTGATAAAACTTCATATGGCCCTAACTGCTATACGGTACGTCCTACACCCATCAAAGTTTGCAACATACAAATGCTTGTAACTTTTTACTGGAGCGTCATAAAACCTTGAAATTTTGTAACAATAAAGTACTTGAGCCTCTCGTCAATTTAAGCTATCGCTCAAAGCTATGCTACCCTTGAGTCCCAAATCAAACACTGATAAAACTTCAAATGGCCCTAACTGCTATACGGTACGTCCTACACCCATCAAAGTTTGCAACATACAAATGCTTGTAACTTTTTACTGGAGCGTCATAAAACCTTGAAATTTTGTAACAATAAAGTACTCGAGCCTCTTGTCAATTTAAGCTATCGCTCAAAGCTGTGCTACCCTTGAGTCCCAAATCAAACACTGGTAAAACTTTAAATGGCCCTAACTTCTATACGGTACGTCCTACACCTATCAAAGTTTGCAACATACAAGTGCCTGTAACTTTTTACTGGAGCGTCATAAAACCTTGCAATTTTGTAACAATAAAGTACTCGAGCCTCTTGTCAATTTAAGCTATCGCTGAAAGCTATGAGTCCCAAACCAAACACTGATAAAACTTCAAATGGTCCTAACTTCTATACGGTACGTCCTACACCTATCAAAGTTTGCAACATACAAATGCTTGTAACTTTTTACTGGAGCGTCATAAAACCTTGAAATTTTTTAACAATAAAGTACTCGAGCCTCTTGTCAATTTAAGCTATCGCTCAAAGCCATGCTACCCTTGAGTCCCAAATCAAACACTGATAAAACATCAAATGGCCCTAACATCTATACGGTACGTCCTACACCTATCAAAGTTTGCAACATACAAATGCTTGTAACTTTTTACTGGAGCGTTATAAAACCTTGAAATTTTGTAACAATAAAGTACTCGAGCCTCTTGTCAATTTAAGCTATTGCTCAAAGCTTTGCTACCCTTGAGTCCCAAATCAATCACTGATAAAACTTCAAATGGCCCTAACTTCTATACAGTACGTCCTACACCTATCAAAGTTTGCAACATACAAATGCTTGTAACTTTTTACTAGAGCGTCATAAAACCTTGAAATTTTGTAACAATAAAGTACTCGAGCCTCTTGTCAATTTAAGCTATCGCTCAAAGCTATGGTACCCTTGAGTCCCAAATCTAACACTGATAAAACTTCAAATGGCCCTAACTTCTATACAGTACGTCCTACACTTATCAAAGTTTGCAACATACAAATGCTTGTAACTTTTTAATAGAGCGTCATAAAAGCTTGAAATTTTGTAACAATAAAGTACTCGAGCCTCTTGTCAATTTAAGCTATCGCTCAAAGCTATGCTACCCTTGAGTCCCAAATCAAACACTGATAAAACTTCAAATGGCATTATCTTCTATACGGTACGTCCTACACCTATCAAAGTTTGCAACATACAAATGCTTGTAACTTTTTACTGGAGCGTCATAAAACCTTGAAATTTTGTAAAAATAAAGTACTCGAGCCTCTTGTCAATTTAAGCTATCGCTCAAAGCTATGAGTCCCAAACCAAACACTGATAAAACTTCAAATGGCCCTAACTTCTATACGGTATGTCCTACACCTATCAAAGTTTGCAACATACAAATGCTGGTAACTTTTTACTGGAGCGTCATAAAACCTTGAAATTTTCTAACAATAAAGTACTCGAACCTCTTGTCAATTTAAGCTATCGCTCAAAGCTATACTAACCTTGAGTCCCAAATCAAACACTGATAAACCCTCAAATGGCCCTAACTTCTATACGGTACGTAATACACCTATCAAAGTTTGCAACATACAAATGCTTGTAACTTTTTACTGGAGCGTCATAAAACCTTGAAATTTTGTAACAATAAGGTACTCGAGCCTCTTGTCAATTTAAGCTATCGCTCAAAGCTATGCTAACCTTGAGTCCCAAATCAAACACTGATAAAACTTCAAAAGGCCCTCACTTCTATACGGTACGTCCTACACTTATCAAAGTTTGCAACATACAAATGCTTGTTAGTTTTACTGGAGCGTCATAAAACCTAGAAATTTTGTAACAATAAAGTACTCGAGCCTCTTGTCAATTTAAGCTATCGCTCAAAGCTATGCTACCCTTGAGTCCCAAGTCAAACACTGATAAAACTTCAAATGGCCCTAACTTCTATACGGTACGTCCTACACCTATCAAAGTTAGTAACATACAAATGCTTGTAACTTTTTACTGGAGCGTCATAAAACATTGAAATTTTGTAACAATAAAGTACTCGAGCCTCTTATCAATTTAAGCTATCGCTCAAAGCTATGCTACCCTTGAGTCCCAATTCAAACACTGATAAAACTTCAAATGGCCCTAACTTCTATACGGTACGTCCTACACCTATCAAAGTTTGCAACATACAAATACTTGTAACTTTTTACTGGAGCGTCATAAACACTGATAAAACTTCAATTGGCCCTAACTTTTATATGGTCAAAGTTTGCAACATATAAAATGCTTGTAACTTTTTACTGGAGCCTCCTAAAACATTGAAATTTTGTAACAATAAAGTACTCGAGCCTCTTGTCAATTTAAGCTGTCGCTCAAATCTTTGTTACCCTTGAGTCCCAAATCAAACACTGATAAAACTTCAAATGGCCCTAACTTCTTTACGGTACGTCCTACACCTATCAAAGTTTGCAACCTACAAATGCTTGCAACTTTTTACTGGAGCGTCATAAAACCTTGAAATTTTGTAACAATAAAGTACTCGAGCCTCTTCTCAATTTAAGCTATCGCTCAAAGCTATACTACCCTTGAGTCCAAAATCAAACACTGATAAATCTTCAAATGGCCCTAACTTCTCTACGGTACGTCCTACACCTATCAAAGTTTGCAACATACAAATGCTTGTAACTTTTTACTTGAGCGTCATAAAACCTTGAAATTTTGTAACAATAAAGAACTCGAGCCTCTTGTCAATTTAAGCTATCGCTCAAGGCTATGCTACCCTTGAGTCTCAAATCAAACACTGATAAAACTTCAAATGGCCCTAACTGCTATACGGTATGTCCTACACCTATCAAAGTTTGCAACATACAAATGCTTGTAACTTTTTACTGGAGCGTCATAAAACCTTGAAATTTTGTAACAATAAAGTACTCGAGCCTCTTGTCAATTTAAGCTATCGCTCAAAGCTATGCTACCCTTGAGTCCCAAATCAAACACTGATAAAACTTCAAATGGCCCTAACTTCTATACGGTACGTCCTACACCTATCAAAGTTTGCACCATACAAATACTTGTAACTTTTTACTGGAGCGTCATAAACACTGATAAAACTTCAATTGGCCCTAACTTTTATATGGTCAAAGTTTGCAACATATAAAATGCTTGTAAGTTTTTACTGGAGCCTCCTAAAACATTGAAATTTTGTAACAATAAAGTACTCGAGCCTCTTGTCAATTTAAGCTATCGCTCAAATCTTTGTTACCCTTGAGTCCCAAATCAAACACTGATAAAACTTCAAATGGCCCTAACTTCTTTACGGTACGTCCTACACCTATCAAAGTTTGCAACGTACAAATGCTTGCAACTTTTTACTGGAGCGTCATAAAACCTTGAAATTTTGTAACAATAAAGTACTCGAGCCTCTTCTCAATTTAAGCTATCGCTCAAAGCTATGCTACCCTTGAGTCGAAAATCAAACACTGATAAATCTTCAAATGGCCCTAACTTCTATACGGTACGTCCTCCAGCTATCAAAGTTTGCAACATACAAATGCTTGTAACTTTTTCCTGGAGCGTCATAAAACCTTGAAATTTTGTAACAATAAAGTACTCGAGCCTCTTGTCAATTTAAGCTATCGCTCAAGGCTCTGCTACCCTTGAGTCCCAAATCAAACACTGATAAAACTTCAAATGGCCCTAACTGCTATACGGTATGTTCTACACCTATCAAAGTTTGCAACATACAAATGCTTGTAACTTTTTACTGGAGCGTCATAAAACCTTGAAATTTTGTAACAATAAAGAACTCGAGCCTCTTCTCAATTTAAGCTATCGCTCACGGCTATGCTACCCTTGAGTCCCAAATCAAACACTGATAAAACTTCAAATGGCCCTAACTGCTATACGGTATGTCCTACACCTATCAAAGTTTGCAACATACAAATGCTTGTAACTTTTTACTGGAGCGTCATAAACACTGATAAAACTTCAATTGGCTCTAACTTTTATATGGTCAAAGTTTGCAACATATAAAATGCTTGTAACTTTTTACTGGAGCCTGCTAAAACATTGAAATTTTGTAACAATAAAGTACTCGAGCCTCTTGTCAATTTAAGCTATCGCTCAAATCTTTGTTACCCTTGAGTCCCAAATCAAACACTGATAAAACTTCAAATGGCCCTAACTTCTTTACGGTACGTCCTACACCTATCAAAGTTTGCAACGTACAAATGCTTGCAACTTTTTACTGGAGCGTCATAAAACCTTGAAATTTTGTAACAATAAAGTACTCGAGCCTCTTCTCAATTTAAGCTATCGCTCAAAGCTATGCTACCCTTGAGTCGAAAATCAAACACTGATAAATCTTCAAATGGCCCTAACTTCTCTACGGTACGTCCTACACCTATCAAAGTTTGCAACATACAAATGCTTGTAACTTTTTACTGGAGCGTCATAAAACCTTGAAATTTTGTAACAATAAAGAACTCGAGCCTCTTGTCAATTTAAGCTATCGCTCAAGGCTATGCTACCCTTGAGTCTCAAATCAAACACTGATAAAATTTCAAATGGCCCTAACTGCTATACGGTATGTCCTACACCTATCAAAGTTTGCAACATACAAATGCCTGTAACTTTTTACTGGAGCGTCATAAAAACTTGAAATTTTGTAACAATAAAGTACTCGAGCCTCTTGTCAATTTAAGCTATCGCTCAAAGCTATGCTACCCTTGAGTCCCAAATCAAACACTGATAAAACTTCAAATGGCCCTAACTTCTATACGGTACGTCCTACACCTATCAAAGTTTGCACCATACAAATACTTGTAACTTTTTACTGGAGCGTCATAAATACTGATAAAACTTCAATTGGCCCTAACTTTTATATGGTCAAAGTTTGCAACATATAAAATGCTTGTAAGTTTTTACTGGAGCCTCCTAAAACATTGAAATTTTGTAACAATAAAGTACTCGAGCCTCTTGTCAATTTAAGCTATCGCTCAAATCTTTGTTACCCTTGAGTCCCAAATCAAACACTGATAAAACTTCAAATGGCCCTAACTTCTTTACGGTACGTCCTACACCTATCAAAGTTTGCAACGTACAAATGCTTGCAACTTTTTACTGGAGCGTCATAAAACCTTGAAATTTTGTAACAATAAAGTACTCGAGCCTCTTCTCAATTTAAGCTATCGCTCAAAGCTATGCTACCCTTGAGTCGAAAATCAAACACTGATAAAACTTCAAATGGCCCTAACTTCTATACAGTACGTCCTACACTTATCAAAGTTTGCAACATACAAATGCTTGTAACTTTTTAATAGAGCGTCATAAAAGCTTGAAATTTTGTAACAATAAAGTACTCGAGCCTCTTGTCAATTTAAGCTATCGCTCAAAGCTATGCTACCCTTGAGTCCCAAATCAAACACTGATAAAACTTCAAATGGCATTATCTTCTATACGGTACGTCCTACACCTATCAAAGTTTGCAACATACAAATGCTTGTAACTTTTTACTGGAGCGTCATAAAACCTTGAAATTTTGTAAAAATAAAGTACTCGAGCCTCTTGTCAATTTAAGCTATCGCTCAAAGCTATGAGTCCCAAACCAAACACTGATAAAACTTCAAATGGCCCTAACTTCTATACGGTATGTCCTACACCTATCAAAGTTTGCAACATACAAATGCTGGTAACTTTTTACTGGAGCGTCATAAAACCTTGAAATTTTCTAACAATAAAGTACTCGAACCTCTTGTCAATTTAAGCTATCGCTCAAAGCTATACTAACCTTGAGTCCCAAATCAAACACTGATAAACCCTCAAATGGCCCTAACTTCTATACGGTACGTAATACACCTATCAAAGTTTGCAACATACAAATGCTTGTAACTTTTTACTGGAGCGTCATAAAACCTTGAAATTTTGTAACAATAAGGTACTCGAGCCTCTTGTCAATTTAAGCTATCGCTCAAAGCTATGCTAACCTTGAGTCCCAAATCAAACACTGATAAAACTTCAAAAGGCCCTCACTTCTATACGGTACGTCCTACACTTATCAAAGTTTGCAACATACAAATGCTTGTTAGTTTTACTGGAGCGTCATAAAACCTAGAAATTTTGTAACAATAAAGTACTCGAGCCTCTTGTCAATTTAAGCTATCGCTCAAAGCTATGCTACCCTTGAGTCCCAAGTCAAACACTGATAAAACTTCAAATGGCCCTAACTTCTATACGGTACGTCCTACACCTATCAAAGTTAGTAACATACAAATGCTTGTAACTTTTTACTGGAGCGTCATAAAACATTGAAATTTTGTAACAATAAAGTACTCGAGCCTCTTATCAATTTAAGCTATCGCTCAAAGCTATGCTACCCTTGAGTCCCAAATCAAACACTGATAAAACTTCAAATGGCCCTAACTTCTATACGGTACGTCCTACACCTATCAAAGTTTGCAACATACAAATACTTGTAACTTTTTACTGGAGCGTCATAAACACTGATAAAACTTCAATTGGCCCTAACTTTTATATGGTCAAAGTTTGCAACATATAAAATGCTTGTAACTTTTTACTGGAGCCTCCTAAAACATTGAAATTTTGTAACAATAAAGTACTCGAGCCTCTTGTCAATTTAAGCTGTCGCTCAAATCTTTGTTACCCTTGAGTCCCAAATCAAACACTGATAAAACTTCAAATGGCCCTAACTTCTTTACGGTACGTCCTACACCTATCAAAGTTTGCAACCTACAAATGCTTGCAACTTTTTACTGGAGCGTCATAAAACCTTGAAATTTTGTAACAATAAAGTACTCGAGCCTCTTCTCAATTTAAGCTATCGCTCAAAGCTATACTACCCTTGAGTCCAAAATCAAACACTGATAAATCTTCAAATGGCCCTAACTTCTCTACGGTACGTCCTACACCTATCAAAGTTTGCAACATACAAATGCTTGTAACTTTTTACTGGAGCGTCATAAAACCTTGAAATTTTGTAACAATAAAGAACTCGAGCCTCTTGTCAATTTAAGCTATCGCTCAAGGCTATGCTACCCTTGAGTCTCAAATCAAACACTGATAAAACTTCAAATGGCCCTAACTGCTATACGGTATGTCCTACACCTATCAAAGTTTGCAACATACAAATGCTTGTAACTTTTTACTGGAGCGTCATAAAACCTTGAAATTTTGTAACAATAAAGTACTCGAGCCTCTTGTCAATTTAAGCTATCGCTCAAAGCTATGCTACCCTTGAGTCCCAAATCAAACACTGATAAAACTTCAAATGGCCCTAACTTCTATACGGTACGTCCTACACCTATCAAAGTTTGCACCATACAAATACTTGTAACTTTTTACTGGAGCGTCATAAACACTGATAAAACTTCAATTGGCCCTAACTTTTATATGGTCAAAGTTTGCAACATATAAAATGCTTGTAAGTTTTTACTGGAGCCTCCTAAAACATTGAAATTTTGTAACAATAAAGTACTCGAGCCTCTTGTCAATTTAAGCTATCGCTCAAATCTTTGTTACCCTTGAGTCCCAAATCAAACACTGATAAAACTTCAAATGGCCCTAACTTCTTTACGGTACGTCCTACACCTATCAAAGTTTGCAACGTACAAATGCTTGCAACTTTTTACTGGAGCGTCATAAAACCTTGAAATTTTGTAACAATAAAGTACTCGAGCCTCTTCTCAATTTAAGCTATCGCTCAAAGCTATGCTACCCTTGAGTCGAAAATCAAACACTGATAAATCTTCAAATGGCCCTAACTTCTATACGGTACGTCCTCCAGCTATCAAAGTTTGCAACATACAAATGCTTGTAACTTTTTCCTGGAGCGTCATAAAACCTTGAAATTTTGTAACAATAAAGTACTCGAGCCTCTTGTCAATTTAAGCTATCGCTCAAGGCTCTGCTACCCTTGAGTCCCAAATCAAACACTGATAAAACTTCAAATGGCCCTAACTGCTATACGGTATGTTCTACACCTATCAAAGTTTGCAACATACAAATGCTTGTAACTTTTTACTGGAGCGTCATAAAACCTTGAAATTTTGTAACAATAAAGAACTCGAGCCTCTTCTCAATTTAAGCTATCGCTCACGGCTATGCTACCCTTGAGTCCCAAATCAAACACTGATAAAACTTCAAATGGCCCTAACTGCTATACGGTATGTCCTACACCTATCAAAGTTTGCAACATACAAATGCTTGTAACTTTTTACTGGAGCGTCATAAACACTGATAAAACTTCAATTGGCCCTAACTTTTATATGGTCAAAGTTTGCAACATATAAAATGCTTGTAACTTTTTACTGGAGCCTGCTAAAACATTGAAATTTTGTAACAATAAAGTACTCGAGCCTCTTGTCAATTTAAGCTATCGCTCAAATCTTTGTTACCCTTGAGTCCCAAATCAAACACTGATAAAACTTCAAATGGCCCTAACTTCTTTACGGTACGTCCTACACCTATCAAAGTTTGCAACGTACAAATGCTTGCAACTTTTTACTGGAGCGTCATAAAACCTTGAAATTTTGTAACAATAAAGTACTCGAACCTCTTCTCAATTTAAGCTATCGCTCAAAGCTATGCTACCCTTGAGTCGAAAATCAAACACTGATAAATCTTCAAATGGCCCTAACTTCTCTACGGTACGTCCTACACCTATCAAAGTTTGCAACATACAAATGCTTGTAACTTTTTACTGGAGCGTCATAAAACCTTGAAATTTTGTAACAATAAAGAACTCGAGCCTCTTGTCAATTTAAGCTATCGCTCAAGGCTATGCTACCCTTGAGTCTCAAATCAAACACTGATAAAATTTCAAATGGCCCTAACTGCTATACGGTATGTCCTACACCTATCAAAGTTTGCAACATACAAATGCCTGTAACTTTTTACTGGAGCGTCATAAAAACTTGAAATTTTGTAACAATAAAGTACTCGAGCCTCTTGTCAATTTAAGCTATCGCTCAAAGCTATGCTACCCTTGAGTCCCAAATCAAACACTGATAAAACTTCAAATGGCCCTAACTTCTATACGGTACGTCCTACACCTATCAAAGTTTGCACCATACAAATACTTGTAACTTTTTACTGGAGCGTCATAAATACTGATAAAACTTCAATTGGCCCTAACTTTTATATGGTCAAAGTTTGCAACATATAAAATGCTTGTAAGTTTTTACTGGAGCCTCCTAAAACATTGAAATTTTGTAACAATAAAGTACTCGAGCCTCTTGTCAATTTAAGCTATCGCTCAAATCTTTGTTACCCTTGAGTCCCAAATCAAACACTGATAAAACTTCAAATGGCCCTAACTTCTTTACGGTACGTCCTACACCTATCAAAGTTTGCAACGTACAAATGCTTGCAACTTTTTACTGGAGCGTCATAAAACCTTGAAATTTTGTAACAATAAAGTACTCGAGCCTCTTCTCAATTTAAGCTATCGCTCAAAGCTATGCTACCCTTGAGTCGAAAATCAAACACTGATAAATCTTCAAATGGCCCTAACTTCTATACGGTACGTCCTCCAGCTATCAAAGTTTGCAACATACAAATGCTTGTAACTTTTTCCTGGAGCGTCATAAAACCTTGAAATTTTGTAACAATAAAGTACTCGAGCCTCTTGTCAATTTAAGCTATCGCTCAAGGCTCTGCTACCCTTGAGTCCCAAATCAAACACTGATAAAACTTCAAATGGCCCTAACTGCTATACGGTATGTCCTACACCTATCAAAGTTTGCAACATACAAATGCTTGTAACTTTTTACTGGAGCGTCATAAAACCTTGAAATTTTGTAACAATAAAGTAGTCGAGCCTCTTCTCAATTTAAGCTATCGCTCAAAGCTATGCTACCCTTGAGTCCAAAATCAAACACTGATAAATCTTCAAATGGCCCTAACTTCTATACGGTACGTCCTACACCTATCAAAGTTTGCAACATACAAATGCTTGTAACTTTTTACTGGAGCGTCATAAAACCTTGAAATTTTGTAACAATAAAGAACTCGAGCCTCTTGTCAATTTAAGCTATCGCTCAAGGCTATGCTACCCTTGAGTCTCAAATCAAACACTGATAAAACTTCAAATGGCCCTAACTGCTATACGGTATGTCCTACACCTATCAAAGTTTGCAACATACAAATGCTTGTAACTTTTTACTGGAGCGTCATAAAACCTTGAAATTTTGTAACAATAAAGTACTCGAGCCTCTTGTCAATTTAAGCTATCGCTCAAAGCTATGCTACCCTTGAGTCCCAAATCAAACACTGATAAAACTTCAAATGGCCCTAACTTCTATACGGTACGTCCTACACCTATCAAAGTTTGCAACCTACAAATGCTTGCAACTTTTTACTGGAGCGTCATAAAACCTTGAAATTTTGTAACAATAAAGTACTCGAGCCTCTTCTCAATTTAAGCTATCGCTCAAAGCTATACTACCCTTGAGTCCAAAATCAAACACTGATAAATCTTCAAATGGCCCTAACTTCTCTACGGTACGTCCTACACCTATCAAAGTTTTCAACATACAAATGCTTGTAACTTTTTACTGGAGCGTCATAAAACCTTGAAATTTTGTAACAATAAAGAACTCGAGCCTCTTGTCAATTTAAGCTATCGCTCAAGGCTATGCTACCCTTGAGTCTCAAATCAAACACTGATAAAACTTCAAATGGCCCTAACTGCTATACGGTATGTCCTACACCTATCAAAGTTTGCAACATACAAATGCTTGTAACTTTTTACTGGAGCGTCATAAAACCTTGAAATTTTGTAACAATAAAGTACTCGAGCCTCTTGTCAATTTAAGCTATCGCTCAAAGCTATGCTACCCTTGAGTCCCAAATCAAACACTGATAAAACTTCAAATGGCCCTAACTTCTATACGGTACGTCCTACACCTATCAAAGTTTGCACCATACAAATACTTGTAACTTTTTACTGGAGCGTCATAAACACTGATAAAACTTCAATTGGCCCTAACTTTTATATGGTCAAAGTTTGCAACATATAAAATGCTTGTAAGTTTTTACTGGAGCCTCCTAAAACATTGAAATTTTGTAACAATAAAGTACTCGAGCCTCTTGTCAATTTAAGCTATCGCTCAAATCTTTGTTACCCTTGAGTCCCAAATCAAACACTGATAAAACTTCAAATGGCCCTAACTTCTTTACGGTACGTCCTACACCTATCAAAGTTTGCAACGTACAAATGCTTGCAACTTTTTACTGGAGCGTCATAAAACCTTGAAATTTTGTAACAATAAAGTACTCGAGCCTCTTCTCAATTTAAGCTATCGCTCAAAGCTATGCTACCCTTGAGTCGAAAATCAAACACTGATAAATCTTCAAATGGCCCTAACTTCTATACGGTACGTCCTCCAGCTATCAAAGTTTGCAACATACAAATGCTTGTAACTTTTTCCTGGAGCGTCATAAAACCTTGAAATTTTGTAACAATAAAGTACTCGAGCCTCTTGTCAATTTAAGCTATCGCTCAAGGCTCTGCTACCCTTGAGTCCCAAATCAAACACTGAAAAAACTTCAAATGGCCCTAACTGCTATACGGTATGTCCTACACCTATCAAAGTTTGCAACATACAAATGCTTGTAACTTTTTACTGGAGCGTCATAAAACCTTGAAATTTTGTAACAATAAAGAACTCGAGCCTCTTGTCAATTTAAGCTATCGCTCACGGCTATGCTACCCTTGAGTCCCAAATCAAACACTGATAAATCTTCAAATGGCCCTAACTTCTCTACGGTACGTCCTACACCTATCAAAGTTTGCAACATACAAATGCTTGTAACTTTTTACTGGAGCGTCATAAAACCTTGAAATTTTGTAACAATAAAGAACTCGAGCCTCTTGTCAATTTAAGCTATCGCTCAAGGCTATGCTACCCTTGAGTCTCAAATCAAACACTGATAAATCTTCAAATGGCCCTAACTGCTATACGGTATGTCCTACACCTATCAAAGTTTGCAACATACAAATGCTTGTAACTTTTTACTGGAGCGTCATAAAACCTTGAAATTTTGTAACAATAAAGTACTCGAGCCTCTTGTCAATTTAAGCTATCGCTCAAAGCTATGCTACCCTTGAGTCCCAAATCAAACACTGATAAAACTTCAAATGGCCCTAACTTATATACGGTACGTCCTACACCTATCAAAGTTTGCACCATACAAATACTTGTAACTTTTTACTGGAGCGTCGTAAACACTGATAAAACTTCAATTGGCCCTAACTTTTATATGGTCAAAGTTTGCAACATATAAAATGCTTGTAAGTTTTTACTGGAGCCTCCTAAAACATTGAAATTTTGTAACAATAAAGTACTCGAGCCTCTTGTCAATTTAAGCTATCGCTCAAATCTTTGTTACCCTTGAGTCCCAAATCAAACACTGATAAAACTTCAAATGGCCCTAACTTCTTTACGGTACGTCCTACACCTATCAAAGTTTGTAACGTACAAATGCTTGCAACTTTTTACTGGAGCGTCATAAAACCTTGAAATTTTGTAACAATAAAGTACTCGAGCCTCTTCTCAATTTAAGCTATCGCTCAAAGCTATGCTTCCCTTGAGTCGAAAATCAAACACTGATAAATCTTCAAATGGCCCTAACTTCTATACGGTACGTCCTCCAGCTATCAAAGTTTGCAACATACAAATGCTTGTAACTTTTTCCTGGAGCGTCATAAAACCTTGAAATTTTGTAACAATAAAGTACTCGAGCCTCTTGTCAATTTAAGCTATCGCTCAAGGCTCTGCTACCCTTGAGTCCCAAATCAAACACTGATAAAACTTCAAATGGCACTAACTGCTATACGGTATGTCCTACACCTATCAAAGTTTGCAACATACAAATGCTTGTAACTTTTTACTGGAGCGTCATAAAACCTTGAAATTTTGTAACAATAAAGTACTCGAGCCTCTTCTCAATTTAAGCTATCGCTCAAAGCTATGCTACCCTTGAGTCCAAAATCAAACACTGATAAATCTTCAAATGGCCCTAACTTCTATACGGTACGTCCTACACCTATCAAAGTTTGCAACATACAAATGCTTGTAACTTTTTACTGGAGCGTCATAAAACCTTGAAATTTTGTAACAATAAAGAACTCGAGCCTCTTGTCAATTTAAGCTATCGCTCACGGCTATGCTACCCTTGAGTCCCAAATCAAACACTGATAAAACTTCAAATGGCCCTAACTGCTATACGGTATGTCCTACACCTATCAAAGTTTGCAACATACAAATGCTTGTAACTTTTTACTGGAGCGTCATAAACACTGATAAAACTTCAATTGGCCCTAACTTTTATATGTTCAAAGTTTGCAACATATAAAATGCTTGTAACTTTTTACTGGAGCCTGCTAAAACATTGAAATTTTGTAACAATAAAGTACTCGAGCCTCTTGTCAATTTAAGCTATCGCTCAAATCTATGTTACCCTTGAGTCCCAAATCAAACACTGATAAAACTTCAAATGGCCCTAACTTCTTTACGGTACGTCCTACACCTATCAAAGTTTGCAACGTACAAATGCTTGCAACTTTTTACTGGAGCGTCATAAAACCTTGAAATTTTGTAACAATAAAGTACTCGAGCCTCTTCTCAATTTAAGCTATCGCTCACGGCTATGCTACCCTTGAGTCCCAAATCAAACACTGATAAATCTTCAAATGGCCCTAACTTCTCTACGGTACGTCCTACACCTATCAAAGTTTGCAACATACAAATGCTTGTAACTTTTTACTGGAGCGTCATAAAACCTTGAAATTTTGTAACAATAAAGAACTCGAGCCTCTTGTCAATTTAAGCTATCGCTCAAGGCTATGCTACCCTTGAGTCTCAAATCAAACACTGATAAAACTTCAAATGGCCCTAACTGCTATACGGTATGTCCTACACCTATCAAAGTTTGCAACATACAAATGCTTGTAACTTTTTACTGGAGCGTCATAAAACCTTGAAATTTTGTAACAATAAAGTACTCGAGCCTCTTGTCAATTTAAGCTATCGCTCAAAGCTATGCTACCCTTGAGTCCCAAATCAAACACTGATAAAACTTCAAATGGCCCTAACTTATATACGGTACGTCCTACACCTATCAAAGTTTGCACCATACAAATACTTGTAACTTTTTACTGGAGCGTCATAAACACTGATAAAACTTCAATTGGCCCTAACTTTTATATGGTCAAAGTTTGCAACATATAAAATGCTTGTAAGTTTTTACTGGAGCCTCCTAAAACATTGAAATTTTGTAACAATAAAGTACTCGAGCCTCTTGTCAATTTAAGCTATCGCTCAAATCTTTGTTACCCTTGAGTCCCAAATCAAACACTGATAAAACTTCAAATGGCCCTAACTTCTTTACGGTACGTCCTACACCTATCAAAGTTTGCAACGTACAAATGCTTGCAACTTTTTACTGGAGCGTCATAAAACCTTGAAATTTTGTAACAATAAAGTACTCGAGCCTCTTCTCAATTTAAGCTATCGCTCAAAGCTATGCTTCCCTTGAGTCGAAAATCAAACACTGATAAATCTTCAAATGGCCCTAACTTCTATACGGTACGTCCTCCAGCTATCAAAGTTTGCAACATACAAATGCTTGTAACTTTTTCCTGGAGCGTCATAAAACCTTGAAATTTTGTAACAATAAAGTACTCGAGCCTCTTGTCAATTTAAGCTATCGCTCAAGGCTCTGCTACCCTTGAGTCCCAAATCAAACACTGATAAAACTTCAAATGGCCCTAACTGCTATACGGTATGTCCTACACCTATCAAAGTTTGCAACATACAAATGCTTGTAACTTTTTACTGGAGCGTCATAAAACCTTGAAATTTTGTAACAATAAAGTACTCGAGCCTCTTCTCAATTTAAGCTATCGCTCAAAGCTATGCTACCCTTGAGTCCAAAATCAAACACTGATAAATCTTCAAATGGCCCTAACTTCTATACGCTACGTCCTACACCTATCAAAGTTTGCAACATACAAATGCTTGTAACTTTTTACTGGAGCGTCATAAAACCTTGAAATTTTGTAACAATAAAGAACTCGAGCCTCTTGTCAATTTAAGCTATCGCTCACGGCTATGCTACCCTTGAGTCCCAAATCAAACACTGATAAAACTTCAAATGGCCCTAACTGCTATACGGTATGTCCTACACCTATCAAAGTTTGCAACATACAAATGCTTGTAACTTTTTACTGGAGCGTCATAAACACTGATAAAACTTCAATTGGCCCTAACTTTTATATGTTCAAAGTTTGCAACATATAAAATGCTTGTAACTTTTTACTGGAGCCTGCTAAAACATTGAAATTTTGTAACAATAAAGTACTCGAGCCTCTTGTCAATTTAAGCTATCGCTCAAATCTATGTTACCCTTGAGTCCCAAATCAAACACTGATAAAACTTCAAATGGCCCTAACTTCTTTACGGTACGTCCTACACCTATCAAAGTTTGCAACGTACAAATGCTTGCAACTTTTTACTGGAGCGTCATAAAACCTTGAAATTTTGTAACAATAAAGTACTCGAGCCTCTTCTCAATTTAAGCTATCGCTCAAAGCTATGCTACCCTTGAGTCGAAAATCAAACACTGATAAATCTTCAAATGGCCCTAACTTCTATACGGTACGTCCTACACCTATCAAAGTTTGCAACATACAAATGCTTGTAACTTTTTACTGGAGCGTCATAAAACCTTGAAATTTTGTAACAATAAAGTACTCGAGCCTCTTGTCAATTTAAGCTATCGCTCAAGGCTCTGCTACCCTTGAGTACCAAATCAAACACTGATAAAACTTCAAATGGCCCTAACTGCTATACGGTATGTGCTACACCTATCAAAGTTTGCAACATACAAATGCTTGTAACTTTTTACTGGAGCGTCATAAAACCTTGCAATTTTGTAACAATAAAGTACTCGAGCCTCTTGTCAATTTAAGCTATCGCTCAAAGCTATGCTACCCTTGAGTCCCAAATCAAACACTGATAAAACTTCAAATGGCCCTAACTTCTATACGGTACGTCCTACACCTATCAAAGTTTGCAACATACAAATGCTTGTAACTTTTTACTGGAGCGTCATAAAACCTTGAAATTTTGTAACAATAAAGTACTCGAGCCTCTTGTCAATTTAAGCTATCGCTCAAAGCTATGCTAACCTTGAGTCCCAAATCAAACACTGATAAAACTTCAAAATGCCCTCACTTCTATACGGTACGTCCTACACTTATCAAAGTTTGCAACATACAAATGCTTGTAAGTTTTACTGGAGCGTCATAAAACCTAGACATTTTGTAACAATAAAGTACTCGAGCCTCTTGTCAATTTAAGCTATCGCTCAAAGCTATGCTACCCTTGAGTCCCAAGTCAAACACTGATCAAACTTCAAATGGCCCTGACTTCTATACGGGACGTCCTACACCTATCAAAGTTAGTAACATACAAATGCTTGTAACTTTTTACTGGAGCGTCATAAAACCTTGAAATTTTGTAACAATAAAGTACTCGAGCCTCTTGTCAATTTAAGCTATCGCTCAAAGCTATGAGTCCCAAACCAAACACTGATAAAGCTTCAAATGCCCTAACTTCTATACGGTATGTCCTACACCTATCAAAGTTTGCAACATACAAATGCTTGTAACTTTTTACTGGAGCGTCATAAAACCTTGAAATTTTGTAACAATAAAGTACTCGAGCCTCTTGTCAATTTAAGCTATCGCTCAAAGCTATGCTAACCTTGAGTCCCAAATCAAACACTGATAAAACTTCAAAAGGCCCTCACTTCTATACGGTACGTCCTACACTTATCAAAGTTTGCAACATACAAATGCTTGTAAGTTTTACTGGAGCGTCATAAAACCTAGAAATTTTGTAACAATAAAGTACTCGAGCCTCTTGTCAATTTAAGCTATCGCTCAAAGCTATGCTACCCTTGAGTCCCAAGTCAAACACTGATAAAACTTCAAATGGCCCTAACTTCTATACGGGACGTCCTACATCTATCAAAGTTAGTAACATACAAATGCTTGTAACTTTTTACTGGAGCGTCATAAAACCTTGAAATTTTGTAACAATAAAGTACTCGAGCCTCTTGTCAATTTAAGCTATCGCTCAAAGCTATGCTACCCTTGAGTCCCAAATCAAACACTGATAAAACTTCAAATGGCCCTAACTTCTATACGGTACGTCCTACACCTATAAAAGTTTGCAACATACAAATACTTGTAACTTTTTACTGGAGCGTCATAAACACTGATAAAACTTCAATTGGCCCTAACTTTTATATGGTCAAAGTTTGCAACATATAAAATGCTTGTAACTTTTTACTGGAGCCTCCTAAAACATTGAAATTTTGTAACAATAAAGTACTCGAGCCTCTTGTCAATTTAAGCGATCGCTCAAATCTTTGTTACCCTTGAGTCCCAAATCAAACACTGATAAAACTTCAAATGGCCCTAACTTCTTTACGGTACGTCCTACACCTATCAAAGTTTGCAACGTACAAATGCTTGCAACTTTTTACTGGAGCGTCATAAAACCTTGAAATTTTGTAACAATAAAGTACTCGAGCCTCTTCTCAATTTAAGCTATCGCTCAAAGCTATGCTACCCTTGAGTCGAAAATCAAACACTGATAAATCTTCAAATGGCCCTAACTTCTATACGGTACGTCCTACACCTATCAAAGTTTGCAACATACAAATGCTTGTAACTTTTTACTGGAGCGTCATAAAACCTTGAAATTTTGTAACAATAAAGTACTCGAGCCTCTTGTCAATTTAAGCTATCGCTCAAAGCTATGCTACCCTTGAGTCCCAAATCAAACACTGATAAAACTTCAAATGGCCCTAACTTCTATACGGTACGTCCTACACCTATCAAAGTTTGCAACATACAAATACTTGTAACTTTTTACTGGAGCGTCATAAACACTGATAAAACCTCAATTGGCCCTAACTTTTATATGGTCAAAGTTTGCAGCATATAAAATGCTTGTAACTTTTTACTGGAGCCTCCTAAAACATTGAAATTTTGTAACAATAAAGTACTCGAGCCTCTTGTCAATTTAAGCTATCGCTCAAATCTTTGTTACCCTTGAGTCCCAAACCAAACACTGATAAAGCTTCAAATGGCCCTAACTTCTATACGGTATGTCCTACACCTATCAAAGTTTACAACATACAAATGCTTGTAACTTTTTACTGGAGCGTCATAAAACCTTGAAATTTTGTAACAATAAAGTACTCGAGCCTCTTGTCAATTTAAGCTATCGCTCAAAGCTATGCTAACCTTGAGTCCCAAATCAAACACTGATAAAACTTCAAAAGGCCCTCACTTCTATACGGTACGTCCTACACTTATCAAAGTTTGCAACATACAAATGCTTGTAAGTTTTACTGGAGCGTCATAAAACCTAGACATTTTGTAACAATAAAGTACTCGAGCCTCTTGTCAATTTAAGCTATCGCTCAAAGCTATGCTACCCTTGAGTCCCAAGTCAAACACTGATAAAACTTCAAATGGCCCTAACTTCTATACGGGACGTCCTACACCTATCAAAGTTAGTAACATACAAATGCTTGTAACTTTTTACTGGAGCGTCATAAAACCTTGAAATTTTGTAACAATAAAGTACTCGAGCCTCTTGTCAATTTAAGCTATCGCTCCAAGCTATGCTACCCTTGAGTCCCAAATCAAACACTGATAAAACTTCAAATGGCCCTAACTTCTATACGGTACGTCCTACACCTATAAAAGTTTGCAACATACAAATACTTGTAACTTTTTACTGGAGCGTCATAAACACTGATAAAACTTCAATTGGCCCTAACTTTTATATGGTCAAAGTGTGCAACATATAAAATGCTTATAACTTTTTACTGGAGCCTCCTAAAACATTGAAATTTTGTAACAATAAAGTACTCGAGCCTCTTGTCAATTTAAGCGATCGCTCAAATCTTTGTTACCCTTGAGTCGCAAATCAAACACTGATAAAACTTCAAATGGCCCTAACTTCTTTACGGTACGTCCTACACCTATCAAAGATTGCAACGTACAAATGCTTGCAACTTTTTACTGGAGCGTCATAAAACCTTGAAATTTTGTAACAATAAAGTACTCGAGCCTCTTCTCAATTTAAGCTATCGCTCAAAGCTATGCTACCCTTGAGTCGAAAATCAAACACTGATAAATCCTCAAATGGCCCTAACTTCTATACGGTACGTCCTACACCTATCAAAGTTTTCAACATACAAATGCTTGTAACTTTTTACTGGAGCGTCATAAAACCTTGAAATTTTGTAACAATAAAGTACTCGAGCCTCTTCTCAATTTAAGCTATCGCTCAAGGCTCTGCTACCCTTGAGTCCCAAATCAAACACTGATAAAACTTCAAATGGCCCTAACTGCTATACGGTATGTCCTACACCTATCAAAGTTTGCAACATACAAATGCCTGTAACTTTTTACTGGAGCGTCATAAACACTGATAAAACTTCAATTGGCCCTAACTTTTATATGGTCAAAGTTTGCAACATATAAAATGCTTGTAACTTTTTACTGGAGCCTCCTAAAACATTGAAATTTTGTAACAATAAAGTACTCGAGCCTCTTGTCAATTTAAGCTATCGCTCAAAGCTATGCTACCCTTGAGTCTAAAATCAAACACTGATAAAACTTCAAATGGCCCTAACTTCTTTACGGTACGTCCTCCACCTATCAAAGTTTGCAACGTACAAATGCTTGCAACTTTTTACTGGAGCGTCATAAAACCTTGAAATTTTGTAACAATAAAGTACTCGAGCCTCTTGTCAATTTAAGCTATCGCTCAAAGCTATGCTACCCTTGAGTCCCAAATCAAACACTGATAAAACTTCAAATGGCCCTAACTTCTACACGGTACGTCCTACACCTATCAAAGTTTGCAACATACAAATGCTTGTAACTTTTTACTGGAGCGTCATAAAACCTTGAAATTTTGTAACAATAAAGTACTCGAGCCTCTTGTCAATTTAAGCTATCGCTCAAAGCTATGCTACCCTTGAGTCCCAAATCAAACACTGATAAAACTTCAAATGGCCCTAACTTCTACACGGTACGTCCTACACCTATCAAAGTTTGCACCATACAAATACTTGTAACTTTTTACTGGAGCGTCATAAAACCTTGAAATTTTGTAATAATAAAGTACTCGAGCCTCTTGTCAATTTAAGCTATCACTCAAAGCTATGCTACCCTTGAGTCCCAAATTAAACACTGATTAAACTTCAAATGGCCCTAACTTCTATACGGTACGTCCTACACCTATCAAAGTTTGCAACATACAAATACTTGTAACTTTTTACTGGAGCGTCATAAACACTGATAAAACTTCAATTGGCCCTAACTTTTATATGGTCAAAGTTTGCTACATATAAAATGCTTGTAACTTTTTACTGGAGCCTCCTAAAACATTGAAATTTTGTAACAATAAAGTACTCGAGCCTCTTGTCAATTTAAGCTATCGCTCAAAGCTATGCTACCCTTGAGTCTAAAATCAAACACTGATAAAACTTCAAATGGCCCTAACTTCTTTACGGTACGTCCTCCACCTATCAAAGTTTGCAACGTACAAATGCTTGCAACTTTTTACTGGAGCGTCATAAAACCTTGAAATTTTGTAACAATAAAGTACTCGAGCCTCTTCTCAATTTAAGCTATCGCTCAAAGCTATGCTACCCTTGAGTCTAAAATCAAACACTGATAAATCTTCAAAAGGCCCTAACTTCTATACGCTACGTCCTACACCTATCAAAGTTTGCAACATACAAATGCTTGTAACTTTTTACTGGAGCGTCATAAAACCTTGAACTTTTGTAACAATAAAGAACTCGAGCCTCTTGTCAATTTAAGCTATCGCTCAAAGCTATGCTACCCTTGAGTCCCAAATCAAACACTGATAAAACTTCAAATGGCCCTAAGTGCTATACGGTATGCCCTACACCTATCAAAGTTTGCAACATACAAATGCTTGTAACTTTTTACTGGAGCGTCATAAAACCTTGAAATTTTGTAACAATAAAGTACTCGAGCCTGTTGTCAATTTAAGCTATCGCTCAAAGCTATGCTACCCTTGAGTCCCAAATCAAACACTGATAAAACTTCAAATGGCATTAACTTCTATACGGTACGTCCTACACCTATCAAAGTTTGCAACATTCAAATGCTTGTAACTTTTTACTGGAGCGTCATAAAACCTTGAAATTTTGTAACAATAAAGTACTCGAGCCTCTTGTCAATTTAAGCTATCGCTCAAAGCTATGCTACCCTTGAGTCCCAAATCAAACACTGATAAAACTTCAAATGGCCCTAACTTCTATACGGTACGTCCTACACCTATTAAAGTTTGCAACATACAAATGCTTGTAACTTTTTACTGGAGCGTCATAAAACCTTGAAATTTTGTAACAATAAAGTACTCGAGCCTCTTGTCAATTTAAGCTATCGCTCAAAGCTATGAGTCCCAAACCAAACACTGATAAAACTTCAAATGGCCCTAACTTCTATACGGTATGTCCTACACCTATCAAAGTTTGCACCATACAAATGCTTGTAACTTTTTACTAGAGCGTCATAAAACCTTGAAATTTTGTAACAATAAAGTACTCGAGCCTCTTGTCAATTTAAGCTATCGCTCAAAGCTACGGTACCCTTGAGTCCCAAATCTAACACTGATAAAACTTCAAATGGCCCTAACTTCTATACGGTACGTCCTACACCTATCAAAGTTTGCAACACACAAATGCTTGTAACTTTTTACTGGATCGTCACAAAACCTTGAAATTTTGTGACAATAAAGTACTCGAGTCTCTTGTCAATTTAACTTATCGCTCAAATCTATGCTACCCTTGAGTCCCAAATCAAACACTGATTAAACTTCAAATGGCCCTAACTTCTATACGGTACGTCCTACACCTATCAAAGATAGTAACATACAAATGCTTGTAACTTTTTAATGGAGCGTCATAAAACCTTTACATTTTGCAACAATAAAGTACTCGAGCCTCTTGTCAATTTAAGCGATCGCCCAAATCTTTGTTACCCTTGAGTCCCAAATCAAACACTGATAAAACTTCAAATGGCCCTAACTTCTTTACGGTACGTCCTACACCTATCAAAGTTTGCAACGTACAAATGCTTGCAACTTTTTACTGGAGCGTCATAAAACCTTGAAATTTTGTAACAATAAAGTACTCGAGCCTCTTCTCAATTTAAGCTATCGCTCAAAGCTATGCTACCCTTGAGTCGAAAATCAAACACTGATAAATCTTCAAATGGCCCTAACTTCTATACGGTACGTCCTACACCTATCAAAGTTTGCAACATACAAATGCTTGTAACTTTTTACTGGAGCGTCATAAAACCTTGAAATTTTGTAACAATAAAGTACTCGAGCCTCTTGTCAATTTAAGCTATCGCTCAAAGCTATGCTACCCTTGAGTCCCAAATCAAACACTGATAAAACTTCAAATGGCCCTAACTTCTATACGGTACGTCCTACACCTATCAAAGTTTGCAACATACAAATACTTGTAACTTTTTACTGGAGCGTCATAAACACTGATAAAACCTCAATTGGCCCTAACTTTTATATGGTCAAAGTTTGCAACATATAAAATGCTTGTAACTTTTTACTGGAGCCTCCTAAAACATTGAAATTTTGTAACAATAAAGTACTCGAGCCTCTTGTCAATTTAAGCTATCGCTCAAATCTTTGTTACCCTTGAGTCCCAAATCAAACACTGATAAAACTTCAAATGGCCCTAACTTCTACACGGTACGTCCTACACCTATAAAAGTTTGCAACATACAAATACTTGTAACTTTTTACTGGAGCGTCATAAACACTGATAAAACTTCAATTGGCCCTAACTTTTATATGGTCAAAGTGTGCAACATATAAAATGCTTATAACTTTTTACTGGAGCCTCCTAAAACATTGAAATTTTGTAACAATAAAGTACTCGAGCCTCTTGTCAATTTAAGCGATCGCTCAAATCTTTGTTACCCTTGAGTCGCAAATCAAACACTGATAAAACTTCAAATGGCCCTAACTTCTATACGGTACGTCCTACACCTATCAAAGATTGCAACGTACAAATGCTTGCAACTTTTTACTGGAGCGTCATAAAACCTTGAAATTTTGTAACAATAAAGTACTCGAGCCTCTTCTCAATTTAAGCTATCGCTCAAAGCTATGCTACCCTTGAGTCGAAAATCAAACACTGATAAATCCTCAAATGGCCCTAACTTCTATACGGTACGTCCTACACCTATCAAAGTTTTCAACATACAAATGCTTGTAACTTTTTACTGGAGCGTCATAAAACCTTGAAATTTTGTAACAATAAAGTACTCGAGCCTCTTGTCAATTTAAGCTATCGCTCAAGGCTCTGCTACCCTTGAGTCCCAAATCAAACACTGATAAAACTTCAAATGGCCCTAACTGCTATACGGTATGTCCTACACCTATCAAAGTTTGCAACATACAAATGCCTGTAACTTTTTACTGGAGCGTCATAAACACTGATAAAACTTCAATTGGCCCTAACTTTTATATGGTCAAAGTTTGCAACATATAAAATGCTTGTAACTTTTTACTGGAGCGTCATAAAACCTTGAAATTTTGTAACAATAAAGTACTCGAGCCTCTTGTCAATTTAAGCTATCGCTCAAAGCTATGCTACCCTTGAGTCCCAAATCAAACACTGATAAAACTTCAAATGGCCCTAACTTCTACACGGTACGTCCTACACCTATCAAAGTTTGCACCATACAAATACTTGTAACTTTTTACTGGAGCGTCATAAAACCTTGAAATTTTGTAATAATAAAGTACTCGAGCCTCTTGTCAATTTAAGCTATCACTCAAAGCTATGCTACCCTTGAGTCCCAAATTAAACACTGATTAAACTTCAAATGGCCCTAACTTCTATACGGTACGTCCTACACCTATCAAAGTTTGCAACATACAAATACTTGTAACTTTTTACTGGAGCGTCATAAACACTGATAAAACTTCAATTGGCCCTAACTTTTATATGGTCAAAGTTTGCTACATATAAAATGCTTGTAACTTTTTACTGGAGCCTCCTAAAACATTGAAATTTTGTAACAATAAAGTACTCGAGCCTCTTGTCAATTTAAGCTATCGCTCAAAGCTATGCTACCCTTGAGTCTAAAATCAAACACTGATAAAACTTCAAATGGCCCTAACTTCTTTACGGTACGTCCTCCACCTATCAAAGTTTGCAACGTACAAATGCTTGCAACTTTTTACTGGAGCGTCATAAAACCTTGAAATTTTGTAACAATAAAGTACTCGAGCCTCTTCTCAATTTAAGCTATCGCTCAAAGCTATGCTACCCTTGAGTCTAAAATCAAACACTGATAAATCTTCAAAAGGCCCTAACTTCTATACGCTACGTCCTACACCTATCAAAGTTTGCAACATACAAATGCTTGTAACTTTTTACTGGAGCGTCATAAAACCTTGAACTTTTGTAACAATAAAGAACTCGAGCCTCTTGTCAATTTAAGCTATCGCTCAAAGCTATGCTACCCTTGAGTCCCAAATCAAACACTGATAAAACTTCAAATGGCCCTAAGTGCTATACGGTATGCCCTACACCTATCAAAGTTTGCAACATACAAATGCTTGTAACTTTTTACTGGAGCGTCATAAAACCTTGAAATTTTGTAACAATAAAGTACTCGAGCCTGTTGTCAATTTAAGCTATCGCTCAAAGCTATGCTACCCTTGAGTCCCAAATCAAACACTGATAAAACTTCAAATGGCATTAACTTCTATACGGTACGTCCTACACCTATCAAAGTTTGCAACATTCAAATGCTTGTAACTTTTTACTGGAGCGTCATAAAACCTTGAAATTTTGTAACAATAAAGTACTCGAGCCTCTTGTCAATTTAAGCTATTGCTCAAAGCTATGCTACCCTTGAGTCCCAAATCAAACACTGATAAAACTTCAAATGGCCCTAACTTCTATACGGTACGTCCTACACCTATTAAAGTTTGCAACATACAAATGCTTGTAACTTTTTACTGGAGCGTCATAAAACCTTGAAATTTTGTAACAATAAAGTACTCGAGCCTCTTGTCAATTTAAGCTATCGCTCAAAGCTATGAGTCCCAAACCAAACACTGATAAAACTTCAAATGGCCCTAACTTCTATACGGTATGTCCTACACCTATCAAAGTTTGCACCATACAAATGCTTGTAACTTTTTACTAGAGCGTCATAAAACCTTGAAATTTTGTAACAATAAAGTACTCGAGCCTCTTGTCAATTTAAGCTATCGCTCAAAGCTACGGTACCCTTGAGTCCCAAATCTAACACTGATAAAACTTCAAATGGCCCTAACTTCTATACGGTACGTCCTACACCTATCAAAGTTTGCAACACACAAATGCTTGTAACTTTTTACTGGATCGTCACAAAACCTTGAAATTTTGTGACAATAAAGTACTCGAGTCTCTTGTCAATTTAACTTATCGCTCAAATCTATGCTACCCTTGAGTCCCAAATCAAACACTTATTAAACTTCAAATGGCCCTAACTTCTATACGGTACGTCCTACACCTATCAAAGATAGTAACATACAAATGCTTGTAACTTTTTAATGGAGCGTCATAAAACCTTTACATTTTGCAACAATAAAGTACTCGAGCCTCTTGTCAATTTAAGCGATCGCCCAAATCTTTGTTACCCTTGAGTCCCAAATCAAACACTGATAAAACTTCAAATGGCCCTAACTTCTTTACGGTACGTCCTACACCTATCAAAGTTTGCAACGTACAAATGCTTGCAACTTTTTACTGGAGCGTCATAAAACCTTGAACTTTTGTAACAATAAAGAACTCGAGCCTCTTGTCAATTTAAGCTATCGTTCAAAGCTATGCTACCCTTGAGTCCCAAATCAAACACTGATAAAACTTCAAATGGCCCTAAGTGCTATACGGTATGCCCTACACCTATCAAAGTTTGCAACATACAAATGCTTGTAACTTTTTACTGGAGCGTCATAAAACCTTGAAATTTTGTAACAATAAAGTACTCGAGCCTGTTGTCAATTTAAGCTATCGCTCAAAGCTATGCTACCCTTGAGTCACAAATCAAACACTGATAAAACTTCAAATGGCCCTAACTTCTATACGGTACGTCCTACACCTATCAAAGTTTGCAACATTCAAATGCTTGTAACTTTTTACTGGAGCGTCATAAAACCTTGAAATTTTGTAACAATAAAGTACTCGAGCCTCTTGTCAATTTAAGCTATCGCTCAAAGCTATGAGTCCCAAACCAAACACTGATAAAACTTCAAATGGCCCTAACTTCTATACGGTACGTCCTATACCTATCAAAGTTTGCAACATACAAATGCTTGTTACTTTTTACTGGAGCGTCATAAAACCTTGAAGATTTGTAACAATAAAGTACTCGAGCCTCTTCTCAATTTAAGCTATCGCTCAAAGCTATGCTACCCTTGAGTCGAAAATCAAACACTGATAAATCTTCAAATGGCCCTAACTTCTATACGGTACGTCCTACACCTATCAAAGTTTGCAACATACAAATGCTTGTAACTTTTTACTGGAGCGTCATAAAACCTTGAAATTTTGTAACAATAAAGTACTCGAGCCTCTTGTCAATTTAAGCTATCGCTCAAAGCTATGCTACCCTTGAGTCCCAAATCAAACACTGATAAAACTTCAAATGGCACTAACTTCTATACGGTACGTCCTACACCTATCAAAGTTTGCAACATACAAATACTTGTAACTTTTTACTGGAGCGTCATAAACACTGATAAAACCTCAATTGGCCCTAACTTTTATATGGTCAAAGTTTGCAACATATAAAATGCTTGTAACTTTTTACTGGAGCCTCCTAAAACATTGAAATTTTGTAACAATAAAGTACTCGAGCCTCTTGTCAATTTAAGCTATCGCTCAAATCTTTGTTACCCTTGAGTCCCAAATCAAACACTGATAAAACTTCAAATGGCCCTAACTTCTTTACGGTACGTCCTACACCTATCAAAGTTTGCAACGTACAAATGCTTGCAACTTTTTACTGGAGCGTCATAAAATCTTGAAATTTTGTAACAATAAAGTACTCGAGCCTCGTGTCAATTTAAGCTATCGCTCAAAGCTATGAGTCCCAAACCAAACACTGATAAAGCTTCAAATGGCCCTAACTTCTATACGGTATGTCCTACACCTATCAAAGTTTGCAACATACAAATGCTTGTAATTTTTTACTGGAGCGTCATAAAACCTTGAAATTTTGTAACAATAAAGTACTCGAGCCTCTTGTCAATTTAAGCTATCGCTCAAAGCTATGCTAACCTTGAGTCCCAAATCAAACACTGATAAAACTTCAAAAGGCCCTCACTTCTATACGGTACGTCCTACACTTATCAAAGTTTGCAACATACAAATGCTTGTAAGTTTTACTGGAGCGTCATAAAACCTAGACATTTTGTAACAATAAAGTACTCGAGCCTCTTGTCAATTTAAGCTATCGCTCAAAGCTATGCTACCCTTGAGTCCCAAGTCAAACACTGATAAAACTTCAAATGGCCCTAACTTCTATACGGGACGTCCTACACCTATCAAAGTTAGTAACATACAAATGCTTGTAACTTTTTACTGGAGCGTCATAAAACCTTGAAATTTTGTAACAATAAAGTACTCGAGCCTCTTGTCAATTTAAGCTATCGCTCCAAGCTATGCTACCCTTGAGTCCCAAATCAAACACTGATAAAACTTCAAATGGCCCTAACTTCTATACGGTACGTCCTACACCTATAAAAGTTTGCAACATACAAATACTTGTAACTTTTTACTGGAGCGTCATAAACACTGATAAAACTTCAATTGGCCCTAACTTTTATATGGTCAAAGTTTGCAACATATAAAATGCTTGTAACTTTTTACTGGAGCCTCCTAAAACATTGAAATTTTGTAACAATAAAGTACTCGAGCCTCTTGTCAATTTAAGCGATCGCTCAAATCTTTGTTACCCTTGAGTCCCAAATCAAACACTGATAAAACTTCAAATGGCCCTAACTTCTTTACGGTACGTCCTACACCTATCAAAGATTGCAACGTACAAATGCTTGCAACTTTTTACTGGAGCGTCATAAAACCTTGAAATTTTGTAACAATAAAGTACTCGAGCCTCTTCTCAATTTAAGCTATCGCTCAAAGCTATGCTACCCTTGAGTCGAAAATCAAACACTGATAAATCTTCAAATGGCCCTAACTTCTATACGGTACGTCCTACACCTATCAAAGTTTTCAACATACAAATGCTTGTAACTTTTTACTGGAGCGTCATAAAACCTTGAAATTTTGTAACAATAAAGTACTCGAGCCTCTTGTCAATTTAAGCTATCGCTCAAGGCTCTGCTACCCTTGAGTCCCAAATCAAACACTGATAAAACTTCAAATGGCCCTAACTGCTATTCGGTATGTCCTACACCTATCAAAGTTTGCAACATACAAATGCCTGTAACTTTTTACTGGAGCGTCATAAACACTGATAAAACTTCAATTGGCCCTAACTTTTATATGGTCAAAGTTTGCAACATATAAAATGCTTGTAACTTTTTACTGGAGCCTCCTAAAACATTGAAATTTTGTAACAATAAAGTACTCGAGCCTCTTGTCAATTTAAGCTATCGCTCAAAGCTATGCTACCCTTGAGTCTAAAATCAAACACTGATAAAACTTCAAATGGCCCTAACTTCTTTACGGTACGTCCTCCACCTATCAAAGTTTGCAACGTACAAATGCTTGCAACTTTTTACTGGAGCGTCATAAAACCTTGAAATTTTGTAACAATAAAGTACTCGAGCATCTTGTCAATTTAAGCTATCGCTCAAAGCTATGCTACCCTTGAGTCCCAAATCAAACACTGATAAAACTTCAAATGGCCCTAACTTCTACACGGTACGTCCTACACCTATCAAAGTTTGCAACATACAAATGCTTGTAACTTTTTACTGGAGCGTCATAAAACCTTGAAATTTTGTAACAATAAAGTACTCGAGCCTCTTGTCAATTTAAGCTATCGCTCAAAGCTATGCTACCCTTGAGTCCCAAATCAAACACTGATAAAACTTCAAATGGCCCTAACTTCTACACGGTACGTCCTACACCTATCAAAGTTTGCACCATACAAATACTTGTAACTTTTTACTGGAGCGTCATAAAACCTTGAAATTTTGTAATAATAAAGTACTCGAGCCTCTTGTCAATTTAAGCTATCACTCAAAGCTATGCTACCCTTGAGTCCCAAATTAAACACTGATTAAACTTCAAAGGGCCCTAACTTCTATACGGTACGTCCTACACCTATCAAAGTTTGCAACATACAAATACTTGTAACTTTTTACTGGAGCGTCATAAACACTGATAAAACTTCAATTGGCCCTAACTTTTATATGGTCAAAGTTTGCTACATATAAAATGCTTGTAACTTTTTACTGGAGCCTCCTAAAACATTGAAATTTTGTAACAATAAAGTACTCGAGCCTCTTGTCAATTTAAGCTATCGCTCAAAGCTATGCTACCCTTGAGTCTAAAATCAAACACTGATAAAACTTCAAATGGCCCTAACTTCTTTACGGTACGTCCTCCACCTATCAAAGTTTGCAACGTACAAATGCTTGCAACTTTTTACTGGAGCGTCATAAAACCTTGAAATTTTGTAACAATAAAGTACTCGAGCCTCTTGTCAATTTAAGCTATCGCTCAAAGCTATGCTACCCTTGAGTCCCAAATCAAACACTGATAAAACTTCAAATGGCCCTAACTTCTATACGGTATGTCCTACACCTATCAAAGTTTGCAACACACAAATGCTTGTAACTTTTTACTGGATCGTCACAAAACCTTGAAATTTTGTGACAATAAAGTACTCGAGTCTCTTGTCAATTTAACTTATCGCTCAAATCTATGCTACCCTTGAGTCCCAAATCAAACACTGATTAAACTTCAAATGGCCCTAACTTCTATACGGTACGTCCTACACCTATCAAAGATAGTAACATACAAATGCTTGTAACTTTTTAATGGAGCGTCATAAAACCTTTACATTTTCCAACAATAAAGTACTCGAGCCTCTTGTCAATTTAAGCTATCGCTCAAAGCTATGCTACCCTTGAGTCCCAAATCAAACACTGATAAAACTTCAAATGGCCCTAACTTCTATACGGTACGTCCTACACCTATTAAAGTTTGCAACATACAAATGCTTGTAACTTTTTACTGGAGCGTCATAAAACCTTGAAATTTTGTAACAATAAAGTACTCGAGCCTCTTGTCAATTTAAGCTATCGCTCAAAGCTATGAGTCCCAAACCAAACACTGATAAAACTTCAAATGGCCCTAACTTCTATACGGTATGTCCTACACCTATCAAAGTTTGCAACGTACAAATGCTTGTAACTTTTTACTGGAGCGTCATAAAACCTTGAAATTTTTTAACAATAAAGTACTCGAGCCTCTTGTCAATTTAAGCTATCGCTCAAAGCTATGCTAACCTTGAGTCCCAAATCAAACACTGATAAAACATCAAAAGGCCCTCACTTCTATACGGTACGTCCTACACTTATCAAAGTTTGCAACATACAAATGCTTGTAAGTTTTACTGGAGCGTCATAGAACGTAGAAATTTGTAACAATAAAGTACTCGAGCCTCTTGTCAATTTAAGCTATCGCTCAAAGCTATGCTACCCTTGAGTCCCAAGTCAAACACTGATAAAACTTCAAATGGCCCTAACTTCTATACGGTACGTCCTACACCTATCAAAGTTAGTAACATACAAATGCTTGTAACTTTTTACTGGAGCGTCATAAAACCTTGAAATTTTGTAACAATAAAGTACTCGAGCCTCTTGTCAATTTAAGCTATCGCTCAAAGCTATGCTACCCTTGAGTCCCAAATCAAACACTGATAAAACTTCAAATGGCCCTAACTTCTATACGGTACGTCCTACACCTATAAAAGTTTGCAACATACAAATACTTGTAACTTTTTACTGGAGCGTCATAAACACTGATAAAACTTCAATTGGCCCTAACTTTTATATTGTCAAAGTTTGCAACATATAAAATGCTTGTAACTTTTTACTGGAGCCTCCTAAAATATTGAAATTTTGTAACAATAAAGTACTCGAGCCTCTTGTCAATTTAAGCTATCGCTCAAATCTTTGTTACCCTTGAGTCCCAAATCAAACACTGATAAAACTTCAAATGGCCCTAACTTCTTTACGGTACGTCCTACACCTATCAAAGTTTGCAACGTACAAATGCTTGCAACTTTTTACTGGAGCGTCATAAAACCTTAAAATTTTGTAACAATAAAGTACTCGAGCCTCTTCTCAATTTAAGCTATCGCTCAAAGCTATGCTACCCTTGAGTCCAAAATCAAACACTGATAAATCTTCAAAGGCCCTAACTTCTATACGGTACGTCCTACACCTATCAAAGTTTGCAACATACAAATGCTTGTAACTTTTTACTGGAGCGTCATAAAACCTTGAAATTTTGTAACAATAAAGTACTCGAGCCTCTTGTCAATTTAAGCTATCGCTCAAAGCTATGCTAACCTTGAGTCCCAAATCAAACACTGATAAAACTTCAAAAGGCCCTCACTTCTATACGGTACGTCCTACACTTATCAAAGTTTGCAACATACAAATGCTTGTAAGCTTTACTGGAGCGTCATAAAACCTAGAAATTTTGTAACAATAAAGTACTCGAGCCTCTTGTCAATTTAAGCTATCGCTCAAAGCTATGCTACCCTTGAGTCCCAAGTCAAACACTGATAAAACTTCAAATGGCCCTAACTTCTATACGGTACGTCCTACACCTATCAAAGTTAGTAACATATCAAAGCTTGTAACTTTTTACTGGAGCGTCATAAAACCTTGAAATTTTGTAACAATAAAGTACTCGAGCCTTTTGTCAATTTAAGCTATCGCTCAAAGCTATGCTACCCTTGAGTCCCAAATCAAACACTGATAAAACTTCAAATGGCCCTAACTTCTATACGGTGCGTCCTACACCTATCAAAGTTTGCAACGTACAAATGCTTGCAACTTTTTACTGGAGCGTCATAAAACCTTGAAATTTTGTAACAATAAAGAACTCGAGCCTCTTGTCAATTTAAGCTATCGCTCAAAGCTATGCTACCCTTGAGTCCCAAATCAAACACTGATAAAACTTCAAATGGCATTAACTTCCATACGGTACGTCCTACACCTATCAAAGTTTGCAACATTCAAATGCTTGTAACTTTTTACTGGAGCGTCATAAAACCTTGAAATTTTGTAACAATAAAGTACTCGAGCCTCTTGTCAATTTAACCTATCGCTCAAAGCTATGAGCACCAAACCAAACACTGATAAAACTTCAAATGGCCCTAACTTCTATACGGTATGTCCTACACCTATCAAAGTTTGCAACATACAAATGCTTGTAACTTTTTACTGGAGCGTCATAAAACCTTGAAATTTTGTAACAATAAAGTACTCGAGCCTCTTGTCAATTTAAGCTATCGCTCAAAGCTATGCTAACCTTGAGTCCCAAATCAAACACTGATAAAACTTCAAAAGGCCCTCACTTCTATACGGTACGTCCTACACTTATCAAAATTTGCAACATACAAATGCTTGTAAGTTTTACTGGAGCGTCATAAAACCTAGAAATTTTGTAACAATAAAGTACTCGAGCCTCTTGTCAATTTAAGCTATCGCTCAAAGCTATGCTACCCTTGAGTCCCAAGTCAAACACTGATAAAACTTCAAATGGCCCTAACTTCTATACGGTATGTCCTACACCTATCAAAGTTAGTAACATACAAATGCTTGTAACTTTTTACTGGGGCGTCATAAAACCTTGAAATTTTGTGACAATAAAGTACTCGAGCCTTTTGTCAATTTAAGCTATCGCTCAAAGCTATGCTACCCTTGAGTCCCAAATCAAACACTGATAAAACTTCAAATGGCCCTAACTTCTATACGGTACGTCCTACACCTATCAAAGTTTGCAACGTACAAATGCTTGCAACTTTTTACTGGAACGTCATAAAACCTTGAAATTTTGTAACAATAAAGTACTCGAGCCTCTTCTCAATTTAAGCTATCGCTCAAAGCTATGCTACCCTTGAGTCTAAAATCAAACACTGATAAATCTTCAAAAGGCCCTAACTTCTATACGGTACGTCCTACACCTATCAAAGTTTGCAACATACAAATGCTTGTAACTTTTTACTGGAGCGTCATAAAACCTTGAAATTTTGTAACAATAAAGAACTCGAGCCTCTTGTCAATTTAAGCTATCGCTCAAAGCTATGCTACCCTTGAGTCCCAAATCAAACACTGATAAAACTTCAAATGACCCTAACTGCTATACGGTATGTCCTACACCTATCAAAGTTTGCAACATTCAAATGCTTGTAACTTTTTACTGGAGCGTCATAAAACCTTGAAATTTTGTAACAATAAAGTACTCGAGCCTCTTGTCAATTTAAGCTATCGCTCAAAGCTATGAGTCCCAAACCAAACACTGATAAAACTTCAAATGGCCCTAACTTCTATACGGTATGTCCTACACCTATCAAAGTTTGCAACGTACAAATGCTTGTAACTTTTTACTGGAGCGTCATAAAACCTTGAAATTTTTTAACAATAAAGTACTCGAGCCTCTTGTCAATTTAAGCTATCGCTCAAAGCTATGCTAACCTTGAGTCCCAAATCAAACACTGATAAAACTTCAAAAGGCCCTCACTTCTATACGGTACGTCCTACACTTATCAAAGTTTGCAACATACAAATGCTTGTAAGTTTTACTGGAGCGTCATAAAACGTAGAAATTTTGTAACAATAAAGTACTCGAGCCTCTTGTCAATTTAAGCTATCGCTCAAAGCTATGCTACCCTTGAGTCCCAAGTCAAACACTGATAAAACTTCAAATGGCCCTAACTTCTATACGGTACGTCCTACACCTATCAAAGTTAGTAACATACAAATGCTTGTAACTTTTTACTGGAGCGTCATAAAACCTTGAAATTTTGTAACAATAAAGTACTCGAGCCTCTTGTCAATTTAAGCTATCGCTCAAAGCTATGCTACCCTTGAGTCCCAAATCAAACACTGATAAAACTTCAAATGGCCCTTACTTCTATACGGTACGTCCTACACCTATAAAAGTTTGCAACATACAAATACTTGTAACTTTTTACTGGAGCGTCATAAACACTGATAAAACTTCAATTGGCCCTAACTTTTATATTGTCAAAGTTTGCAACATATAAAATGCTTGTAACTTTTTACTGGAGCCTCCTAAAACATTGAAATTTTGTAACAATAAAGTACTCGAGCCTCTTGTCAATTTAAGCTATCGCTCAAATCTTTGTTACCCTTGAGTCCCAAATCAAACACTGATAAAACTTCAAATGGCCCTAACTTCTTTACGGTACGTCCTACACCTATCAAAGTTTGCAACATACAAATGCTTGTAACTTTTTACTGGAGCGTCATAAAACCTTGAAATTTTGTAACAATAAAGTACTCGAGCCTCTTGTCAATTTAAGCTATCGCTCAAAGCTATGCTAACCTTGAGTCCCAAATCAAACACTGATAAAACTTCAAAAGGCCCTCACTTCTATATGGTACGTCCTACACTTATCAAAGTTTGCAACATACAAATGCTTGGAAGTTTTACTGGAGCGTCATAAAACCTAGAAATTTTGTAACAATAAAGTACTCGAGCCTCTTGTCAATTTAAGCTATCGCTCAAAGCTATGCTACCCTTGAGTCCCAAGTCAAACACTGATAAAACTTCAAATGGCCCTAACTTCTATACGGTACGTCCTACACCTATCAAAGTTAGTAACATACAAATGCTTGTAACTTTTTACTGCAGCGTCATAAAACCTTGAAATTTTGTAACAATAAAGTACTCGAGCCTTTTGTCAATTTAAGCTATCGCTCAAAGCTATGCTACCCTTGAGTCCCAAATCAAACACTGATAAAACTTCAAATGGCCCTAACTTCTATACGGTACGTCCTACACCTATCAAAGTTTGCAACGTACAAATGCTTGCAACTTTTTACTGGAGCGTCATAAAACCTTGAAATTTTGTAACAATAAAGAACTCGAGCCTCTTGTCAATTTAAGCTATCGCTCAAAGCTATGCTACCCTTGAGTCCCAAATCAAACACTGATAAAACTTCAAATGGCATTAACTTCTATACGGTACGTCCTACACCTATCAAAGTTTGCAACATTAAAATGCTTGTAACTTTTTACTGGAGCGTCATAAAACCTTGAAATTTTGTAACAATAAAGTATTCGAGCCTCTTGTCAATTTAACCTATCGCTCAAAGCTATGAGCACCAAACCAAACACTGATAAAACTTCAAATGGCCCTAACTTCTATACGGTACGTCCTACACCTATCAAAGTTTGCAACGTACAAATGCTTGCAACTTTTTACTGGAGCGTCATAAAACCTTGAAATTTTGTAACAATAAAGTACTCGAGCCTCTTCTCAATTTAAGCTATCGCTCAAAGCTATGCTACCCTTGAGTCTAAAATCAAACACTGATAAATCTTCAAAAGGCCCTAACTTCTATACGCTACGTCCTACACCTATCAAAGTTTGCAACATACAAATGCTTGTAACTTTTTACTGGAGCGTCATAAAACCTTGAACTTTTGTAACAATAAAGAACTCGAGCCTCTTGTCAATTTAAGCTATCGCTCAAAGCTATGCTACCATTGAGTCCCAAATCAAACACTGATAAAACTTCAAATGGCCCTAAGTGCTATACGGTATGCCCTACACCTATCAAAGTTTGCAACATACAAATGCTTGTAACTTTTTACTGGAGCGTCATAAAACCTTGAAATTTTGTAACAATAAAGTACTCGAGCCTGTTGTCAATTTAAGCTATCGCTCAAAGCTATGCTACCCTTGAGTCCCAAATCAAACACTGATAAAACTTCAAATGGCATTAACTTCTATACGGTACGTCCTACACCTATCAAAGTTTGCAACATTCAAATGCTTGTAACTTTTTACTGGAGCGTCATAAAACCTTGAAATTTTGTAACAATAAAGTACTCGAGCCTCTTGTCAATTTAAGCTATCGCTCAAAGCTATGCTACCCTTGAGTCCCAAATCAAACACTGATAAAACTTCAAATGGCCCTAACTTCTATACGGTACGTCCTACACCTATTAAAGTTTGCAACATACAAATGCTTGTAACTTTTTACTGGAGCGTCATAAAACCTTGAAATTTTGTAACAATAAAGTACTCGAGCCTCTTGTCAATTTAAGCTATCGCTCAAAGTTATGAGTCCCAAACCAAACACTGATAAAACTTCAAATGGCCCTAACTTCTATACGGTATGTCCTACACCTATCAAAGTTTGCACCATACAAATGCTTGTAACTTTTTACTAGAGCGTCATAAAACCTTGAAATTTTGTAACAATAAAGTACTCGAGCCTCTTGTCAATTTAAGCTATCGCTCAAAGCTACGGTACCCTTGAGTCCCAAATCTAACACTGATAAAACTTCAAATGGCCCTAACTTCTATACGGTACGTCCTACACCTATCAAAGTTTGCAACACACAAATGCTTGTAACTTTTTACTGGATCGTCACAAAACCTTGAAATTTTGTGACAATAAAGTACTCGAGTCTCTTGTCAATTTAACTTATCGCTCAAATCTATGCTACCCTTGAGTCCCAAATCAAACACTGATTAAACTTCAAATGGCCCTAACTTCTATACGGTACGTCCTACACCTATCAAAGATAGTAACATACAAATGCTTGTAACTTTTTAATGGAGCGTCATAAAACCTTTACATTTTGCAACAATAAAGTACTCGAGCCTCTTGTCAATTTAAGCTATCGCTCAAAGCTATGCTACCCTTGAGTCCCAAATCAAACACTGATAAAACTTCAAATGGCCCTAACTTCTATACGGTACGTCCTACACCTATTAAAGTTTGCAACATACAAATGCTTGTAACTTTTTACTGGAGCGTCATAAAACCTTGAAATTTTGTAACAATAAAGTACTCGAGCCTCTTGTCAATTTAAGCTATCGCTCAAAGCTATGAGTCCCAAACCAAACACTGATAAAACTTCAAATGGCCCTAACTTCTATACGGTATGTCCTACACCTATCAAAGTTTGCAACGTACAAATGCTTGTAACTTTTTACTGGAGCGTCATAAAACCTTGAAATTTTTTAACAATAAAGTACTCGAGCCTCTTGTCAATTTAAGCTATCGCTCAAAGCTATGCTACCCTTGAGTCCCAAGTCAAACACTGATAAAACTTCAAATGGCCCTAACTTCTATACGGTACGTCCTACACCTATCAAAGTTAGTAACATACAAATGCTTGTAACTTTTTACTGGAGCGTCATAAAACCTTGAAATTTTGTAACAATAAAGTACTCGAGCCTCTTGTCAATTTAAGCTATCGCTCAAAGCTATGCTACCCTTGAGTCCCAAATCAAACACTGATAAAACTTCAAATGGCCCTAACTTCTATACGGTACGTCCTACACCTATAAAAGTTTGCAACATACAAATACTTGTAACTTTTTACTGGAGCGTCATAAACACTGATAAAACTTCAATTGGCCCTAACTTTTATATTGTCAAAGTTTGCAACATATAAAATGCTTGTAACTTTTTACTGGAGCCTCCTAAAACATTGAAATTTTGTAACAATAAAGTACTCGAGCCTCTTGTCAATTTAAGCTATCGCTCAAATCTTTGTTACCCTTGAGTCCCAAATCAAACACTGATAAAACTTCAAATGGCCCTAACTTCTTTACGGTACGTCCTACACCTATCAAAGTTTGCAACGTACAAATGCTTGCAACTTTTTACTGGAGCGTCATAAAACCTTAAAATTTTGTAACAATAAAGTACTCGAGCCTCTTCTCAATTTAAGCTATCGCTCAAAGCTATGCTACCCTTGAGTCCAAAATCAAACACTGATAAATCTTCAAAGGCCCTAACTTCTATACGGTATGTCCTACACCTATCAAAGTTTGCAACATACATATGCTTGTAACTTTTTACTGGAGCGTCATAAAACCTTGAAATTTTGTAACAATAAAGTACTCGAGCCTCTTGTCAATTTAAGCTATCGCTCAAAGCTATGCTAACCTTGAGTCCCAAATCAAACACTGATAAAACTTCAAAAGGCCCTCACTTCTACACGGTGCGTCCTACACCTATCAAAGTTTGCAACGTACAAATGCTTGCAACTTTTTACTGGAGCGTCATAAAACCTTGAAATTTTGTAACAATAAAGAACTCGAGCCTCTTGTCAATTTAAGCTATCGCTCAAAGCTATGCTACCCTTGAGTCCCAAATCAAACACTGATAAAACTTCAAATGGCATTAACTTCTATACGGTACGTCCTACACCTATCAAAGTTTGCAACATTCAAATGCTTGTAACTTTTTACTGGAGCGTCATAAAACCTTGAAATTTTGTAACAATAAAGTACTCGAGCCTCTTGTCAATTTAACCTATCGCTCAAAGCTATGAGCACCAAACCAAACACTGATAAAACTTCAAATGGCCCTAACTTCTATACGGTATGTCCTACACCTATCAAAGTTTGCAACATACAAATGCTTGTAACTTTTTACTGGAGCGTCATAAAACCTTGAAATTTTGTAACAATAAAGTACTCGAGCCTCTTGTCAATTTAAGCTATCGCTCAAAGCTATGCTAACCTTGAGTCCCAAATCAAACACTGATAAAACTTCAAAAGGCCCTCACTTCTATACGGTACGTCCTACACTTATCAAAGTTTGCAACATACAAATGCTTGTAAGTTTTACTGGAGCGTCATAAAACCTAGAAATTTTGTAACAATAAAGTACTCGAGCCTCTTGTCAATTTAAGCTATCGCTCAAAGCTATGCTTCCCTTGAGTCCCAAGTCAAACACTGATAAAACTTCAAATGGCCCTAACTTCTATACGGTATGTCCTACACCTATCAAAGTTAGTAACATACAAATGCTTGTAACTTTTTACTGGGGCGTCATAAAACCTTGAAATTTTGTAACAATAAAGTACTCGAGCCTTTTGTCAATTTAAGCTGTCGCTCAAAGCTATGCTACCCTTGAGTCCCAAATCAAACACTGATAAAACTTCAAATGGCCCTAACTTCTATACGGTACGTCCTACACCTATCAAAGTTTGCAACGTACAAATGCTTGCAACTTTTTACTGGAGCGTCATAAAACCTTGAAATTTTGTAACAATAAAGTACTCGAGCCTCTTCTCAATTTAAGCTATCGCTCAAAGCTATGCTACCCTTGAGTCTAAAATCAAACACTGATAAATCTTCAAAAGGCCCTAACTTCTATACGGTACGTCCTACACCTATCAAAGTTTGCAACATACAAATGCTTGTAACTTTTTACTGGAGCGTCATAAAACCTTGAAATTTTGTAACAATAAAGAACTCGAGCCTCTTGTCAATTTAAGCTATCGCTCAAAGCTATGCTACCCTTGAGTCCCAAATCAAACACTGATAAAACTTCAAATGACCCTAACTGCTATACGGTATGTCCTACACCTATCAAAGTTTGCAACATTCAAATGCTTGTAACTTTTTACTGGAGCGTCATAAAACCTTGAAATTTTGTAACAATAAAGTACTCGAGCCTCTTGTCAATTTAAGCTATCGCTCAAAGCTATGCTACCCTTGAGTCCCAAATCAAACACTGATAAAACTTCAAATGGCATTAACTTCTATACGGTACGTCCTACACCTATCAAAGTGTGCAACATTCAAATGCTTGTAACTTTTTACTGGAGCGTCATAAAACCTTGAAATTTTGTAACAATAAAGTACTCGAGCCTCTTGTCAATTTAAGCTATCGCTCAAAGCTATGCTAACCTTGAGTCCCAAATCAAACACTGATAAAACTTCAAAAGGCCCTCACTTCTATACGGTACGTCCTACACTTATCAAAGTTTGCAACATACAAATTGTTGTAAGTTTTACTGGAGCGTCATAAAACCTAGAAATTTTGTAACAATAAAGTACTCGAGCCTCTTGTCAATTTAAGCTATCGCTCAAAGCTATGCTACCCTTGAGTCCCAAGTCAAACACTGATAAAACTTCAAATGGCCCTAACTTCTATACGGTATGTCCTACACCTATCAAAGTTAGTAACATACAAATGCTTGTAACTTTTTACTGGGGCGTCATAAAACCTTGAAATTTTGTAACAATAAAGTACTCGAGCCTTTTGTCAATTTAAGCTATCGCTCAAAGCTATGCTACCCTTGAGTCCCAAATCAAACACTGATAAAACTTCAAATGGCCCTAACTTCTATACGGTACGTCCTACACCTATCAAAGTTTGCAACGTACAAATGCTTGCAACTTTTTACTGGAGCGTCATAAAACCTTGAAATTTTGTAACAATAAAGTACTCGAGCCTCTTCTCAATTTAAGCTATCGCTCAAAGCTATGCTACCCTTGAGTCTAAAATCAAACACTGATAAATCTTCAAAAGGCCCTAACTTCTATACGGTACGTCCTACACCTATCAAAGTTTGCAACATACAAATGCTTGTAACTTTTTACTGGAGCGTCATAAAACCTTGAAATTTTGTAACAATAAAGAACTCGAGCCTCTTGTCAATTTAAGCTATCGCTCAAAGCTATGCTACCCTTGAGTCCCAAATCAAACACTGATAAAACTTCAAATGACCCTAACTGCTATACGGTATGTCCTACACCTATCAAAGTTTGCAACATTCAAATGCTTGTAACTTTTTACTGGAGCGTCATAAAACCTTGAAATTTTGTAACAATAAAGTACTCGAGCCTCTTGTCAATTTAAGCTATCGCTCAAAGCTATGAGTCCCAAACCAAACACTGATAAAACTTCAAATGGCCCTAACTTCTATACGGTATGTCCTACACCTATCAAAGTTTGCAACGTACAAATGCTTGTAACTTTTTACTGGAGCGTCATAAAACCTTGAAATTTTTTAACAATAAAGTACTCGAGCCTCTTGTCAATTTAAGCTATCGCTCAAAGCTATGCTAACCTTGAGTCCCAAATCAAACACTGATAAAACTTCAAAAGGCCCTCACTTCTATACGGTACGTCCTACACTTATCAAAGTTTGCAACATACAAATGCTTGTAAGTTTTACTGGAGCGTCATAAAACGTAGAAATTTTGTAACAATAAAGTACTCGAGCCTCTTGTCAATTTAAGCTATCGCTCAAAGCTATGCTACCCTTGAGTCCCAAGTCAAACACTGATAAAACTTCAAATGGCCCTAACTTCTATACGGTACGTCCTACACCTATCAAAGTTAGTAACATACAAATGCTTGTAACTTTTTACTGGAGCGTCATAAAACCTTGAAATTTTGTAACAATAGAGTACTCGAGCCTCTTGTCAATTTAAGCTATCGCTCAAAGCTATGCTACCCTTGAGTCCCAAATCAAACACTGATAAAACTTCAAATGGCCCTTACTTCTATACGGTACGTCCTACACCTATAAAAGTTTGCAACATACAAATACTTGTAACTTTTTACTGGAGCGTCATAAACACTGATAAAACTTCAATTGGCCCTAACTTTTATATTGTCAAAGTTTGCAACGTATAAAATGCTTGTAACTTTTTACTGGAGCCTCCTAAAACATTGAAATTTTGTAACAATAAAGTACTCGAGCCTCTTGTCAATTTAAGCTATCGCTCAAATCTTTGTTACCCTTGAGTCCCAAATCAAACACTGATAAAACTTCAAATGGCCCTAACTTCTTTACGGTACGTCCTACACCTATCAAAGTTTGCAACATACAAATGCTTGTAACTTTTTACTGGAGCGTCATAAAACCTTAAAATTTTGTAACAATAAAGTACTCGAGCCTCTTCTCAATTTAAGCTATCGCTCAAAGCTATGCTACCCTTGAGTCCAAAATCAAACACTGATAAATCTTCAAAGGCCCTAACTTCTATACGGTACGTCCTACACCTATCAAAGTTTGCAACATACAAATGCTTGTAACTTTTTACTGGAGCGTCATAAAACCTTGAAATTTTGTAACAATAAAGTACTCGAGCCTCTTGTCAATTTAAGCTATCGCTCAAAGCTATGCTAACCTTGAGTCCCAAATCAAACACTGATAAAACTTCAAAAGGCCCTCACTTCTATACGGTACGTCCTACACTTATCAAAGTTTGCAACATACAAATGCTTGTAAGCTTTACTGGAGCGTCATAAAACCTAGAAATTTTGTAACAATAAAGTACTCGAGCCTCTTGTCAATTTAAGCTATCGCTCAAAGCTATGCTACCCTTGAGTCCCAAGTCAAACACTGATAAAACTTCAAATGGCCCTAACTTCTATACGGTACGTCCTACACCTATCAAAGTTAGTAACATATCAAAGCTTGTAACTTTTTACTGGAGCGTCATAAAACCTTGAAATTTTGTAACAATAAAGTACTCGAGCCTTTTGTCAATTTAAGCTATCGCTCAAAGCTATGCTACCCTTGAGTCCCAAATCAAACACTGATAAAACTTCAAATGGCCCTAACTTCTATATGGTGCGTCCTACACCTATCAAAGTTTGCAACGTACAAATGCTTGCAACTTTTTACTGGAGCGTCATAAAACCTTGAAATTTTGTAACAATAAAGAACTCGAGCCTCTTGTCAATTTAAGCTATCGCTCAAAGCTATGCTACCCTTGAGTCCCAAATCAAACACTGATAAAACTTCAAATGGCATTAACTTCTATACGGTACGTCCTACACCTATCAAAGTTTGCAACATTCAAATGCTTGTAACTTTTTACTGGAGCGTCATAAAACCTTGAAATTTTGTAACAATAAAGTACTCGAGCCTCTTGTCAATTTAACCTATCGCTCAAAGCTATGAGCACCAAACCAAACACTGATAAAACTTCAAATGGCCCTAACTTCTATACGGTATGTCCTACACCTATCAAAGTTTGCAACATACAAATGCTTGTAACTTTTTACTGGAGCGTCATAAAACCTTGAAATTTTGTAACAATAAAGTACTCGAGCCTCTTGTCAATTTAAGCTATCGCTCAAAGCTATGCTAACCTTGAGTCCCAAATCAAACACTGATAAAACTTCAAAAGGCCCTCACTTCTATACGGTACGTCCTACACTTATCAAAGTTTGCAACATACAAATGCTTGTAAGTTTTACTGGAGCGTCATAAAACCTAGAAATTTTGTAACAATAAAGTACTCGAGCCTCTTGTCAATTTAAGCTATCGCTCAAAGCTATGCTACCCTTGAGTCCCAAGTCAAACACTGATAAAACTTCAAATGGCCCTAACTTCTATACGGTATGTCCTACACCTATCAAAGTTAGTAACATACAAATGCTTGTAACTTTTTACTGGGGCGTCATAAAACCTAGAAATTTTGTAACAATAAAGTACTCGAGCCTCTTGTCAATTTAAGCTATCGCTCAAAGCTATGCTACCCTTGAGTCCCAAGTCAAACACTGATAAAACTTCAAATGGCCCTAACTTCTATACGGTACGTCCTACACCTATCAAAGTTAGTAACATACAAATGCTTGTAACTTTTTACTGGAGCGTCATAAAACCTTGAAATTTTGTAACAATAAAGTACTCGAGCCTCTTGTCAATTTAAGCTATCGCTCAAAGCTATGCTACCCTTGAGTCCCAAATCAAACACTGATAAAACTTCAAATGGCCCTTACTTCTATACGGTACGTCCTACACCTATAAAAGTTTGCAACATACAAATACTTGTAACTTTTTACTGGAGCGTCATAAACACTGATAAAACTTCAATTGGCCCTAACTTTTATATTGTCAAAGTTTGCAACATATAAAATGCTTGTAACTTTTTACTGGAGCCTCCTAAAACATTGAAATTTTGTAACAATAAAGTACTCGAGCCTCTTGTCAATTTAAGCTATCGCTCAAATCTTTGTTACCCTTGAGTCCCAAATCAAACACTGATAAAACTTCAAATGGCCCTAACTTCTTTACGGTACGTCCTACACCTATCAAAGTTTGCAACATACAAATGCTTGTAACTTTTTACTGGAGCGTCATAAAACCTTAAAATTTTGTAACAATAAAGTACTCGAGCCTCTTCTCAATTTAAGCTATCGCTCAAAGCTATGCTACCCTTGAGTCCAAAATCAAACACTGATAAATCTTCAAAGGCCCTAACTTCTATACGGTACGTCCTACACCTATCAAAGTTTGCAACATACAAATGCTTGTAACTTTTTACTGGAGCGTCATAAAACCTTGAAATTTTGTAACAATAAAGTACTCGAGCCTCTTGTCAATTTAAGCTATCGCTCAAAGCTATGCTAACCTTGAGTCCCAAATCAAACACTGATAAAACTTCAAAAGGCCCTCACTTCTATACGGTACGTCCTACACTTATCAAAGTTTGCAACATACAAATGCTTGTAAGCTTTACTGGAGCGTAATAAAACCTAGAAATTTTGTAACAATAAAGTACTCGAGCCTCTTGTCAATTTAAGCTATCGCTCAAAGCTATGCTACCCTTGAGTCCCAAGTCAAACACTGATAAAACTTCAAATGGCCCTAACTTCTATACGGTACGTCCTACACCTATCAAAGTTAGTAACATATCAAAGCTTGTAACTTTTTACTGGAGCGTCATAAAACCTTGAAATTTTGTAACAATAAAGTACTCGAGCCTTTTGTCAATTTAAGCTATCGCTCAAAGCTATGCTACCCTTGAGTCCCAAATCAAACACTGATAAAACTTCAAATGGCCCTAACTTCTATACGGTGCGTCCTACACCTATCAAAGTTTGCAACGTACAAATGCTTGCAACTTTTTACTGGAGCGTCATAAAACCTTGAAATTTTGTAACAATAAAGAACTCGAGCCTCTTGTCAATTTAAGCTATCGCTCAAAGCTATGCTACCCTTGAGTCCCAAATCAAACACTGATAAAACTTCAAATGGCATTAACTTCTATACGGTACGTCCTACACCTATCAAAGTTTGCAACATTCAAATGCTTGTAACTTTTTACTGGAGCGTCATAAAACCTTGAAATTTTGTAACAATAAAGTACTCGAGCCTCTTGTCAATTTAAGCTATCGCTCAAAGCTATGCTAACCTTGAGTCCCAAATCAAACACTGATAAAACTTCAAAAGGCCCTCACTTCTATATGGTACGTCCTACACTTATCAAAGTTTGCAACATACAAATGCTTGGAAGTTTTACTGGAGCGTCATAAAACCTAGAAATTTTGTAACAATAAAGTACTCGAGCATCTTGTCAATTTAAGCTATCGCTCAAAGCTATGCTACCCTTGAGTCCCAAGTCAAACACTGATAAAACTTCAAATGGCCCTAACTTCTATACGGTACGTCCTACACCTATCAAAGTTAGTAACATACAAATGCTTGTAACTTTTTACTGCAGCGTCATAAAACCTTGAAATTTTGTAACAATAAAGTACTCGAGCCTTTTGTCAATTTAAGCTATCGCTCAAAGCTATGCTACCCTTGAGTCCCAAATCAAACACTGATAAAACTTCAAATGGCCCTAACTTCTATACGGTACGTCCTACACCTATCAAAGTTTGCAACGTACAAATGCTTGCAACTTTTTACTGGAGCGTCATAAAACCTTGAAATTTTGTAACAATAAAGAACTCGAGCCTCTTGTCAATTTAAGCTATCGCTCAAAGCTATGCTACCCTTGAGTCCCAAATCAAACACTGATAAAACTTCAAATGGCATTAACTTCTATACGGTACGTCCTACACCTATCAAAGTTTGCAACATTCAAATGCTTGTAACTTTTTACTGGAGCGTCATAAAACCTTGAAATTTTGTAACAATAAAGTATTCGAGCCTCTTGTCAATTTAACCTATCGCTCAAAGCTATGAGCACCAAACCAAACACTGATAAAACTTCAAATGGCCCTAACTTCTATACGGTACGTCCTACACCTATCAAAGTTTGCAACGTACAAATGCTTGCAACTTTTTACTGGAGCGTCATAAAACCTTGAAATTTTGTAACAATAAAGTACTCGAGCCTCTTCTCAATTTAAGCTATCGCTCAAAGCTATGCTACCCTTGAGTCTAAAATCAAACACTGATAAATCTTCAAAAGGCCCTAGCTTCTATACGGTACGTCCTACACCTATCAAAGTTTGCAACATACAAATGCTTGTAACTTTTTACTGGAGCGTCATAAAACCTTGAAATTTTGTAACAATAAAGAACTCGAGCCTCTTGTCAATTTAAGCTATCGCTCAAAGCTATGCTACCCTTGAGTCCCAAATCAAACACTGATAAAACTTCAAATGGCCCTAACTGCTATACGGTATGTCCTACACCTATCAAAGTTTGCAACATACAAATGCTTGTAACTTTTTACTGGAGCGTCATAAAACCTTGAAATTTTGTAACAATAAAGTACTCGAGCCTGTTGTCAATTTAAGCTATCGCTCAAAGCTATGCTACCCTTGAGTCCCAAATCAAACACTGATAAAACTTCAAATGGCATTAACTTCTATACGGTACGTCCTACACCTATCAAAGTTTGCAACATTCAAATGCTTGTAACTTTTTACTGGAGCGTCATAAAACCTTGAAATTTTGTAACAATAAAGTACTCGAGCCTCTTGTCAATTTAAGCTATCGCTCAAAGCTATGCTACCCTTGAGTCGCAAATCAATCACTGATAAAACTTCAAATAGCCCTAACTTCTATACAGTACGTCCTTCACCTATCAAAGTTTGCACCATACAAATGCTTGTAACTTTTTACTAGAGCGTCATAAAACCTTGAAATTTTGTAACAATAAAGTACTCGAGCCTCTTGTCAATTTAAGCTATCGCTCAAAGCTACGGTACCCTTGAGTCCCAAATCTAACACTGATAAAACTTCAAATGGCCCTAACTTCTATACGGTACGTCCTACACCTATCAAAGTTTGCAACACACAAATGCTTGTAACTTTTTACTGGATCGTCACAAAACCTTGAAATTTTGTGACAATAAAGTACTCGAGTCTCTTGTCAATTTAACTTATCGCTCAAAGCTATGCTACCCTTGAGTCCCAAATCAAACACTGATTAAACTTCAAATGGCCCTAACTTCTATACGGTACGTCCTACACCTATCAAAGATAGTAACATACAAATGCTTGTAACTTTTTACTGGAGCGTCATAAAACCTTTAAATTTTGTAACAATAAAGTACTCGAGCCTCTTGTCAATTTAAGCTATCGCTCAAAGCTATGCTACCCTTGAGTCCCAAATCAAACACTGATAAAACTTCAAATGGCCCTAACTTCTATACGGTACGTCCTACACCTATTAAAGTTTGCAACATACAAATGCTTGTAACTTTTTACTGGAGCGTCATAAAACCTTGAAATTTTGTAACAATAAAGTACTCGAGCCTCTTGTCAATTTAAGCTATCGCTCAAAGCTATGCTACCCTTGAGTCCCAAATCAAACACTAATAAAACTTCAAATGGCCTAACTGCTATACGGTATGTCCTACACCTATCAAAGGTTGCAACATACAAATGCTTGTAACTTTTTACTGGAGCGTCATAAAACCTTGAAATTTTGTAACAATAAAGTACTCGAGCCTCTTGTCAATTTAAGCTATCGCTCAAAGCTATGCTATCCTTGAGTCCCAAATCAAACACTGATAAAACTTTAAATGGCATTAACTTCTATACGGTACGTCCTACACCTATCAAAGTTTGCAACATACAAATGCTTGTAACTTTTTACTGGAGCGTCATAAAACCTTGCAATTTTGTAACAATAAAGTACTCGAGCCTCTTGTCAATTTAAGCTATCGCTCAAAGCTATGAGTCCCAAACCAAACACTGATAAAACTTCAAATGGCCCTAACTTCTATACGGTATGTCCTACACCTATCAAAGTTTGCAACATACAAATGTTTGTAACTTTTTACTGGAGCGTCATAAAAACTTGAAATTTTGTAACAATAAAGTACTCGAGCCTTTTGTCAATTTAAGCTATCGCTCAAACCCATGCTACCCTTGAGTCCCAAATCAAACACTGATAAAACTTCAAATGGCCCTAACTTCTATACGGTACGTCCTACACCTATCAAAGTTTGCAACATACAAATGCTTGCAACTTTTTACTGGGGAGTCATAATACCTTGAAATTTTGTAACAATAAAGTACTCGAGCCTCTTGTCAATTTAAGCTATCGCTCAAAGCTATGCTACCCTTGAGTCCCAAATCAAACACTGATAAAACTTCAAATGGCCCTAACATCTATACGGTACGTCCTACACCTATCAAAGTTTGCAACATACAAATGCTTGTAACTTTTTACTGGAGCGTCATAAAACCATGAAATTTTGTAACAATAAAGTACTCGAGCCTCTTGTCAATTTAAGCTATCGCTCAAAGCTATGCTACCCTTGAGTCCCAAGTCAATCACTGATAAAACTTCAAATAGCCCTAACTTCTATACGGTACGTCATACACCTACCATAGTTTGCAACATACAAATGCTTGTAACTTTTTACTGGAGCGTCGTAAAACCTTGAAATTTTGTAACAATAAAGTACTCGAGCCTCTTGTCAATTTAAGCTATCGCTCAAAGCCACGCTACCCTTGTGTCCCAAATCAAACACTGATAATACTTCAAATGGCCCTAACTTCTATACGGTACGTCCTACACCTATCAAAGTTTGCAACATACAAATGCTTCTAACTTTTTACTGGGGAGTCATAATACCTTGAAATTTTGTAACAATAAAGTACTCGAGCCTCTTGTCAATTTAAGCTATCGCTCATAGCTATGCTACCTGTCGCACTAAAAGCTCTGTCTTCGCCGTAAAATGTCTCGCCGAAGTACAAACTCGTCCGGTAATTTTTGAACGAACGAGTGAGTAGCAGACGAGCAGCCGAGAAGGAAGCAGCAAATTCTAAACAACCAAGAAGCTGGCACTGAAATTTAAACCAACCACACCACAAATATAATTGAAATGTGAATTAATAATTTTTAATCTTGTTAACAAATAATTACAAATATAATTACAAAAGTTTTAGAATAATTACAAATATAATTACAAAGTTTTAGAATTTGCTTTCTTCCGCTGCCACCACAGCATTTTCACCGCCATTGTGATAATTATTAGGAATTATATACTCCGTGCAGTCACCGCCGTACTGCTTCAGGTAATTATACTTACAGGATCAAAGAAGAAATCACCTAGATCGCTAGACTTGAATAGCCACCGCCGAGCTGTTTCAAGATTTGTTTGCATCGTCAAAGCCATCGCAAAACAAATACTGCCGTACTTCGCCTTCGGAGCGCTAGTGCTTCCGAGAGCATTTTGTGACGTCATCAACAAGGGTTGATAATTTGCAACAGCCATTTCTTCAAAAATACGAACAACATTACCGACATCTGTTAATTTCAAAATTAATCGATTCTACCAGAACAAACTGCTGCAAATAATTTTCGATCGGTATTGCAGTGCCGAACCAAGCAGCTGTTGAAATTGAACAGACCATATATAAAAGAAAAATAAATGTTGCTCGAACGAAATCAAAAAAATTAGAATCAGCAAAAGTAGACGACAGAGAGGAAAGCTCGGATTCATTGGACAGCAGAGTAATAGAAATGGCCAACGAGGGAACACAGGGCCAAGCGCAGCCGCAAGCAGTTGTAACTAGTGAACAACTGGCGCAGCTTCTCAGCAGTGTAAATATACTGCGCGAATCTGTTGACGAACTACGTAAAGAGACGCATCGTGGCCAAATAGAGATTCAACAACTTCGCACTCGAGTGGATAGGGGTGCATCCGTTGTTGGGGGTAATGAATCCTCCTTTCATGAAAGTGTGCAATCACCGCTGCCACAAACGTCGACGCAGCAACCACAGCAGATGCCGCAATCGCAGCCACCAAGTACATCGACGCCGTATAATGGTGTCATGACTTTTATCGATAGCCCCGGCGGTAAGTTATATCCACTGCCATCTTTCGATGGAAACCCTGAAGATTGGCCCCTGTTTTTAGCCAACTTCAGAGACACGACCAATGAATTTGGTTATAATAATCGCCAGAACCTTATGCGTTTGCATAAGGCACTTCAAGGGAATGCGAAGCGCGCTGTGACGTCACTACTCATATATCCTGACGACGTGACCAAAGTCATGCAGGAGTTAGAGTTCAATTTTGGACGCTCTGACTTATTGATCCGCTCGCAGCTGCAAAAGGTGCAGCAGTTCCCACCGATTTATGAGAATCGACTTGAGCAAGTGTTGGAATTCTCAAACCGCGTCCGAAATATTGTCGCCTTTTTTAAGTCAGCAAAATGCGATCACCATTTGGCCAACCCTACTCTTCTTGAGCAGCATATTGGAAAGCTTCCGCCCACCAAGCAATATGAATGGAGTCGACACGCCTCCAATATAACGCCTTATGCCACCGTTGAAGCCTTTGCCGACTGGGTTAGTGAACTCGCAAAGGTAGTGAGCTTGATGCCAGCCATAGCTAGTACAGCTTTGCGCCAACATCAACCCCCGCAGCCGCACCAAGGGGTGCAACAAGGTAACCTTCAGAACCGTCAGACCATATCACGAGGTGCTATTCCACGTCGCGTTTTGCATAGCACCGAACCTCAAGTGGAACAGCAACAACTCAGTTGTGTGCAATGCAATTTGAGCCACAAACTGAGCGCATGTCGTCAATTTAAGGCGCTTAATACAAATGACAAATGGACTTTGGTAAAGCGTCACCGCCTTTGTTTTGCCTGCTTGCATAGAGGGCATAACGTGCTGAGTTGCCAGGCAAGGCATGCATGTGGTATAAATGGATGCACCCGTATGCATCACAACTTACTGCACCAGACAACTAAGCCGCTAGCAGAGCTGAAACCAGAGGATGTCGAGCATGTGCTTAACTGCCGTCAACACCAGCAGTCAAGCTTATTTAAGATACTACCCGTGGTGCTGTTTGGTCCACGTGGTAGCATACCTGTATTTGCGATGTTTGATGAAGGTTCTTCGGTCTCACTTCTTGAAGAGACCATCGCAAATCAACTTGGTCTCAAAGGCCCTACTGCACAGCTGACGCTTCAGTGGTATGGAGAGAAGCAAACCACGGAGCCATCGAAAAAAGTAAGCTTGAACGTACGTGCAGAGTGTGGTGGCCAGGAGTACCCACTCAGAAACGTACGCACCGTGAAGCAGCTTAACTTACCAATGCAGACATTCATCAAGCAACAGCATGGGCACTTCACAGATGTGCCAATCGCCAGCTACCAAGCCGCCAAGCCGGTCCTGCTGCTGGGATTGGATAATAGTTTTTTAGGCATATCAGAGAAAACTATCGCCGCCGGTCCAGATCAACCTATCGCTGCGGCAACTATGTTGGGTTGGGTGGCATATGGGCCACTTCACTCAAGCACCACCTCAATGTCAAGGGTGTTGCACGTCAAAGAAGCATCTACTTTAACACAACTGAACAGATTAGTCGAAGAGTACTTTTCTGTAGAAAGTTTTGGAGTCCGCAGCACCAGCACAGTCCTGGAGTCAGATGAGAACGCCAGAGCAAGAAAAATATTGATTGAGACCACACAAAACATCGGCCAACACTATGAAGTTGGTCTATTATGGCGCAGCGATGCCACTAAGCTGCCGCAGAGCTATGTTATGGCCAAGCAGCGCCTGTTAAATATTGAGGGGAAGATGTCCCGGGATGCCGCATTTGCAGCCAGATATAAAACGGAGGTCGCCAAATACATTGACAAGGGGTACGCCAAATTGTTGTCACCAGAGGCTGCTGAGAGACATAGTCCTACAACCTGGTACCTTCCTCACTTTGGTGTAGTGAACCCGCATAAGCCGGATAAGCTTCGTATCGTCTTTGATGCTGCAGCTGCTATTTCTAACGTATCGCTCAACTCAGTATTATTAAAGGGTCCTGAGCATGCGCAGCCACTTTTGGCCATCATGCACAAATTTCGACAAGGAGGTATTGCTGTTGCAGGAGATATTCAAGAAATGTTCTCACAAGTCCGCATACGAGCTGAAGACCAGGACTCACAGCGCTTTCTTTGGAGAGACGGAAATTCAGCCGAGCCAATCCGTGTCTACTCAATGATGTCGATGATCTTCGGAGCGATTTGTTCGCCGTGTTGTGCAGAATACATAAAAAACGTGAACGCAGCACAGTTTTTGCCTCACATGCCAGGTGGCGCAAAAGCTATCATTGACAACACCTATGTGGATGACCTGGTCATAAGTTTTGATGACGTACAGGAGGCCGAGAAGGTAATGTTTGAGGCCCGGAAGATAAACGCTGCCGCAGGATTCACGCTCAGGAATTTCGTATCAAACTGCAAGAAGCTGCAGGTCAAACTGAATGGTAGCCAAGTCAAGCAACAAGAAGTTGTCAACATTGAACTGCAGCCAACAACAGAGAAGGTGCTGGGTATGTTTTGGAACTCTGGAGTCGACAGGTTTGAATTCCACTTTAAGTTCCATAGAATTCCACTCCAGGTGCTGGAGTACAGGAGAACACCGACTAAGAGAGAGTTGCTGGGAATCGTTATGGCTATTTACGACCCCTTTGGCCTCCTAGCCAACATCACTATTTTCGCCAAGCTACTTCTGCAGTCGCTGTGGAAGCGGAAAATCCAGTGGGATGAGCAGCTGCCATCAGATTTGGAGAAACAGTGGTTTGCATGGTGGAACGTTTTTCAGGGCGTGAAAAACTTTTCAGTCCCGCGTTGCTTGTCGTATTTGTTGCCGAATGCCGATGATATACAGCTGCACATATTCGTTGATGCTAGTGAAAGTGCATGCAAGCAAACGAGGTAGAAGTCGCATTCGTTGCTGCCAAAACGAGATGTGCACCTGCAAAGGGTATGACCGTACCACGCCTGGAATTGCAAGCGGCCGTACTAGGAAGCCGACTGAAGACTTCGATTGAAGACTGTCATGATTTCAAGATCAACGCTACGACATTTTGGAGCGATTCCAAGACAATTCTGCTTTGGCTTCGTTCCACAACCCGTAAGTATAAGCAATTCGTTGCCTACCGTATTGCTGAGATACTTGCCACTTCCACGCCGATGCAATGGCGCTGGATACCAACATCGATGAACGTCGCCGACGATGCAACTAGAGCCAAGTTGCCACAGTATGTAGAGCAAGACAGCCGTTGGATATTGGGTCCAGATTTCTTGTGCCAAGAAGAAATACACTGGCCTCGAGAAGCTGGGATGCTTCTCTCAGAGCACTGTGTATCTGAAGAAGCTGTTAATCAGGTGTTACACATAATAAACACAGACAATATTCTTGATAGTTTGATCAAGTTTTCATCCTACATGAAGACGTTGAGGGTGACAGCATGGATATTTCGGTTCATTCGCAACGCCAAATCTAGATCCCGTCAGTTTGGAGAGCTCACAGCAGCTGAAGTTTCTGATGCTGAAAAATTTGTATGCTGTCGCGTACAATACGAGTCATTTGCAGATGAAATGTCAGCGCTACGCGCAAGTACAGGAATTTCAAAGACCAGTGCCATATTTAAGCTCACGCCGATGCTGTATCCTGATGGTCTGCTAAGAGTCAACGGAAGAATCGACGCCGCTAATTACATTCCTGAATCAGCCCGACGCCCGATAATATTACCGCAGAAACATCACGTGTCGCAGCTGATAATGAAGCATTACCACCAAAAGAGACATCACCAGAACGACTGCCTAACAATAAATGAAATGCGGCAAAAGTTCTGGGTGCCTCATGCTCGCACATTATTAAAAAGGATCAAGAGGGATTGTGTCATTTGTATTACCGCTCGAGCCAAGCCATCTGTGCCACTTATGGGACAGTTACCCACAGACCGCCTAACACCGTACGTCCGACCTTTTACCTACTCAGGGGTGGACTACTGTGGACCATTCTGCGTTGCTATCGGCCGCAGACGAGAGAAACGTTGGGTGGCTTTATTCACTTGCCTCACCACTCGAGCCCTACATTTGGAGGTGGCAGAAGATTTGTCCACCGATGCATTTTTAATTTGTTTCAGGAATTTTGTGAACCGTCGCGGTGTGCCGATTAGAATTCGTAGCGACAATGGCACCAACTTTATAGGTGCGCAAAGGGAGTTTCGCCAGGAGAACCGCTTATTTGACGTAGATCGGGTTCGACGGGCAATGTCAAAGGAAAACATAGAGTGGATTTTTAATTGCCCAGCCAATCCTAGCGCTGGAGGTTGTTGGGAGCGGCTTGTCCAATGCGTGAAACGCCTGCTACAGAGAACCCTGAAGGATGAGGCACCACGCTTGGAGACCTTCCGCAGCGCACTGATTGAGGCGGAAAATATAATAAACAGCCGTCCACTTACAGAACTTCCTATAACCCATGAAGAAGAGGAACCACTTACTCCGAACCACTTCTTGAGTGGCTGCCTCAATTCCACTCAAACACCTGCACCGGAAGATGAGAAAATCTGTCTGCGCAAACAATGGAGAATTGCGCAGAACCTGAAGGATCGTCTGTGGAAAAGGTGGATTGTGGAGTACTTGCCACAACTTTTGCATCGACAAAAATGGAGGAGTACAGCCTCACCACTAAGAGTAGACCAACTGGTTGTTGTATGCGATCCTGTCTTACCTAGAAGCCAATGGGTCAAAGGGCGAATAATTGAAGTCTTCACTGCCAAGGACGGCCAAGTCCGGAGTGCCGCGGTACGCACCAGCCGCGGTATTATCCGTCGACCTGCATCTAAGCTAGCCGCTTTAAGTTTCGTGGATCCCAGTATGAATCCACCGGGAGGTGGGATGTCGCACTAAAAGCTCTGTCTTCGCCGTAAAATGTCTCGCCGAAGTACAAACTCGTCCGGTAATTTTTGAACGAACGAGTGAGTAGCAGACGAGCAGCCGAGAAGGAAGCAGCAAATTCTAAACAACCAAGAAGCTGGCACTGAAATTTAAACCAACCACACCACAAATATAATTGAAACGTGAATTAATAATTTTTAATCTTGTTAACAAATAATTACAAATATAATTACAAAAGTTTTAGAATAATTACAAATATAATTACACTACCCTTGAGTCCCAAATCAAACACTGATAAAACTTCAAATGGCCCTAACATCTATACGGTACGTCCTACACCTATCAAAGTTTGCAACATACAAATGCTTGTAACTTTTTACTGGAGCGTCATAAAACCTTGAAATTTTGTAACAATAAAGTACTCGAGCCTCTTGTCAATTTAAGCTATCGCTCAAAGCTATGCTACCCTTGAGTCCCAAGTCAATCACTGATAAAACTTCAAATGGCCCTAACTTCAATACGGTACGTCATACACCTACCATAGTTTGCAACATACAAATGCTTGTAACTTTTTACTGGAGCATCATAAAACCTTGACATTTTGTTACAATAAAGTACTCGAGCCTCTTGTCAATTTAAGCTATCGCTCAAAGCTATGCTACCCTTGAGTCCCAAATCAAACACTGATAAAACTTCAAATGGCCCTAACTTCTATACGGTACGTCCTACACCTATCAAAGTTTGCAACATACAAATGCTTGCAACTTTTTACTGGAGCGTCATAAAACCTTGAAATTTTGTAACAATAAAGTACTCGAGCCTCTTCTCAATTTAAGCTGTCGCTCAAAGCTATGCTACCCTTGAGTCCCAAATCAAACACTGATAAATCTTCAAATGGCCCTAACTTCAATACGGTACGTCCTACACCTATCAAAGTTTGCAACATACAAATGCCTGTACCTTTAACTGGAGCGTCGTAAAACCTTGAAATTTTGTAACAATAAAGTACTCGAGCCTCTTGTCAATTTAAGCTATCGCTCAAAGCCACGCTACCCTTGAGTCCCAAATCAAACACTGATAATACTTCAAATGGCCCTAAGTTCTATACGGTACGTCCTACACCTATCAAAGTTTGCAACATACAAATGCTTGTAACTTTTTACTGGGGAGTCATAATACCTTGAAATTTTGTAACAATAAAGTACTCGAGCCTCTTGTCAATTTAAGCTTTCGCTCAAAGCTATGCTACCCTTGAGTCCCAAATCAAACACTGATAAAACTTCAAATGGCCATAACTTTTATATGGTACGTCCTACACCTATCAAAGTTTGCAACATACAAATGCTTGCAACTTTTTACTGGAGCGTCATAAAACCTTGAAATTTTGTAACAATAAAGTACTCGAGCCTCTTCTCAATTTAAGCTATTGCTCAAAGCTATGCTACCCTTGAGTCCCAAATCAAACACTGATAAATCTTCAAATGGCCCTAACTTCTATACGGTACGTCCTACACCTATCAAAGTTTGCAACATACAAATGCTTGTAACTTTTTACTGGAGCGTCATAAAACCTTGAAATTTTGTAACAATAAAGTACTCGAGCCTCTTGCCAATTTAAGCTATCGCTCAAAGCTATGCTACCCTTGAGTCCCACATCAAACACTGATAAAACTTCAAATGGCCATAACTTCAATACGGTACGTCCTACACCTATCAAAGTTTGCAACATACAAATGCCTGTACCTTTAACTGGAGCGTCATAAAACCTTGAAATTTTGTAACAATAAAGTACTCGAGCCTCTTGTCAATTTAAGTTATCGCTCAAAGCTATGCTACCGTTGACTCCCAAATCAAACACTGATACAACTTCAAATGGCCCTCACTTCTATACGGTACGTCATACGCCTATCAAAGTTTGCAACATACAAATGCTTGTAACTTTTTACTGGAGCGTCATAAAACCTTGCAATTTTGTAACAATAAAGTACTCGAGCCTCTTGTCAATTTAAGCTATCGCTCAAAGCTATGCTACCCTTGAGTCCCAAATCAAACACTGATAAAACTTCAAATGGCCCTAACTTCTTAATGGTACGTCCTACACCTATCAAAGTTTGCAACATACAAATGCTTGTAACTTTTTACTGGAGCGCCGTAAAACCTTGAAATTTTGTAACAATAAAGTACTCGAGCCTCTTGTCAATTTAAGCTATCGCTCAAAGCCACGCTACCCTTGAGTCCCAAATCAAACACTGATAATACTTCAAATGGCCCTAACTTCTATACGGTACGTCCTACACCTATCAAAGTTTGCAACATACAAATGCTTGTAACTTTTTACTGGAGCCTCATAAAACCTTGAAATTTTGTAACAATAAAGTACTCGAGCCTCTTGTCAATTTAAGTTATCGCTCAAAGCTATGTTACCCTTGAGTCCCAAATCAAACACTGATAAAACTTCAAATGGCCCTAACTTCTATACGGTACGTCCTACACCTATCAAAATTTGCAACATACAAATGCTTGCAACTTTTTACTGGAGCGTCATAAAACCTTGAAATTTGGTAACAATAAAGTACTCGAGCCTCTTCTCAATTTAAGCTATCGCTCAAAGCTATGCTACCCTTGAGTCCCAAATCAAACACTGATAAATCTTCAAATGGCCCTAACTTCAATACGGTACGTCCTACACCTATCAAAGTTTGCAACATACAAATGCCTGTACTTTTAACTGGAGCGTCATAAAACCTTGAAATTTTGTAACAATAAAGTACTCGAGCCTCTTGTCAATTTAAGTTATCGCTCAAAGCTATGCTACCGTTGAGTCCCAAATCAAAAACTGATAAAACTTCAAATGGCCCTAACTTCTATACGGTACGTCATACGCCTATCAACGTTTGCAACATACAAATGCTTGTAACTTTTTACTGGAGCGTCATAAAACCTTGAAATTTTGTAACAATAAAGTACTCGAGCCTCTTGTCAATTTAAGCTATCGCTCAAAGCTATGCTACCCTTGAGTCCCAAATCAATCTCTGATTAAACTTCAAAAGGTCCTAACTTCTATACGGTACGTCCTACATCTATCAAAGTTTGCAACATACAAATGCTTGTAACTTTTTAATGGATCGTCATAAAACCTTGAAATTTTGTAAAAATAAAGTACTCGAGCCTCTTGTCAATTTAAGCTATCGCTCAAAGCTTCGCTACACTTGAGTCCCAAATCAAACACTGATAAAACTTCAAATGGCCCTAACTTCTTAATGGTACGTCCTACACCTATCAAAGTTTGCAACATACAAATGCTTGAAACTTTTTACTGGAGCGTCATAAAACCTTGAAATTTTGTAACAATAAAGTACTCGCGCCTCTTGTCAATTTAAGCTATCGCGCAAAGCTATGCTACCCTTGAATCCCAAATCAATCACTGATTAAACTTCAAAAGGTCCTAACTTCTATACGGTACGTCCTACATCTTTCAAAGTTTGCAACATACAAATGCTTGTAACTTTTTAATGGATCGTTATAAAACCTTGAAATTTTGTAACAATAAAGTACTCGAGCCTCTTGTCAATTTAAGCTATCGCTCAAAGCTTCGCTACACTTGAGTCCCAAATCAAACACTGATAAAACTTCAAATGGCCCTAACTTCTACACGGTACATCCTACACCTATCAAAGTTTGCAACATACAAATGCTTGTAACTTTTTACTGGAGCGTCATAAAACCTTGAAATTTTGTAACAATAAAGTACTCGAGCCTCTTGTCAATTTAAGCTATCGCTCAAAGCTATGCTACCGTTGAGTCCCAAATCAAACACTGATAAAACTTCAAATGGCCCTAACTTCTATACGGTACGTCATACGCCTATCAAAGTTTGCAACATACAAATGCTTGTAACTTTTTACTGGAGCGTCATAAAACCTTGCAATTTTGTAACAATAAAGTACTCGAGCCTCTTGTCAATTTAAGCTATCGCTCAAAGCCATGCTACCCTTGAGTCCCAAATCAAATACTGATAAAACTTCAAATGGCCCTAACTTCTATACGGTACGTCCTACACCTTTCAAAGTTTGCAACATACAAATGCTTGCAACTTTTTACTGGGGAGTCATAATACCTTGAAATTTTGTAACAATAAAGTACTCGAGCCTCTTGTCAATTTAAGTTATCGCTCAAAGCTATGCTACCCTTGAGTCCCAAATCAAACACTGATAAAACTTCAAATGGCCCTAACATGTATACGGTACATCCTACACCTATCAAAGTTTGCAACATACAAATGCTTGTAACTTTTTACTGGAGCGTCATAAAACCTTGAAATTTTGTAACAATAAAGTACTCGAGCCTCTTGTCAATTTAAGCTATCGCTCAAAGCTATGCTACCCTTGAGTCCCAAGTCAATCACTGATAAAACTTCAAATAGCCCTAACTTCTATACGGTACGTCATACACCTACCATAGTTTGCAACATACAAATGCTTGTAACTTTTTACTGGAGCGTCGTAAAACCTTGAAATTTTGTAACAATAAAGTACTCGAGCCTCTTGTCAATTTAAGCTATCGCTCAAAGCCACGCTACCCTTGAGTCCCAAATCAAACACTGATAATACTTCAAATGGCCCTAACTTCTATACGGTACGTCCTACACCTATCAAAGTTTGCAACATACAAATGCTTGTAACTTTTTACTGGGGAGTCATAATACCTTGAAATTTTGTAACAATAAAGTACTCGAGCCTCTTGTCAATTTAAGCTATTGCTCAAAGCTATGCTACCCTTGAGTCCCAAATCAAACACTGATAAAACTTCAAATGGCCCTAACATCTATACGGTACGTCCTACACCTATCAAAGTTTGCAACATACAAATGCTTGTAACTTTTTACTGGAGCGTCATAAAACCTTGAAATTTTGTAACAATAAAGTACTCGAGCCTCTTGTCAATTTAAGCTATCGCTCAAAGCTATGCTACCCTTGAGTCCCAAGTCAATCACTGATAAAACTTCAAATGGCCCTAACTTCAATACGGTACGTCATACACCTACCATAGTTTGCAACATACAAATGCTTGTAACTTTTTACTGGAGCGTCATAAAACCTTGAAATTTTGTTACAATAAAGTACTCGAGCGTCTTGTCAATTTAAGCTATCGCTCAAAGCTATGCTACCCTTGAGTCCCAAATCAAACACTGATAAAACTTCAAATGGCCCTAACTTTTATATGGTACTTCCTACACCTATCAAAGTTTGCAACATACAAATGCTTGTAACTTTTTACTGGAGCCTCATAAAACCTTGAAATTTTGTAACAATAAAGTACTCGAGCCTCTTGTCAATTTAAGTTATCGCTCAAAGCTATGTTACCCTTGAGTCCCAAATCAAACACTGATAAAACTTCAAATGGCCCTAACTTCTATACGGTACGTCCTACACCTATCAAAGTTTGCAACATACAAATGCTTGCAACTTTTTACTGGAGCGTCATAAAACCTTGAAATTTTGTAACAATAAAGTACTCGAGCCTCTTCTCAATTTAAGCTATCGCTCAAAGCTATGCTACCCTTGAGTCCCAAATCAAACACTGATAAATCTTCAAATGGCCCTAACTTCAATACGGTACGTCCTACACCTATCAAAGTTTGCAACATACAAATGCCTGTACCTTTAACTGGAGCGTCATAAAACCTTGAAATTTTGTAACAATAAAGTACTCGAGCCTCTTGTCAATTTAAGTTATCGCTCAAAGCTATGCTACCGTTGAGTCCCAAATCAAACACTGATAAAACTTCAAATGGCCCTAACTTCTATACGGTACGTCATACGCCTATCAAAGTTTGCAACATACAAATGCTTGTAACTTTTTACTGGAGCGTCATAAAACCTTGAAATTTTGTAACAATAAAGTACTCGAGCCTCTTGTCAATTTAAGCTATCGCTCAAAGCTATGCTACCCTTGAGTCCCAAATCAAACACTGATAAAACTTCAAATGGCCCTAACTTTTATATGGTACGTCCTACACCTATCAAAGTTTGCAACATACAAATGCTTGTAACTTTTTACTGGAGCGTCATAAAACCTTGAAATTTTGTAACAATAAAGTACTCGAGCCTCTTGTCAATTTAAGCTATCGCTCAAAGCTATGCTACCCTTGAGTCCCAAGTCAATCACTGATAAAACTTCAAATGGCCCTAACTTCAATACGGTACGTCATACACCTACCATAGTTTGCAACATACAAATGCTTGCAACTTTTTACTGGAGCGTCATAAAACCTTGAAATTTTGTTACAATAAAGTACTCGAGCCTCTTGTCAATTTAAGCTATCGCTCAAAGCTATGCTACCCTTGAGTCCCAAATCAAACACTGATAAAACTTCAAATGGCCCTAACTTTTATATGGTACGTCCTACACCTATCAAAGTTTGCAACATACAAATGCTTGTAACTTTTTACTGGAGCCTCATAAAACCTTGAAATTTTGTAACAATAAAGTACTCGAGCCTCTTGTCAATTTAAGTTATCGCTCAAAGCTATGTTACCCTTGAGTCCCAAATCAAACACTGATAAAACTTCAAATGGCCCTAACTTCTATACGGTACGTCATACACCTACCATAGTTTGCAACATACAAATGCTTGTAACTTTTTACTGGAGCGTCATAAAGCCTTGAAATCTTGTTACAATAAAGTACTCGAGCCTCTTGTCAATTTAAGCTATCGCTCAAAGCTATGCTACCCTTGAGTCCCAAATCAAACACTGATAAAACTTCAAATGGCCCTAACTTTTATATGGTACGTCCTACACCTATCAAAGTTTGCAACATACAAATGCTTGTAACTTTTTACTGGAGCCTCATAAAACCTTGAAATTTTGTAACAATAAAGTACTCGAGCCTCTTGTCAATTTAAGTTATCGCTCAAAGCTATGTTACCCTTGAGTCCCAAATCAAACACTGATAAAACTTCAAATGGCCCTAACTTCTATACGGTACGTCCTACACCTATCAAAGTTTGCAACATACAAATGCTTGCAACTTTTTAATGGAGCGTCATAAAACCTTGAAATTTTGTAACAATAAAGTACTCGAGCCTCTTCTCAATTTAAGCTATCGCTCAAAGCTATGCTACCCTTGAGTCCCAAATCAAACACTGATAAATCTTCAAATGGCCCTAACTTCAATACGGTACGTCCTACACCTGTCAAAGTTTGCAACATACAAATGCCTGTACCTTTAACTGGAGCGTCATAAAACCTTGAAATTTTGTAACAATAAAGTACTCGAGCCTCTTGTCAATTTAAGTTATCGCTCAAAGCTATGTTACCGTTGAGTCCCAAATCAAACACTGATAAAACTTCAAATGGCCCTAACTTCTATACGGTACGTCATACGCCTATCAAAGTTTGCAACATACAAATGCTTGTAACTTTTTACTGGAGCGTCATAAAACCTTGACATTTTGTAACAATAAAGTACTCGAGCCTCTTGTCAATTTAAGCTATCGCTCAAAGCTATGCTACCCTTGAGTCCCAAATCAAACACTGATAAAACTTCAAATGGCCCTAACTTTTATATGGTACGTCCTACACCTATCAAAGTTTGCAACATACAAATGCTTGTAACTTTTTACTGGAGCGTCATAAAACCTTGAAATTTTGTAACAATAAAGTACTCGAGCCTCTTGTCAATTTAAGCTATCGCTCAAAGCTATGCTACCCTTGAGTCCCAAGTCAATCACTGATAAAACTTCAAATGGCCCAAAACTTCAATACGGTACGTCATACACCTACCATAGTTTGCAACATACAAATGCTTGTAACTTTTTACTGGAGCGTCATAAAACCTTGAAATTTTGTTACAATAAAGTACTCGAGCCTCTTGTCAATTTAAGCTATCGCTCAAAGCTATGCTACCCTTGAGTCCCAAAACAAACACTGATAAAACTTCAAATGGCCCTAACTTTTATATGGTACGTCCTACACCTATCAAAGTTTGCAACATACAAATGCTTGTAACTTTTTACTGGAGCCTCATAAAACCTTGAAATTTTGTAACAATAAAGTACTCGAGCCTCTTGTCAATTTAAGTTATCGCTCAAAGCTATGTTACCCTTGAGTCCCAAATCAAACACTGATAAAACTTCAAATGGCCCTAACTTCTATACGGTACGTCATACACCTACCATAGTTTGCAACATACAAATGCTTGTAACTTTTTACTGGAGCGTCATAAAACCTTGAAATTTTGTTACAATAAAGTACTCGAGCCTCTTGTCAATTTAAGCTATCGCTCAAAGCTATGCTACCCTTGAGTCCCAAAACAAACACTGATAAAACTTCAAATGGCCCTAACTTTTATATGGTACGTCCTACACCTATCAAAGTTTGCAACATACAAATGCTTGTAACTTTTTACTGGAGCCTCATAAAACCTTGAAATTTTGTAACAATAAAGTACTCGAGCCTCTTGTCAATTTAAGTTATCGCTCAAAGCTATGTTACCCTTGAGTCCCAAATCAAACACTGATAAAACTTCAAATGGCCCTAACTTCTATACGGTACGTCATACACCTACCATAGTTTGCAACATACAAATGCTTGTAACTTTTTACTGGAGCGTCATAAAACCTTGAAATTTTGTTACAATAAAGTACTCGAGCCTCTTGTCAATTTAAGCTATCGCTCAAAGCTATGCTATCCTTGAGTCCCAAATCAAACACTGATAAAACTTCAAATGGCCCTAACTTTTATATGGTACGTCCTACACCTATCAAAGTTTGCAACATACAAATGCTTGTAACTTTTTACTGGAGCCTCATAAAACCTTGAAATTTTGTAACAATAAAGTACTCGAGCCTCTTGTCAATTTAAGTTATAGCTCAAAGCTATGTTACCCTTGAGTCCCAAATCAAACACTGATAAAACTTCAAATGGCCCTAACTTCTATACGGTACGTCCTACACCTATCAAAGTTTGCAACATACAAATGCTTGCAACTTTTTACTGGAGCGTCATAAAACCTTGAAATTTTGTAACAATAAAGTACTCGAGCCTCTTCTCAATTTAAGCTATCGCTCAAAGCTATGCTACCCTTGAGTCCCAAATCAAACACTGATAAATCTTCAAATGGCCCTAACTTCAATACGGTACGTCCTACACCTATCAAAGTTTGCAACATACAAATGCCTGTACCTTTAACTGGAGCGTCATAAAACCTTGAAATTTTGTAACAATAAAGTACTCGAGCCTCTTGTCAATTTAAGTTATCGCTCAAAGCTATGCTACCGTTGAGTCCCAAATCAAACACTGATAAAACTTCAAATGGCCCTAACTTCTATACGGTACGTCATACGCCTATCAAAGTTTGCAACATACAAATGCTTGTAACTTTTTACTGGAGCGTCATAAAACCTTGAAATTTTGTAACAATAAAGTACTCGAGCCTCTTGTCAATTTAAGCTATCGCTCAAAGCTATGCTACCCTTGAGTCCCAAATCAAACACTGATAAAACTTCAAATGGCCCTAACTTTTATATGGTACGTCCTACACCTATCAAAGTTTGCAACATACAAATGCTTGTAACTTTTTACTGGAGCGTCATAAAACCTTGAAATTTTGTAACAATAAAGTACTCGAGCCTCTTGTCAATTTAAGCTATCGCTCAAAGCTATGCTACCCTTGAGTCCCAAGTCAATCACTGATAAAACTTCAAATGGCCCTAACTTTTATATGGTACGTCCTACACCTATCAAAGTTTGCAACATACAAATGCTTGTAACTTTTTACTGGAGCGTCAGAAAACCTTGAAATTTTGTAACAATAAAGTACTCGAGCCTCTTGTCAATTTAAGCTATCGCTCAAAGCTATGCTACCCTTGAGTCCCAAGTCAATCACTGATAAAACTTCAAATGGCCCTAACTTCAATACGGTACGTCATACACCTACCATAGTTTGCAACATACAAATGCTTGTAACTTTTTACTGGAGCGTCATAAAACCTTGAAATTTTGTTACAATAAAGTACTCGAGCCTCTTGTCAATTTAAGCTATCGCTCAAAGCTATGCTACCCCTGAGTCCCAAATCAAACACTGATAAAACTTCAAATGGCCCTAACTTTTATATGGTACGTCCTACACCTATCAAAGTTTGCAACATACAAATGCTTGTAACTTTTTACTGGAGCCTCATAAAACCTTGAAATTTTGTAACAATAAAGTACTCGAGCCTCTTCTCAATTTAAGCTATCGCTCAAAGCTATGCTACCCTTGTGTCCCAAATCAAACACTGATAAATCTTCAAATGGCCCTAACTTCTATACGGTACGTCCTACACCTATCAAAGTTTGCAACATACAAATACTTGTAACTTTTTACTGGAGCGTCATAAAACCTTGAAATTTTGTAACAATAAAGTACTCGAGCCTCTTGTCAATTTAAGCTATCGCTCAAAGCTATGCTACCCTTGAGTCCCAAGTCAATCACTGATAAAACTTCAAATGGCCCTAACTTCAATACGGTACGTCATACACCTACCATAGTTTGCAACATACAAATGCTTGTAACTTTTTACTGGAGCGTCATAAAACCTTGAAATTTTGTAACAATAAAGTACTCGAGCCTCTTGTCAATTTAAGTTATCGCTCAAAGCTATGTTACCGTTGAGTCCCAAATCAAACACTGATAAAACTTCAAATGGCCCTAACTTCTATACGGTACGTCATACGCCTATCAAAGTTTGCAACATACAAATGCTTGTAACTTTTTACTGGAGCGTCATAAAACCTTGAAATTTTGTAACAATAAAGTACTCGAGCCTCTTGTCAATTTAAGCTATCGCTCAAAGCTATGCTACCCTTGAGTCCCAAATCAAACACTGATAAAACTTCAAATGGCCCTAACTTTTATATGGTACGTCCTACACCTATCAAAGTTTGCAACATACAAATGCTTGTAACTTTTTACTGGAGCGTCATAAAACCTTGAAATTTTGTAACAATAAAGTACTCGAGCCTCTTGTCAATTTAAGCTATCGCTCAAAGCTATGCTACCCTTGAGTCCCAAGTCAATCACTGATAAAACTTCAAATGGCCCTAACTTCAATACGGTACGTCATACACCTACCATAGTTTGCAACATACAAATGCTTGTAACTTTTTACTGGAGCGTCATAAAACCTTGAAATTTTGTTACAATAAAGTACTCGAGCCTCTTGTCAATTTAAGCTATCGCTCAAAGCTATGCTACCCTTGAGTCCCAAATCAAACACTGATAAAACTTCAAATGGCCCTAACTTTTATATGGTACGTCCTACACCTATCAAAGTTTGCAACATACAAATGCTTGTAACTTTTTACTGGAGCCTCATAAAACCTTGAAATTTTGTAACAATAAAGTACTCGAGCCTCTTGTCAATTTAAGTTATCGCTCAAAGCTATGTTACCCTTGAGTCCAAAATCAAACACTGATAAAACTTCAAATGGCCCTAACTTCTATACGGTACGTCCTACACCTATCAAAGTTTGCAACATACAAATGCTTGCAACTTTTTACTGGAGCGTCATAAAACCTTGAAATTTTGTAACAATAAAGTACTCGAGCCTCTTCTCAATTTAAGCTATCGCTCAAAGCTATGCTACCCTTGAGTCCCAAATCAAACACTGATAAATCTTCAAATGGCCCTAACTTCAATACGGTACGTCCTACACCTATCAAAGTTTGCAACATACAAATGCCTGTACCTTTAACTGGAGCGTCATAAAACCTTGAAATTTTGTAACAATAAAGTACTCGAGCCTCTTGTCAATTTAAGTTATCGCTCAAAGCTATGCTACCGTTGAGTCCCAAATCAAACACTGATATAACTTCAAATGGCCCTAACTTCTATACGGTACGTCATACGCCTATCAAAGTTTGCAACATACAAATGCTTGTAACTTTTTACTGGAGCGTCATAAAACCTTGAAATTTTGTAACAATAAAGTTCTCGAGCCTCTTGTCAATTTAAGCTATCGCTCAAAGCTATGCTACCCTTGAGTCCCAAATCAAACACTGATAAAACTTCAAATGGCCCTAACTTTTATATGGTACGTCCTACACCTATCAAAGTTTGCAACATACAAATGCTTGTAACTTTTTACTGGAGCGTCATAAAACCTTGAAATTTTGTAACAATAAAGTACTCGAGCCTCTTGTCAATTTAAGCTATCGCTCAAAGCTATGCTACCCTTGAGTCCCAAGTCAATCACTGATAAAACTTCAAATGGCCCTAACTTTTATATGGTACGTCCTACACCTATCAAAGTTTGCAACATACAAATGCTTGTAACTTTTTACTGGAGCGTCACAAAACCTTGAAATTTTGTAACAATAAAGTACTCGAGCCTCTTGTCAATTTAAGCTATCGCTCAAAGCTATGCTACCCTTGAGTCCCAAGTCAATCACTGATAAAACTTCAAATGGCCCTAACTTCAATACGGTACGTCATACACCTACCATAGTTTGCAACATACAAATGCTTGTAACTTTTTACTGGAGCGTCATAAAACCTTGAAATTTTGTTACAATAAAGTACTCGAGCCTCTTGTCAATTTAAGCTATCGCTCAAAGCTATGCTACCCCTGAGTCCCAAATCAAACACTGATAAAACTTCAAATGGCCCTGACTTTTATATGGTACGTCCTACACCTATCAAAGTTTGCAACATACAAATGCTTGTAACTTTTTACTGGAGCCTCATAAAACCTTGAAATTTTGTAACAATAAAGTACTCGAGCCTCTTCTCAATTTAAGCTATCGCTCAAAGCTATGCTACCCTTGTGTCCCAAATCAAACACTGATAAATCTTCAAATGGCCCTAACTTCTATACGGTACGTCCTACACCTATCAAAGTTTGCAACATACAAATGCTTGTAACTTTTTACTGGAGCGTCATAAAACCTTGAAATTTTGTAACAATAAAGTACTCGAGCCTCTTGTCAATTTAAGCTATCGCTCAAAGCTATGCTACCCTTGAGTCCCAAGTCAATCACTGATAAAACTTCAAATGGCCCTAACTTCAATACGGTACGTCATACACCTACCATAGTTTGCAACATACAAATGCTTGTAACTTTTTACTGGAGCGTCATAAAACCTTGAAATTTTGTTACAATAAAGTACTCGAGCCTCTTGTCAATTTAAGCTATCGCTCAAAGCTATGCTACCCTTGAGTCCCAAATCAAACACTGATAAAACTTCATATGGCCCTAACTTTTATATGGTACGTCCTACACCTATCAAAGTTTGCAACATACAAATTCTTGTAACTTTTTACTGGAGCCTCATAAAACCTTGAAATTTTGTAACAATAAAGTACTCGAGCCTCTTGTCAATTTAAGTTATCGCTCAAAGCTATGCTACCGTTGAGTCCCAAATCAAACACTGATAAAACTTCAAATGGCCCTAACTTCTATACGGTACGTCATACGCCTATCAAAGTTTGCAACATACAAATGCTTGTAACTTTTTACTGGAGCGTCATAAAACCTTGAAATTTTGTAACAATAAAGTACCCGAGCCTCTTGTCAATTTAAGCTATCGCTCAAAGCTATGCTACCCTTGAGTCCCAAATCAAACACTGATAAAACTTCAAAGGGCCCTAACTTTTATATGGTACGTCCTACACCTATCAAAGTTTGCAACATACAAATGCTTGTAACTTTTTACTGGAGCCTCATAAAACCTTGAAATTTTGTAACAATAAAGTACTCGAGCCTCTTGTCAATTTAAGTTATCGCTCAAAGCTATGCTACCGTTGAGTCCCAAATCAAACACTGATAAAACTTCAAATGGCCCTAACTTCTATACGGTACGTCATACGCCTATCAAAGTTTGCAACATACAAATGCTTGTAACTTTTTACTGGAGCGTCATAAAACCTTGAAATTTTGTAACAATAAAGTACTCGAGCCTCTTGTCAATTTAAGCTATCGCTCAAAGCTATGCTACCCTTGAGTCCCAAATCAAACACTGATAAAACTTCAAATGGCCCTGACTTTTATATGGTACGTCCTACACCTATCAAAGTTTGCAACATACAAATGCTTGTAACTTTTTACTGGAGCCTCATAAAACCTTGAAATTTTGTAACAATAAAGTACTCGAGCCTCTTGTCAATTTAAGCTATCGCTCAAAGCTATGCTACCATTGAGTCCAAAATCAAACACTGATAAAACTTCAAATGGCCCTAACTTTTATATGGTACGTCCTACACCTATCAAAGTTTGCAACATACAAATGCTTGCAACTTTTTACTGGAGCGTCATAAAACCTTGAAATTTTGTAACAATAAAGTACTCTAGCCTCTTCTCAATTTAAGCTATCGCTCAAAGCTATGCTACCCTTGAGTCCCAAATCAAACACTGATAAATCTTCAAATGGCCCTAACTTCTATACGGTGCGTCCTACACCTATCAAAGTTTGCAACATACAAATGCTTGTAACTTTTTACTGGAGCGTCATAAAACCTTGAAATTTTGTAACAATAAAGTACTCGAGCCTCTTGTCAATTTAAGCTATCGCTCAAAGCTATGCTACCCTTGAGTCCCAAGTCAATCACTGATAAAACTTCAAATGGCCCTAACTTCAATACGGTACGTCATACACCTACCATAGTTTGCAACATACAAATGCTTGTAACTTTTTACTGGAGCGTCATAAAACCTTGAAATTTTGTTACAATAAAGTACTCGAGCCTCTTGTCAATTTAAGCTATCGCTCAAAGCTATGCTACCCTTGAGTCCCAAATCAAACACTGATAAAACTTCATATGGCCCTAACTTTTATATGGTACGTCCTACACCTATCAAAGTTTGCAACATACAAATGCTTGTAACTTTTTACTGGAGCCTCATAAAACCTTGAAATTTTGTAACAATAAAGTACTCGAGCCTCTTGTCAATTTAAGTTATCGCTCAAAGCTATGTTACCCTTGAGTCCCAAATCAAACACTGATAAAACTTCAAATGGCCCTAACTTCTATACGGTACGTCCTACACCTATCAAAGTTTGCAACATACAAATGTTTGCAACTTTTTACTGGAGCGTCATAAAACCTTGAAATTTTGTAACAATAAAGTACTCGAGCCTCTTGTCAATTTAAGTTATCGCTCAAAGCTATGCTACCGTTGAGTCCCAAATCAAACACTGATAAAACTTCAAATGGCCCTAACTTCTATACGGTACGTCATACGCATATCAAAGTTTGCAACATACAAATGCTTGTAACTTTTTACTGGAGCGTCATAAAACCTTGAAATTTTGTAACAATAAAGTACTCGAGCCTCTTGTCAATTTAAGCTATCGCTCAAAGCTATGCTACCCTTGAGTCCCAAATCAAACACTGATAAATCTTCAAATGGCCCTAACTTCTATACGGTACGTCCTACACCTATCAAAGTTTGCAACATACAAATGCTTGTAACTTTTTACTGGAGCGTCATAAAACCTTGAAATTTTGTAACAATAAAGTACTCGAGCCTCTTGTCAATTTAAGCTATCGCTCAAAGCTATGCTACCCTTGAGTCCCAAGTCAATCACTGATAAAACTTCAAATGGCCCTAACTTCAATACGGTACGTCATACACCTACCATAGTTTGCAACATACAAATGCTTGTAACTTTTTACTGGAGCGTCATAAAACCTTGAAATTTTGTTACAATAAAGTACTCGAGCCTCTTTTCAATTTAAGCTATCGCTCAAAGCTATGCTACCCTTGAGTCCCAAATCAAACACTGATAAAACTTCATATGGCCCTAACTTTTATATGGTACGTCCTACACCTATCAAAGTTTGCAACATACAAATGCTTGTAACTTTTTACTGGAGCCTCATAAAACCTTGAAATTTTGTAACAATAAAGTACTCGAGCTTCTTGGCAATTTAAGTTATCGCTCAAAGCTATGTTACCCTTGAGTCCCAAATCAAACACTGATAAAACTTCAAATGGCCCTAACTTCTATACGGTACGTCCTACACCTATCAAAGTTTGCAACATACAAATGCTTGCAACTTTTTACTGGAGCGTCATAAAACCTTGAAATTTTGTAACAATAAAGTACTCGAGCCTCTTGTCAATTTAAGTTATCGCTCAAAGCTATGCTACCCTTGAGTCCCAAATCAAACACTGATAAATCTTCAAATGGCCCTAACTTCTATACGGTACGTCCTACACCTATCAAAGTTTGCAACATACAAATGCTTGTAACTTTTTACTGGAGCGTCATAAAACCTTGAAATTTTGTAACAATAAAGTACTCGAGCCTCTTGTCAATTTAAGCTATCGCTCAAAGCTATGCTACCCTTGAGTCCCAAGTCAATCACTGATAAAACTTCAAATGGCCCTAACTTCAATACGGTACGTCCTACACCTATCAAAGTTTGCAACATACAAATGCTTGTAACTTTTTACTGGAGCCTCATAAAACCTTGAAATTTTGTAACAATAAAGTACTCGAGCTTCTTGGCAATTTAAGTTATCGCTCAAAGCTATGTTACCCTTGAGTCCCAAATCAAACACTGATAAAACTTCAAATGGCCCTAACTTCTATACGGTACGTCCTACACCTATCAAAGTTTGCAACATACAAATGCTTGCAACTTTTTACTGGAGCGTCATAAAACCTTGAAATTTTGTAACAATAAAGTACTCGAGCCTCTTGTCAATTTAAGTTATCGCTCAAAGCTATGCTACCGTTGAGTCCCAAATCAAACACTGATAAAACTTCAAATGGCCCTAACTTCTATACGGTACGTCATACGCCTATCAAAGTTTGCAACATACAACTGCTTGTAACTTTTTACTGGAGCGTCATAAAACCTTGAAATTTTGTAACAATAAAGTACTCGAGCCTCTTGTCAATTTAAGCTATCGCTCAAAGCCATGCTACCCCTGAGTCCCAAATCAAACACTGATAAAACTTCAAATGGCCCTAACTTTTATATGGTACGTCCTACACCTATCAAAGTTTGCAACATACAAATGCTTGTAACTTTTTACTGGAGCCTCATAAAACCTTGAAATTTTGTAACAATAAAGTACTCGAGCCTCTTGTCAATTTAAGCTATTGCGCAAAGCTATGCTACCCTTGAATCCCAAATCAATCACTGATTAAACTTCAAAAGGTCCTAACTTCCATACGGTACGTCCTACACCTATCAAAGTTTGCAACATACAAATGCTTGTAACTTTTTAATGGATCGTCATAAAACCTTGAAATTTTGTAACAATAAAGTACTCGAGCCTCTTGTCAATTTAAGTTATCGCTCAAAGCTATGCTACCGTTGAGTCCCAAATCAAACACTGATAAAACTTCAAATGGCCCTAACTTCTATACGGTACGTCATACGCCTATCAAAGTTTGCAACATACAAATGCTTGTAACTTTTTACTGGAGCGTCATAAAACCTTGAAATTTTGTAACAATAAAGTACTCGAGCCTCTTGTCAATTTAAGTTATCGCTCAAAGCTATGCTACCCTTGAGTCCCAAATCAAACACTGATAAAACTTCAAATGGCCCTAACTTTTATATGGTACGTCCTACACCTATCAAAGTTTGCAACATACAAATGCTTGTAACTTTTTACTGGAGCCTCATAAAACCTTGAAATTTTGTAACAATAAAGTACTGGAGCCTCTTGTCAATTTAAGCTATCGCTCAAAGCTATGCTACCATTGAGTCCCAAATCAAACACTGATAAAACTTCAAATGGCCCTAGCTTTTATATGGTACGTCCTACACCTATCAAAGTTTGCAACATACAAATGCTTGTAACTTTTTACTGGAGCCTCATAAAACCTTGAAATTTTGTAACAATAAAGTACTCGAGCCTCTTGTCAATTTAAGTTATCGCTCAAAGCTATGTTACCCTTGAGTCCCAAATCAAACACTGATACAACTTCAAATGGCCCTAACTTCTATACGGTACGTCCTACACCTATCAAAGTTTGCAACATACAAATGCTTGCAACTTTTTACTGGAGCGTCATAAAACCTTGAAATTTTGTAACAATAAAGTACTCGAGCCTCTTGTCAATTTAAGCTATCGCTCAAAGCTATGCTACCCTTGAGTCCCAAATCAAACACTGATAAAACTTCAAATGGCCCTAACTTTTATATGGTACGTCCTACACCTATCAAAGTTTGCAACATACAAATGCTTGTAACTTTTTACTAGAGCCTCATAAAACCTTGAAATTTTGTAACAATAAAGTACTCGAGCCTCTTGTCAATTTAAGCTATCGCTCAAAGCTATGCTACCATTGAGTCCCAAATCAAACACTGATAAAACTTCAAATGGCCCTAACTTTTATATGGTACGTCCTACACCTATCAAAGTTTGCAACATACAAATGCTTGCAACTTTTTACTGGAGCGTCATAAAACCTTGAAATTTTGTAACAATAAAGTACTCGAGCCTCTTCTCAATTTAAGCTATCGCTCAAAGCTATGCTACCCTTGAGTCCCAAATCAAACACTGATAAATCTTCAAATGGCCCTAACTTCTATACGGTACGTCCTACACCTATCAAAGTTTGCAACATACAAATGCTTGTAACTTTTTACTGGAGCGTCATAAAACCTTGAAATTTTGTAACAATAAAGTACTCGAACCTCTTGTCAATTTAAGCTATCGCTCAAAGCTATGCTACCCTTGAGTCCCAAGTCAATCACAGATAAAACTTCAAATGGCCCTAACTTCAATACGGTACGTCATACACCTACCATAGTTTGCAACATACAAATGCTTGTAACTTTTTTCTGGAGCGTCATAAAACCTTGAAATTTTGTTACAATAAAGTACTCGAGCCTCTTGTCAATTTAAGCTATCGCTCAAAGCTATGCTACCCTTGAGTCCCAAATCAAACACTGATAAAACTTCAAATGGCCCTAACTTTTATATGGTACGTCCTACACCTATCAAAGTTTGCAACATACAAATGCTTGTAACTTTTTACTGGAGCCTCATAAAACCTTGAAATTTTGTAACAATAAAGTACTCGAGCCTCTTGTCAATTTAAGTTATCGCTCAAAGCTATGTTACCCTTGAGTCCCAAATCAAACACTGATAAAACTTCAAATGGCCCTAACTTCTATACGGTACGTCCTACACCTATCAAAGTTTGAAACATACAAATGCTTGCAACTTTTTACTGGAGCCTCATAAAACCTTGAAATTTTGTAACAATAAAGTACTCGAGCCTCTTGTCAATTTAAGTTATCGCGCAAAGCTATGCTACCCTTGAATCCCAAATCAATCACTGATTAAACTTCAAAAGGTCCTAACTTCTATACGGTACGTCCTACACCTATCAAAGTTTGCAACATACAAATGCTTGTAACTTTTTAATGGATCGTCATAAAACCTTGAAATTTTGTAACAATAAAGTACTCGAGCCTCTTGTCAATTTAAGTTATCGCTCAAAGCTATGCTACCATTGAGTCCCAAATCAAACACTGATAAAACTTCAAATGGCCCTAACTTCTATACGGTACGTCATACGCCTATCAAAGTTTGCAACATACAAATGCTTGTAACTTTTTACTGGAGCGTCATAAAACCTTGAAATTTTGTAACAATAAAGTACTCGAGCCTCTTGTCAATTTAAGCTATCGCTCAAAGCTATGCTACCCTTGAGTCCCAAATCAAACACTGATAAAACTTCAAATGGCCCTAACGTTTATATGGTACGTCCTACACCTATCAAAGTTTGCAACATACAAATGCTTGTAACTTTTTACTGGAGCCTCATAAAACCTTGAAATTTTGTAACAATAAAGTACTCGAGCCTCTTGTCAATTTAAGCTATCGCTCAAAGCTATGCTACCATTGAGTCCCAAATCAAACACTGATAAAACTTCAAATGGCCCTAACTTTTATATGGTACGTCCTACACCTATCAAAGTTTGCAACATACAAATGCTTGCAACTTTTTACTGGTGCGTCATAAAACCTTGAAATTTTGTAACAATAAAGTACTCGAGCCTCTTCTCAATTTAAGCTATCGCTCAAATCTATGCTACCCTTGAGTCCCAAATCAAACACTGATAAATCTTCAAATGGCCCTAACTTCTACACGGTACGTCCTACACCTATCAAAGTTTGCAACATACAAATGCTTGTAACTTTTTACTGGAGCGTCATAAAACCTTGAAATTTTGTAACAATAAAGTACTCGAGCCTCTTGTCAATTTAAGCTATCGCTCAAAGCTATGCTACCCTTGAGTCCCAAGTCAATCACTGATACAACTTCAAATGGCCCTAACTTCAATACGGTACGTCATACACCTACCATAGTTTGCAACATACAAATGCTTGTAACTTTTTACTGGAGCGTCATAAAACCTTGAAATTTTGTTACAATAAAGTACTCGAGCCTCTTGTCAATTTAAGCTATCGCTCAAAGCCATGCTACCCTTGAGTCCCAAATCAAACACTGATAAAACTTCAAATGGCCCTAACTTTTATATGGTACGTCCTACACCTATCAAAGTTTGCAACATACAAATGCTTGTAACTTTTTACTGGAGCCTCATAAAACCTTGAAATTTTGTAACAATAAAGTACTCGAGCCTCTTGTCAATTTAAGTTATCGCTCAAAGCTATGTTACCCTTGAGTCCCAAATCAAACACTGATAAAACTTCAAATGGCCCTAACTTCTATACGGTACGTCCTACACCTATCAAAGTTTGCAACATACAAATGCTTGCAACTTTTTACTGGAGCGTCATAAAACCTTGAAATTTTGTAACAATAAAGTACTCGAGCCTCTTGTCAATTTAAGTTATCGCTCAAAGCTATGCTACCGTTGAGTCCCAAATCAAACACTGATAAAACTTCAAATGGCCCTAACTTCTATACGGTACGTCATACGCCTATCAAAGTTTGCAACATACAAATGCTTGTAACTTTTTACTGGAGCGTCATAAAACCTTGAAATTTTGTAACAATAAAGTACTCGAGCCTCTTGTCAATTTAAGCTATCGCTCAAAGCTATGCTACCCTTGAGTCCCAAATCAAACACTGATAAAACTTCAAATGGCCCTAACTTTTATATGGTACGTCCTACACCTATCAAAGTTTGCAACATACAAATGCTTGTAACTTTTTACTGGAGCCTCATAAAACCTTGAAATTTTGTAACAATAAAGTACTCGAGCCTCTTGTCAATTTAAGCTATCGCTCAAAGCTATGCTACCCTTGAGTCCCAAGTCAATCACTGATACAACTTCAAATGGCCCTAACTTCAATACGGTACGTCATACACCTACCATAGTTTGCAACATACAAATGCTTGTAACTTTTTACTGGAGCGTCATAAAACCTTGAAATTTTGTTACAATAAAGTACTCGAGCCTCTTGTCAATTTAAGCTATCGCTCAAAGCCATGCTACCCTTGAGTCCCAAATCAAACACTGATAAAACTTCAAATGGAACTAACTTTTATATGGTACGTCCTACACCTATCAAAGTTTGCAACATACAAATGCTTGTAACTTTTTACTGGAGCCTCATAAAACCTTGAAATTTTGTAACAATAAAGTACTCGAGCCTCTTGTCAATTTAAGTTATCGCTCAAAGCTATGTTACCCTTGAGTCCCAAATCAAACACTGATAAAACTTCAAATGGCCCTAACTTCTATACGGTACGTCCTACACCTATCAAAGTTTGCAACATACAAATGCTTGCAACTTTTTACTGGAGCGTCATAAAACCTTGAAATTTTGTAACAATAAAGTACTCGAGCCTCTTGTCAATTTAAGTTATCGCTCAAAGCTATGCTACCGTTGAGTCCCAAATCAAACACTGATAAAACTTCAAATGGCCCTAACTTCTATACGGTACGTCATACGCCTATCAAAGTTTGCAACATACAAATGCTTGTAACTTTTTACTGGAGCGTCATAAAACCTTGAAATTTTGTAACAATAAAGTACTCGAGCCTCTTGTCAATTTAAGCTATCGCTCAAAGCTATGCTACCCTTGAGTCCCAAATCAAACACTGATAAAACTTCAAATGGCCCTAACTTTTATATGGTACGTCCTACACCTATCAAAGTTTGCAACATACAAATGCTTGTAACTTTTTACTGGAGCCTCATAAAACCTTGAAATTTTGTAACAATAAAGTACTCGAGCCTCTTGTCAATTTAAACTATCGCGCAAAGCTATGCTACCCTTGAATCCCAAATCAATCACTGATTAAACTTCAAAAGGTCCTAACTTCTATACGGTACGTCCTACACCTATCAAAGTTTGCAACATACAAATGCTTGTAACTTTTTAATGGATCGTCATAAAACCTTGAAATTTTGTAACAATAAAGTACTCGAGCCTCTTGTCAATTTAAGTTATCGCTCAAAGCTATGCTACCGTTGAGTCCCAAATCAAACACTGATAAAACTTCAAATGGCCCTAACTTCTATACGGTACGTCATACGCCTATCAAAGTTTGCAACATACAAATGCTTGTAACTTTTTACTGGAGCGTCATAAAACCTTGAAATTTTGTAACAATAAAGTACTCGAGCCTCTTGTCAATTTAAGCTATCGCTCAAAGCTATGCTACCCTTGAGTCCCAAATCAAACACTGATAAAACTTCAAATGGCCCTAACTTTTATATGGTACGTCCTACACCTATCAAAGTTTGCAACATACAAATGCTTGTAACTTTTTACTGGAGCCTCATAAAACCTTGAAATTTTGTAACAATAAAGTACTCGAGCCTCTTGTCAATTTAAGCTATCGCTCAAAGCTATGCTACCATTGAGTCCCAAATCAAACACTGATAAAACTTCAAATGGCCCTAACTTTTATATGGTACGTCCTACACCTATCAAAGTTTGCAACATACAAATGCTTGTAACTTTTTACTGGAGCCTCATAAAACCTTGAAATTTTGTAACAATAAAGTACTCGAGCCTCTTGTCAATTTAAGTTATCGCTCAAAGCTATGTTACCCTTGAGTCCCAAATCAAACACTGATAAAACTTCAAATGGCCCTAACTTTTATATGGTACGTCCTACACCTATCAAAGTTTGCAACATACAAATGCTTGTAACTTTTTACTGGAGCCTCATAAAACCTTGAAATTTTGTAACAATAAAGTACTCGAGCCTCTTGTCAATTTAAGCTGTCGCTCAAAGCTATGCTACCATTGAGTCCCAAATCAAACACTGATAAAACTTCAAATGGCCCTAAATTTTATATGGTACGTCCTACACCTATCAAAGTTTGCAACATACAAATGCTTGTAACTTTTTACTGGAGCCTCATAAAACCTTGAAATTTTGTAACAATAAAGTACTCGAGCCTCTTGTCAATTTCAGTTATCGCTCAAAGCTATGTTACCCTTGAGTCAAAAATCAAACACTGATAAAACTTCAAATGGCCCTAACTTCTATTCGGTACGTCATACGCCTATCAAAGTTTGCAACATACAAATGCTTGTAACTTTTTACTGGAGCGTCATAAAACCTTGAAATTTTGTAACAATAAAGTACTCGAGCCTCATGTCAATTTAAGTTATCGCTCAAAGCTATGCTACCGTTGAGTCCAAAATCAAACACTGATAGAACTTCAAATGGCCCTAACTTCTATACGGTACGTCATACGCCTATCAAAGTTTGCAACATACAAATGCTTGTAACTTTTTACTGGAGCGTCATAAAACCTTGAAATTTTGTAACAATAAAGTACTCGAGCCTCTTGTCAATTTAAGCTATCGCTCAAAGCTATGCTACCCTTGAGTCCCAAATCAAACACTGATAAAACTTCAAATGGCCTTAACTTTTATATGGTACGTCCTACACCTATCAAAGTTTGCAACATACAAATGCTTGTAACTTTTTACTGGAGCCTCATAAAACCTTGAAATTTTGTAACAATAAAGTACTCGAGCCTCTTTACAATTTAAGCTATCGCTCAAAGCTATGCTACCATTGAGTCCCAAATCAAACACTGATAAAACTTCAGATGGCCCTAACTTTTATATGGTACGTCCTACACCTATCAAAGTTTGCAACATACAAATGCTTGCAACTTTTTACTGGAGCGTCATAAAACCTTGAAATTTTGTAACAATAAAGTACTCGAGCCTCTTCTCAATTTAAGCTATCGCTCAAAGCTATTCTACCCTTGAGTCCCAAATCAAACACTGATAAATCTTCAAATGGCCCTAACTTCTATACGGTACGTCATACACCTACCATAGTTTGCAACATACAAATGCTTGTAACTTTTTACTGGAGCGTCATAAAACCTTGAAATTTTGTTACAATAAAGTACTCGAGCCTCTTGTCAATTTAAGCTATCGCTCAAAGCTATGCTACCCTTGAGTCCCAAATCAAACACTGATAAAACTTCAAATGGCCCTAACTTTTATATGGTACGTCCTACACCTATCAAAGTTTGCAACATACAAATGCTTGTAACTTTTTACTGGAGCCTCATAAAACCTTAAAATTTTGTAACAATAAAGTACTCGAGCCTCTTGTCAATTTAAGTTATCGCTCAAAGCTATGTTACCCTTGAGTCCCAAATCAAACACTGATAAAACTACAAATGGCCCTAACTTCTATACGGTACGTCCTACACCTATCAAAGTTTGAAACATACAAATGCTTGCAACTTTTTACTGGAGCGTCATAAAATCTTGAAATTTTGTAACAATAAAGTACTCGAGCCTCTTGTCAATTTAAGTTATCGCTCAAAGCTATGCTACCGTTGAGTCCCAAATCAAACACTGATAAAACTTCAAATAGCCCTAACTTCTATTCGGTACGTCATACGCCTATCAAAGTTTGCAACATACAAATGCTTCTAACTTTTTACTGGAGCGTCATAAAACCTTGAAATTTTGTAACAATAAAGTACTCGAGCCTCTTGTCAATTTAAGCTATCGCTCAAAGCTATGCTACCCTTGAGTCCCAAATCAAACACTGATAAAACTTCAAATGGCCCTAACTTTTATATGGTACGTCCTACACCTATCAAAGTTTGCAACATAGAAATGCTTGTAACTTTTTACTGGAGCCTCATAAAACCTTGAAATTTTGTAACAATAAAGTACTCGAGCCTCTTGTCAATTTAAGCTATCGCGCAAAGCTATGCTACCCTTGAATCCCAAATCAATCACTGATTAAACTTCAAAAGGTCCTAACTTCTATACGGTACGTCCTACACCTATCAAAGTTTGCAACATACAAATGCTTGTAACTTTTTAATGGATCGTCATAAAACCTTGAAATTTTGTAACAATAAAGTACTCGAGCTTCTTGTCAATTTAAGTTATCGCTCAAAGCTATGCTACTGTTGAGTCCCAAATCAAACACTGATAAAACTTCAAATGGCCCTAACTTCTATACGGTACGTCATACGCCTATCAAAGTTTGCAACATACAAATGCTTGTAACTTTTTACTGGAGCGTCATAAAACCTTTGAAATTTTGTAACAATAAAGTACTCGAGCCTCTTGTCAATTTAAGCTATCGCTCAAAGCTATGCTACCATTGAGTCCCAAATCAAACACTGATAAAACTTCAAATGGCCCTAACTTTTATATGGTACGTCCTACACCTATCAAAGTTTGCAACATACAAATGCTTGCAACTTTTTACTGGAGCGTCATAAAACCTTGAAATTTTGTAACAATAAAGTACTCGAGCCTCTTCTCAATTTAAGCTATCGCTCAAAGCTATGCTACCCTTGAGTCCCAAATCAAACACTGATAAATCTTCAAATGGCCCTAACTTCTATACGGTACGTCCTACACCTATCAAAGTTTGCAACATACAAATGCTTGTAACTTTTTACTGGAGCGTCATAAAACCTTGAAATTTTGTAACAATAAAGTACTCGAGCCTCTTGTCAATTTAAGCTATCGCTCAAAGCTATGCTACCCTTGAGTCCCAAGTCAATCACTGATACAACTTCAAATGGCCCTAACTTCAATACGATACGTCATACACCTACCATAGTTTGCAACATACAAATGCTTGTAACTTTTTACTGGAGCGTCATAAAACCTTGAAATTTTGTTACAATAAAGTACTCGAGCCTCTTGTCAATTTAAGCTATCGCTCAAAGCTATGCTACCCTTGAGTCCCAAATCAAGCACTGATAAAACTTCAAATGGCCCTAACTTTTATATGGTACGTCCTACACCTATCAAAGTTTGCAACATACAAATGCTTGTAACTTTTTACTGGAGCCTCATAAAACCTTGAAATTTTGTAACAATAAAGTACTCGAGCCTCTTGTCAATTTAAGTTATCGCTCAAAGCTATGTTACCCTTGAGTCCCAAATCAA